>CM057002.1:57723776-58323776 GCA_029891345.1 Dryococelus australis
TCATAGACCACAAAAAAAAAAAAAAAAAAAAAAAAGGCACAAAATATGTTCATGATAATTTTTGTTGTAAGCATACCTTAAAATAACTGTATTTTATGTAATTACGAGGAAATTATTTACACAGTATTTTTATTGTTTTGCTACGTTAACAGTTCGAACGTAATAAATTTAATATACCCAATTTGCAGTACCTTATCAAATATTGCTAAGTAAAGGTAAGTTTTCAAGAATTCTTCTTCCTTGGATTTTATTTGGTAGTTATTGGTTTTTGAGAAGGCTAGAGAGAAGGGTTACATACTAAACAAACCAGAACTTAATGGGAGAATGGCATATGGCACGCACACACACACACACACACACACACACACACACACACACACACACACACACATATATACACACGCACACGCCACACATACATACACACACGCACACACACACATGTACACACACACGCGCGCACACACATTCACACGCACACACACACACATACATTCACGTACACGCACACACAAGCTCACGCACTACACACATACATCCACACACGCACACATGCACACACACATACATACACGCACACATGCACACACACATACATACACGCACACATGCACACACATACATACATACACACACGCGCACATGCATACACATACATACACACGCACACACACATATACACACAGGCACACACATACATACACATACGCACACACACATGTACACACACGCACACACATACACACGCACATGCGCACACACACGCGCGCACGCACACACACACACACACATATATATGTGTGTGTTATATATATATATATATATATATATATATATATATATATATATATATATATATATATATATATATATATATATATATATAAGTTCTTGTGTAGTTTTTTTAAATTGTAGCAGCTGAATTTTTAGGTTGAGTAGGGGAAAAAAAAGGGGGGGGGGGGGCTATAATTTCTTTCTTTGCAAGTGCCGTAAAACTGGGTTCGACTTGGGAATGTTGTCGACGTGTTGTAATGCATTAATAGCTCGATACCTTTGTTGAGGCGGGAAAAAGGCTTGTTTAAGTCGTGTCGACAGTTAATGCTGTAGTGATGAAATCGTATATCCTTTCGGCGATTATTAGTTGCCATGTCACTGGTCGTCTGTAGGCTATCAGTTGTCGACGTCATCCAGCCCTCAGCGGGTTTGAGAATTCAATTCCGGTTTCAACAGTGACGAACTGTAAGATTAATTTTGGATTGTAGCAGCCAATACAAAATCTTTCGTGTGGTTTGTCTCATTGTGTACAAATAAAAGTGAACCCCCCCCCCCCCCCATTGTAGTTCAGGGTGTTCAAGACACCAACATTAATATCCACATTTTTAGCAATTTACATATATATCTATTTTTTTTTGTTTTAATATGAAATTGTAGTCATGAAAAAGTATGACAATGGCAAGACATTAATTTTCAAAAACGAGGGAAAGGAAGTAGGCTACAGGAAATTCAATTTATTTACTTTTCCACATAATAACTCGACATTTAATATATATTTAGTGTGTTAGGTAAAATGATTACTTTATAAATGAATATAGAACATGTATAAATATAGATTATATGTTACGATATCATAGAGTATCCTCAAAATCTAGAAAACATCATAATGTATCTTAAAACTGTTCAAGTTTTAAATTTTCCCCTAAATTTCGAGGATAAATTATGTTTTTATGACATACTAACGATAACTTGATAAAAATAGCAAATCATAGCGAAAAAAAAAAAACCACATTAATTTTTCCTAACGTAAACACGATAATTTAAAAAATATTTTTAAAAATTGCTTCGTAAAAAAAATTGTTTGAATTCCTCCAACTCGTTTCAATTGTTTCTGAAGATTCGTTTCCTTTGAATGTCATGGTTTTTTCAATCTATTTTTTCATATAATAAGAAAAAAATGTAAAATATTGAAAATTATATATATATATATCCTTAAGCATCCGGTGTAAAAGAATATTCAAAAAAGGCTCCAAAATAAATAAGTTAAATATTGTGCAGGTTTGCAGGGATTATAAAGTAACCGTCCCCGCACGTCGTCTTCAAATGTTGCTTCCTTCTACTCCGCACTTATGCTAAGAGAATAGAGAAAGGGGGGAGGGAAGTGGAAGGGGATTGAACCGCAAGCAATAAGTGTAATGGCGTTCTGCCATGCTCGAGTTACTCCGCTGACCGGCCGATAAGACGAGATTCCCCGGGGGGGATCGCTACTCTCTCTCGGGGAGGGACAGATGGGAGGTGAAACAAGAAAAGAAAAGAAAGAAAAAAAAAGAATACACTACGGACTGGTCTTGGGGTCTCAAATAGATCCGCGCCGCACGCGGAACTGCCCGCGATAGAGAGAGGGGGAGAGAGAGAGAGAGAGACTTCTCGTTTGACGGAGCGGTCAAGGTTCTCCAGTAACTACTCCCCATCCTCTTCGTCCACGGTTCTCCGAGGGCTCTCAACTTCGTCCCACCTTACGCTGATAAAACAGGCCGCGCACGGAGGCCGGAGTTCAATCGTGGCGAAGCAACACTCCGGAAGTCTGGTGGCCGGCGATCTTTCAACGCCTTTGCAATTTCGTTTTACAGGCTTCGGCGGAAAAACTGGACCCTCTGGAGTGGTTCCCAAACTTCCCTTCGCCCCGGGGACCACCAGGTGTAGAATGTCGACCTCGAGGTCCGTTCACGATGGAAAACAACGATTCCGAAAATGGAAGAAGGTATTTTTACGAAACCGTGCACTTAGTAGTATGGAGTTGATTTAACACGACTCTCTCTCTCCAGTTTATGAGTTATTCTTGCCCCGCACAACTGTACAACCGTTTATCCCATGTCGAATATAAGCATATTAAAATAAAGTTTAACGTCTCTTAGACAGTGAAATCGTCAGAAATGTAACCCGTTGGTTACGAGGAATAGGTAATGACCATTCCAGCAGTCACTTCTATTGATTGTTGAAAACCACGCAAAAACAGAAATCGGGATGATTGGACGGGAATCTCTTTTATACAAGGGCCCACTGGGCACATGCCTAGGGGCGCTGAAGGCCGCAAATTAAGCAAGAAATGTGTGAGATAAAAATTTTTAACGTTCGGCATATTTACGCGTCTTTTAAAAATAGTTTTCCTTAATGAAACGATTACAAAGACTGTTTTCAAAAAGTCGGTTTATTAGTTTAATGTATGTCCAATTACTGAACGCCAGTGTTTATTGTGACGTATATGTAGGTACGGGCAGTTTTTTTTTTTCTCGAAGGTTTGTTTCGAAAACGGGTAAGCAGATAAAAAACTGGGTTTACAATAAAATACATAAAGCATATATCATAGGACGTAACATATGAACATTCATACGACTAGAATGATTTTGCGATATTGATTCACAATTTGATACTTGTATGTATTATTTTTAGCCAATGGAATTTTACGAGTTTGACGTCAGTTGGCAGTGTTGATAAATAACGGTTTTTCGTAACATATTGTGAGATTGTGTTGAAAACTGACAGCATAAAAAAAAATATATTTTGAATTTTTGCTTATTTTTCAAATCTTAGCTCTTGCAATAGTAAACATGTGGATGACTTTTAAAAATTTCTGTTAGGAAACTATCGCCTGTTCTTTCCTCTACATTTTTACACTGCAAGATTTATTCGTTTATTCAGCATAATTGTTCTTACATAAAAAAAAAAAAAAACTATTTGGCTGAAAATTTTACATCCTGCTGATTTGGCTGTTGCTCCATGCCCCTGCACGAGATATGAAATATAGTCCATTCACGGTTTCTTTGGCCTTTTTGAATCAAACCTTCGAAAAATCTCCCGATCTATAAAATGTTTAGTTATTACCTAAATACGCCCTGCATCACGAGCGTTTTATACTTGTGTTCATAAAAGTTACTTTTTTTTCTTGTTAAATTGAAATGTTGTTCATATTTTGTCTATAAATTATAATGCTCCATTTATAAATAATTTGAGTAAAAAACAGGGAGAAAATATGGTTACTCTTAGAGTGCGCGAATGCGGTGCTTTGTCCATTTGCTGTAATTCTCCGGACTTAGGCTTCACCATGCATGGGCGTATAGGGAATTAAATGCTAAATTCGGACAAGGATCTCACAGTTTTTTTTTGTGGTAGTATTTTCAACTAAAGACTTTTTGTTAGAGAATGAACGCATCTAGATTTGTAAACCGTTTGAATTTCAATTCTTCAATTTTAAATTCACTTTTTTGTTTTAATTATTTATAAAATGTAACCATTTTGTAAACTATAAAAAGTCCATTTAAAATTAAAAAATTGAAATTTGGAAGGTTAAAAAATCCAGATGCGTTCATTCTCTAACAAAAAATCTTTAGTTGAAAATACTACCACAAAAAAAAAACAACTGAAAAATTTTTGCCCGAATTTAGCATTTAACTATCTATACGCCGATGCGTGGTGAAGCCTGGCCTCAACATCAGTTAGCACGAGGCTGAGGAATATCCTGGAAGTATAAATCTAGCAGGGCTTCAGGAGAGGCTGAAGTAACTGTGAATGGATCATACAAACATTTCCTTCCTTTGTGGACAGTGTCAGAACTCTGGTACACACGACCTGTTATGCGCGCAGGTTGTGAATAAACAGATTTGAAAACAAGCCTGTCAATTCTCGCGCGCACGACCCGTGTTCTGTGGTTACTGTTATGCTTTCAATTGTGAACCAAGGTTAAGAAATACGAGCGGATACCGTTCGTCGTTCGCGATCCGTTATACGTAGTAAAGACACGTGTGAAACCGGACGAGTGATTGGTGGGTGTAGGGGGGGGGGGGGGGGGTGCGGCGAATGCCACCGAACAGATTCGCGGCAGGAGAATCAGTGTTGCTAGACGTACCAGAATTTCGGTATTTGTACCAAATTTTTCTTTCTGGTACCCATACATACTAGATTTTTGTTGGTCACAAAATTTTGCTAAAATTTGCTGATACAGCGGAAATATCTGTTAATTTTAATTATTTTCTAAACTAAAATAGAGATAATTGTCTATCACAACTGCTTAGGAGTATTTTATGTTATATTGTAATAGTGTTTTATAACAATGCATGGTGTTAAATCAAATTATATGGCCGTGAAAACTTTTTAATAGTATTTACATATTTTTAGTCTCTGGCTAAATGTATTCAAAGTAAATTAAAAATCAAATTTTGTAAAATGAGTACCGGCAAGTAATCTTTAAGAGCCCTGAAAATAATACGTATATATAAAAACTCATGAGTAACAATTCAATTCCATAAAATAACAATTTTAACTATAGTTTTAAAATAACGCAAATTTTAGTTGGGACATATATTTACTGCAATTTAACTTCAGTAACTGTATCACCGAAGCGAGGGGGGGAGGGGGAAAGGATTCAGAGGTTCCTTTTTATTAGAGTACCAGAATTTTATGGAAAATACCATAATTATACACCGCATGGTAGCAGAATTTAAATTTCCCTATCTGCAACACCGGAAGTAGTAGGGGCCAGATGGTTTCATATTATTACGACCTTAACATTGACCTTTGAGCATTCATGCACTTGATATACACTTTCGCTTCCCCCTCTCCTTCTCCCTAGGTGAGCTGTTGATTAATGGCTATCACCCTCCCCTCCTCTTCTCCACCCCTCTTCATTACCTGTGGTGTGTTGTGATTGGTCACTCCCCAAGGTCGTCTTAATAATCTGAAACCATCTTGCCCCTACTACTACCGGATAGTCACCAGAGTAGAGCAAGGACAGGAGATGGCGAAATGGGGCCCGCTTGTGTCTGGTAGCGGTCAATGTTTAGCCTCGGAGCATCAACCGGACAAATAGTTGGCCTCTCTCCCCCGTATGCCCGCCCACGACACAACAAAACTTGTTATCGATGCTCACGAAAAAAAATGCATTATATCATGCGAAACACTGCTCAAATAGCTGGAGATATTACTTAAAAATATTCTATATATAAAGACTGTTCACGGTTAAGTGAACACCTTTGAGGCCCTAGTTGGTTTGTCTTTCAGCCATTTTTTATTCTTTAAAAACCTTTTTTCAGGTAAACATTGCCATGTAAGTAATAAACACAGTGTGTATATTCCACTGCACTCGGAAGTTAACGTCTAAGGCTGCAATAAAATATATTTATTGTATTGAATATTATTCGATACGAGAGGGCTTTCAAAAACGTTCACTTTGCCGTGAATAGCCTATACCGCGTATTTTTCTTGCATAATGACATGACAAGTGAAGAGATTTGTGAGGCTGTAACATCGAATTCTTGGGAGCCGATGAGGGCGAAGCGAATTGAGTATGGAGCAGCGCCGGAATGAAGGGGCGGGGGAAACGGTCGGTAGCTCCCCGAGAAAACCCGCCGGGAATCGAACTCGGTACGGCTAGGAGGCGAGTAGTCTAACCACTACACCACCGCGGCCCCTTGCGCCATGACAAAATCACAATTGTCGGTATAATACAGTCTTAGTTAGAAAACGAATGCGTATATAGAGTAACATGCGCCACTATTTTTCTAAATCAAATCACGCCAATAATGAACAAGAACATAACAGAGTTTTAATGCATGGATAAAAATTTTGATTTTTATAACTTTGCTGCGCTTCGCAGCATTCTCTTGCTAGACTATTGAAATTCATTCTCCTAACAGGTTAAAAAATTACAAATTAATTATCTGAGATAAAAGTTTTAATCTGCACTGTTCGCGTATTGGGAATTGCAATCTAGGTCTCGCCCAACCACACACTGCATCGTTTTTTATGTCCTGCTGAGTACAGACAGCAACATCAGAAACATTGACGTACATTATGTCATGGTTATCACACAGTACGTTTTCACGTATTTACGAATACAAAAAAACAGGCTGCATATTACGCGAAAATAATGTCTCGGGATATGTAAACGGCATATAATGTTATAACGAGTTTGTTAATGAATACCACGAAACTTAACAGGAAAACAAAAATATATATGTACATATTCTTTAATGGAGATGTTTGTAATTTATATATGTATCTGCTCCCTTCCGTAGAAAAGAAAACACTCCTTTTATATTGTCCATAAATACCACTCAAACTACAGGGCAGATTTTATTTTTTCTTACTAGCAAAAAATAATCGTAGAGATCATAGTTTTAACATGCCCAATTATTGGAAGATAAATATTTCTTGGAAAATTTAAATTTTTATAATTATTTTTAGTTACTTGGAAACAAATAAGTGAAAAATTGCTATAAATGATTTCCTAAAGAAAATCACGAGGAAATAGGTAGAATATATATATATATATATATATATATATATATATATATATATATATATATATATATATAATGGTAATTTGTAGGAAAATTTTTTTAAAAGAAAATTGTGGGAAAAATGAGTACTGATATTACTTCTATTTTTGACGTGCTTCATAAGTCTCCTCGCTCCTCGTGCTAGTAAACTTCTGCGGTATATTCAAACACTGCTATTTCTCACAGATTCACACATTCGAAAGTATCTACCTTAAAACGCGATCGTACGTGTGAGTGACGAGCGATATAGGCGAACTTCAAACGTGCATCGAAGTCACCATCGGCGTTATAGTCGACTCTAGAACCACGTGGGTAACGGAACATCGGTGGGCGTCAAGTTTCTATATCCATCCAAAGTGATTATTTGAAGAAGAAAAAAATCGCCAATAAACACACATCTGCCAATCGTTCTGCCTCAGCAAGAAATCGACAGCCACATCACTCGGTTATAGGCTGTTCACGGTAAAGTGAGCACTTTTTAAGGCCCTTATAATTTTTCCCTTTCATCCAATTTCCATCTTCCTGCTGCTTTTTAATATAAACATTGCAATGTGACCAGTAAACAAAGTGCATACATTTTACCAACATGAAAATTGAATGCCTGAGGCTGCAATAAGATATATTTACTAGCGGTTAATGCCTGCTGTGAGGGCCTTAAAAAGTGCTCACTTTATCGTGAACAGCCTATAGCTCTTAAAGAGGAGGATATACTGACACATTTTCTGTGAAACAGTTGTTTGCGCGAATACTCATATCTCGGTAAATAAATGTACTGCAAATAAGAATTTTCGTCAGAAAACATTAAAAACAACTATCTATACCCCCTTTTTTTTTTTTTTTTTTTTTTTTTTTAAATTTTGTCATATTAAGTGTATTCTTGGAGAAAATAAATTAGTGGAAATTGTTAAATATCGCATTTTTAAAGTTTGCGTACGCAGTTTCATTATGCGGCAAGAGAAAAGTACAAACATACGAGTGTAGTTTTAATCTGTGGGCTTTCATCGCGTGTAATAAAACCCCACTGTAACAGATCTAATTTGTACAGCACAGCGTCACGACGGAAACACTGCACGCCTTGCGCGTAGATGCGACGAGGCGCCAGCAGTGCGTGTTAGTTTCGCCCGCATCGCTCCCTCGCATCTTAACCTCGGACGCGCAGTTCCATACTACTCTAAAGAATATCTTGTCCCGTTCGTGACCCGGTTCACGCAATAATAAAAAAAAGAAATAATAATAATAATGCAAATGGGGTCTGCGCCCGAGAGGCGAACAGTGCCCGACGCCCCTGAAGAGTAACGTGGAATGAGAAACTGAGATGGTTGAAGCCGCGACGGGACGTAAGGGTAGAGGAAACGGGAGAACCCCGAGAAAACCCGTCGACCCACGACAATGTTCGCCACTTTCCCCACGGGTGAAAGTCGAGGCGGGACCCCCGCCTGGAATGGAGCCTGGGCCGATCTGGCGCCTGGCCGTGTACTTTGAGGGCACAGCTTTATGCACATAAAAGAATTAACGCTACCGCTAAGTACGTGGGTGATACAAAATGGAATTGGAGTGGCCTATGTAATGAAGGCGGGAGAATTATAAACAAGCCTCGCAAAAAAAAAAAAAAAAAAAAAAAAAAAAAAAAAAAAAAAAAAAAAAAAAAACTCTCTTAATAACTGATGTTCACAATTATTAGACTATACAGTTGATAGTTCATTCATAAACAGTTCACCTACACTTTGACGATTTTGACAATCGGTTACTGGGAGTTTTCTCCGGATGCTCTCATTTTGCCGTCCTTTTTCATTCCGCCACTGCTTCACTCTCATCTCAACGCCGGCTGGCCGGGAACGAATCAGTCCTTTCCCTGGGATAGGGCAACCAATGACATTCCGTACACGTGCATAACCATGAGACATCAAACACTAACTTCGAACTCACGTTCGGTCCATCTTGATAGTCTTTTAAGATGTAGACTATTCTCGGCAAAGTGAGCACTTTTGAAAGCCCACTCATTTGTAATAATAGTCAATAAATTATATTATATTTTTAACCTAAGACATTAACTTCCGACTGCTTTGGAGTACATACATTGTATTCTTTACTTACACGACAATATTTGTTTTAAAAAGGTGGTTAACAGATTAAAAAAATGGCTGAAATAAGAAAAGTATCTAGGGCCTGAAAACTTGTCACTTCACCGTAAACAGCCTATAGTCTTATGAAGCAGCTGGAAAGTAACCGTGAGAATAGTTTGGCTCCTTTGAAGACTATCCGTCAAGGCTACAAAATAGCTAGGGATAGGAAAATTTCGCGAATTCATTTCGGAACAAGGTAGACGTCACACACTTACACAGTGAAGCCACCTTCGCAATTGGATATCACAGTTTAGTAGACCAGCCCTGCACGCCTCCGAGCCAATAGCAGACTTGCGAGAAAAAACCTTGCGAATCCCATAACTGCCAGGTGGAGGGCAACAGCCAATGAACACACAGCTGAGGCTCCAGTATGCAGAGGAGTGAGGAGTCTAGCCTACAAGTCGTTGAACTCGCGAAATTTTCCTATCCCTAAAAATAGCCTACAAGGCAATCGTAAAAGTATCACACTAAGAAGTCGCACACTTAAATGTATAGGTTGTTCACGGTAAGGTGAGCACTTTTAGGTTCCTAGTTGCTTTTTCCTCCAAGCCATTTCTTATTCTTTAGCCACCTTTTTAAATAAATATTGCCATGTAAGTAATAAACACAGTGTGTAAATTGCACTGCACTCTGAAGTTACGGTGTTAATGCTAAAATGAAATATATTTATTGACAAGTATTCCAAATGAGAGGGCTTTCAAAAGGGCTCACTTTAACAGGAATAGCCTATAGTCGTGTTAACTGAAATACTAGCAGGCCCTACTATGTTGATATGACAATGTTGATATGTTGATATGATATCGTAACTAGATGGGTGTCTCAAGTTTTTGCAATGGCTAGCTGCAACTGTCGTGCAGTATATTTACTATGGAAGACCCAATGATGTATCTACTTTCTTGGAAGGGTGGGGGGGGGGGGGGGGAGAAATAAAACACGGAGGAAGAGACTTTGGTGGTCGAGGTCGCCAAAGCGCTTCGAATTATGTACGAGGTGTCGAGTTCGAATCCCGATAAGTAAAGACATGCAAAATTCGGGTTGTTATTTGGTAGCACGCCAGATTTCACTGCTCTATATACATTTGAGCAGGTGCCATTTGTTTGTTGGCTTCCGCAAAAGCGAAGTCCCTTTCGACTAGGAGGAACGTGAATTGGCCATATTTTAGTTGCGTGTTTCCGATTTGTTCAAGGCTGCTTCCGGGCGTGTCAAACCAGCTGTGGACCAGCGACAATGGCAACACAAACGCACATGTCTTTCAAGTCTATTTTGTCTTCAAACGATGGTGCGAATTCTGCGGGTCTCTACCGATAAGTAGCGATGGAAAGATTTCGCGAGTTCATTTCAGGACAAGATAGACGTCAAACACGTGTACGCTGAAGTTTGACTTTGCAATTGGATCGCAGTTTAGTAGATACGACCTGGACGACTCTGAGCCAATAGCGGACTTGCAAAGGAACAATTAGCGAGTGTCATACTGCCAGGTGTGAGGTAACACTGGCTGCTCTATGGCGCAGCAGCCAATGAACAAACTTCTGAGGCTCGAGTGGACACAGGACTGTAGAGTCTATCCTACAGGTCATTGAACTCGCGAATTTTTCCTATCCCTGCCGAGAAGTCATGAAAGCCAAATACAGTTAAATAGAGCTTTAATTTTTGTAGGTTATGCCTATGCATACGTGTAGCGTTAGCAGAAGTCGTGTTGAATTTGTTACTAAATGTAGAAACGGGCCCCACACACAGCGTTTGTGGACCTGGTTCACGTTCTTCAAGGACATTGGCCGCGAAAATACTTATTTTGTATCTGTACCGCACATACTATTCAACTCGTAGATATTATCTGTAAATAATTTCCTTCAGATAATTTATTCTACATAGCGCGGTTTTTGCAAAATGGCATGCCATTTGTTCTGTGTTTCGTACAAATAAAGCAAAACCAATTATTTGCAGAATATCTAACGAGGACAACTGGAAGGTGTTTTATTAATTGATTTTAAGGTATTCCTTGCAAAATATATTTCACAAAAATTGAGGGGCACCCACAAATAAAAAAAAAACATGCAAGAATTTACTTAGCAATTTTTTTAAAATGCATAAACTTTTCCTGGTAAAATTCAGTAGAAGTCGTGAAGTAGCTCTTGGCATATTTCAATGTGAATAATCTCATTTCTGTACCTGTGATAGTTTTCGTTATTTCTACATTTCTCAAACTGTAAAATTTTGATTTTGACGTATATTTATTCAAAAACTACGCATTTAAATTGTTTTCTGAGGAAATAGTAACTACTGATAATGTCTAAAAGTGGTACAAATATAAATTAACAAGGTTTTCCATGGCTAACCGAGCAGACGAAACAATAGCAAATTTATAGTATTACCACTTTAATTTTCCCGGTCATCTGCTACGATCAACGTCGCGTCATCTCCTTTAGGTGCTTATTGGACAGCAATTTTAATATAGTGCTCTTGCGCTGTGTTCCAACCAAACATTCTCGCCGGGGTTCAAACTGGCAGATTTAGCAGACCAGTCGTGTGATCCGATTTTATATTACAAATTGACGTACTTGACATTCTAGATTGTTTGAAATACACGTTTCTACATTAACTGCTTAATGTACGTTATTTCAGATCCCTTCAACTTATAACAAGTTGAATTTTGAGACTGGTCTGTCGAAAAATATACAAACTAAATATCACCCACCAATCAGATCGTTGCTTTTAGTCCAATTCCACATGCGACACATATCGGCTTTGTGGATTGTGCAGGGTCGATAGGACGGCGTACAAGTGGCAGTTATATCCTTATCAGCCTTCATCGCCATTGGCAAACCGGCCTCACCTGCGATAACCCCGAGAAAACTGGTCTGCCGATCGCGACGACGTGCGGAGTCAAATTGCAATTTGATTTTTCACGCGTTCTTGTCATCGCTACATTGTTTCAGGCATCAACTGTGCAACATAGTTGCATGTATACAGTCGACTTTAACGGACTAGTTAAGAGCCTACCTTATATTCTGTGTTACTAATTCACTGCAGACGTTAACTCCCTTCCCTGAAAAATTCTGGATCTATGCCCAATTCGGAAAGGCGAACTTTGTTTTCGCAGAGTATGATATCAAGGTGAGGGATTGTTCCGCACTAACCTTGTTAGGGTTTATTTATAAAACATGTAAATTGGAACCGCGTCAAGATTAAAAAAGCCACGCGCTCGTATTTTTCACCTCCCACACCTACATGCAGTCAGTCAAAACACTACGTAACTACTGGCCCGCCATACACCTGTCGAACTTTTCTCAACAATACTTTGTAATGTTGCTTGTCTTGCCGCTTGAAATACTAACAAGAAATTACATTCTACAAAAAAAAATCCAAAGGCACATAATTTAAATAAATACGACTAATTTTCAGCATAGTCCTAGACACGCTCTAGCATTACAAATGTTATTTTATGTAATCGTAAAGTAAAGACGGTAGGATAACTAGCTCATAAAAAATGCAAGGAAAATAAATATCGTGCAAAACTTCTGATAAATCATAATAATATTAACTATATATTTTACATTCGACAATTTTAAAAACTGCACCAACCAGCATTTAAATTATATATTTTACCAGCAAAAAAATTAATAACAATCACATTTTTTGTTTTGTTTTATGTTGCAGCTAATATCATTCCCGAAAATACAACTTTGCGAAACGCAGGTATTTTGAAGTACACTTCAACAACATAGTAACCAGTTTTATTTAAACTTTCTCAATAAAATATAGAAAAATTACGCAGACTTTCAAAATTGCCGGGTGCACACAAACTGGTTAGAGACGATAAAAGACTGCCAATTTATGAAGAAAAAATCGTATTTCTTCTATACTTTTGCCACTGGTAAAGAATTCTCGATTGATGTAAAGCACAGTAAACAAATCATAATATAATTGAATAAAAATAATTTGTAAAATTTAAACGTTGCGTTAATAATCCTTAGTAAAGTTACTACCAACAGTTAGTAGCGGGAGGTCGGACTCACCTCTTGACTCGTAGCGAAGCACGCCGCTGCCTGTCTTGTGAAGGGAGGGGAGAACCACACCACCTGCACTCACCAACGCAACAATAGCAAGTAGCGGCCGACCGCCCGCAACACTATCTGATATCGGGCAGAGCCGCGCGCATGCGCGCTCTGGTTCGACGCGCTCCCGCCCGCAGCGCTGTCAGCGCGCGCGGCGCCGCCGCCTACACCCGCCGTCGAACCCCGACAGCGAGGATCTAGGGACCGCCTTGTGTACAGCCTAACCTCGTTTCTTTTTCGCAAGAACTACCTATGTCGTCGATTTCTCGCTCACATTCATTGGGTGCAGGCAGGGGCACGTGACCTCCCAAACGTAATTTAACATGCCCCAGCAAATTAATGCTCTTTTATGAATATTTATTTCATAATTCTAATGTACAAGTGAAGACTGTTCACGATAAAGTGAGCACTTTTGAAATCAGCCTTAGAAAAAAAGTCACCGCTCCTGTCTGTGCATATTTTAACGGGATCACTGAGCCACATTCGCCCAGTAATGTTGTCGACGGAGGGTGGAAAGTGGTTTCATATGTTAACGCCAAATACAATATGTTAAGTAATAGTTAGAGATTATGGAAAATCGCGAAAATTTTTTGAGACAACGTATCTTCTATAACACCCTTACTAGTTTATTCTTTCATGATTGGATTAACAAGGTTTCGACTCGATCAAATTATTTGCAGACCAATCACGAACGTTCTTCGTAGATGCATGACAGCCAATAAGGAAAGAAAACTGTCGGATATGTGTACAGTAGGCTGAATGCTAGCAAACAGTCAACTTTTCCCGCGATAAACCATCATCGCTAGTTATGGTTTATTTCACTTTGCGTTTTTTCCAACGCTTCGAAGTGTAAAAATGAGTATATTTGAACAATGTTTAATCTTCTAACAATTACACACTTTCACTTCACCGACGTATGACAAAAGTGATGAGGCTCATGGCAATGTTAATTTTACATTAAGTGGAAGAAGACACAGCGTTTTTACACGCATATCTTAAGCAGGGCTTCGATAGGAATGCAAAAACAGGAATTATATATTGAAACTCTAAAGTGGTCAACTGTAGCGTACAGTACAAAAATAAATAGTATACGATTATCTGGTCGGTGAATTTCATGCTTGCAAGGCGCTAGCTTGTATAAGTAACCAGGAAAATATCGCGATATTAGACCTGTCACTTCTGGGAAATTTCACATTGCCTGTACGGAAAAACAACTTAAAAAATAAAGTATTATGGTTTTCATTTTTAGGTATTTCACCAAGACTAGGAAAAGATGTTCCTCAAATACGGCGTAATAGAACAGGAAACACGACTATATTATCTGAAACCAAAACGAATCTCGGATGAGAATTTGTCGCTTTTGGCTAAGTATAAGCAAAACATACATAAATCTGAAGTTAAAAAAATTATCAACTTAGCGTGAAATTATTTTTGAATTTTGGCTTCCGATATAGCGAAAAACAAATCCAGAAATTTAAGATTTTGTCTTGTTACGCCTCGGGATACTTCAGAAAAGTTTAACGGAAAGTTCAGAGATCCGTAAGAAATAAGAATATCTATGTGGAAAGGCGGATAGCACGTTTCCAAGTAGGTAATGAGGAAGACGTGTTAAAGTTTGACAGTAATTACTTAAAATGTCTGTTGGTGTGTGTGTGTGGGGGGGGGGGGGGGGGGGGGTGGCTCACAGAGCATTAAATGGCATTTTCCGAAAATTAACTTCTTTCTTTGGTATGCGTGCGAGTCAAAACTGTACGATTTACAATATCGTCAAGGTGCTGCCCTCCAACAGTACTCGGGGCCACGGTGGCTGAGCGATTAGCACGCTTGCCTCCCACCAAGGAGAACCGGGCTCAATCCCCGGTCGGGTCACAGGATTTTCGCAAGTGGCAATCGTGCCGGACGATGCCGTTGGTCGGCGGGCCCCTGGCATTCCGGCGCCGCTCCGTACTCACTTCAATCGCCCTCATCGGCTCTCAAGACCTCGCTGTCAAGAGCCGCCCAAATCTCTTCACTCACTCACCCCAACTGTACTCGGATATATTTAAAACTATGGGGACCTCCAGATTTTAGTACCATCCGAACCCCTTGTGTTTTAATTCTCTGTTCACACTTTCCACAGATTTTTTTTTGCTGAAAAAACTAAATAATTTTGTAATGCTCAGAAAAGTGTTAATTACAGATTGCAAAATGAGCTGCTTTTATTTGTTTATAATAACCACAGGCAAGAAATAATTATCTGTTCAACACAAAAATAGTGGAACGGTGAATTTACAAAAATACTAATTGTAGATGCCACAGATTCACGTTTTCCGTTTCTCGATTAACTGAGGATTTTTATAATCAGCATAAAAAAACAATCCTGCTAGTAAACGCGTGTGACCTAAACACTAGTCCTGTAATGTTGGAAGAGAATCATGAAAATTATTTCTATACAGTAACGTCTTGTCTAATTAAAAGTAAATATTGAATAGTTTCCTGTCCGTTGGAAGGAAATCGATTTCTTTAAGCAGGGTTTAGTTTCCAATAAAATACTTATTTTATTCATTTAAATATGCCCGAAATGTTCTGGCTGTGGCTGGTTTAGCTCCGTTCTCCACCACGTATATTGAACCTATTCTAATATTCCTTTCATGTTTGACAAGTTCAGCCATTTAGAATCTCCAACATAAAAATAGGTAATTTCCAACCCAAAAAAAAAAAAAAAGATTTAAATGTGGTGACCAGTTACATAAGCTAAATAAAGTTACGATGATAATAAATTTATACAATATCGATCAGAACATGATTGATGTTGGAAGTGCACATTAAGCAATAATAGTTACAAATCAAAGGGGAAAAATTTCATTGCGCAGAAAATAGCTACGATAAAATTAAAATTTTGTTTGGGAAAAATTTGCGACATATTTAACATTCCTTTCTGTAATGGGCTTTATGTGACAAATCAGCAGTATCCCTGTTTGAAAATTATCTTCGTCAAATATAAAAACTTTGACAGTGCTGCAGATTTAAAAACTTATTGTGCTTGAATAATTTTATTTGACGGGAAAATTTGATGGCCATATTATGCTGTCATATTTTATTGTCAAACAGCCTAAATCCCCGTAATGCCATTTGAGTGCTTCAGTAGCTTCGTGCAAGGACGGTAGCCAGAAACGACAGGCAAGTTGCAAAATTATTCATGCCTATAAGCTATTCACGGTAAAGTGAGCACTTTTGAAGGCGCTCCCAACAGGCATTAGCCATTAATAAATATGTTTTATTGCAGCCTCGGGCATCAGCTTTTGTGAGTGGAGAAAGTGTACATCGTATTTACTAGTCTTATGGTAATGTTCATATTAAAAAGTGGCGGAAAAATAAAAATTGGAAAAGTTTACAAGAACCTTAAAAAATGCTCACTTTACCGTGAATAGCCTATAACAAGCACGCTGATATTTCTGCGGGGGGGGGGGGGATTAAGTCTGCTGGTTTCCTTGATATGTGAGCCCTGCCAAATTTGCGATGTCATTAGAAGATATAGTAGATTTGAAAGACATGTGTGTTTGTGTTGCCATTGTCGCTGGTCCACAGCTGGCTTGACACGCCCGGAAGCAGCCTTGAACAAATCGGAAACACGCAACCAAAAGAAGGTCCAATTACGTCCCGCCTAGTCGAAATGTACTGTGGCTCTTCGATTTTGCAGAAGCCAACAAACAAATGGCACTGGCTCGAATGTATACAGAGCGGCGAAATCTAGCCCGTTGCAAAATAATAACGCGAATTTTGAATATCTCTAACCATAGGCTGTTCACGGTAAAGTGAGCACTTTTGAAAGCCCTCTAATTTGTAATTATAGTCAATACATGTATTTTATTGTAGCCTTAGACGTTAACATCCGAGTGCGGTGGAATATACACACTGTGCTTGTTACTTACATGTCAATATTTATTTAAAAATATATTAAAATGATAAAATGCGGCTGAAAGGAAAAAAAAAACTAACTAGGACCTGAAATGTGCTCACACTGTGAACAGCATATATCAAACAAACGTCGCAAGAGGCATTAATAGAGGTGGTTCCCTGTATGCGTAATTGTTGTGTGTTGGTGACGTAAGCATGTGCTGGTCCGTGCATAACTGTGGCGTATAAATCCTAAACCAATTAAATACGTAAATTTATTTCCATCGTTTCATAGTCAACAACAAGTGTCTAAAGACGTTATGACATAGAAATATAGACCAAGCATGCATGCAACCATGCAATTTAAGCTGGGAATCAAATGTTTATAAAGTCTTCAGTACATCACTTTTAAAGATAACTGCTTCAAACATAAAGCATTCTACGTGACACTGCTGAAGGAATACTGGCGTGTTAAGAAACCTTGCCAGTTTTTGTTACTGTTTTTTTCTACTAAATTTAAAATTTAAAATTTTCATTATATATGCATTCTATGTAATGAGACTATCTCTGTCTGTCTCTCTCTCTGTCCGTCTTTAATGCGTCTAAATCCCTTGAAACTCAACAGAAGTTCTTCAAATTTTGCAGAGCGAATTCTCAGGGTCAAATACAGGCCAAGTTTGAATTTCAGCAAGATCAGATTACGCAATCATAACCTTTTACCCTAAAAACTCATTTTTTAATTACTTTTTTCCCTCTGTGAAAGTTTTGTATTAATGCATAGAGATTATTGCATAGAGATATGAAGGTAATGGAATATAATTTTTGTTTACTTTAAATGTCTCGCTTCAATGTTGAGTTAATTTCCAAGTGGGGCCACAGTGGCTCAGTGGATGGAGCGATTCCAAGTGGGGCCGCAGTGGTCAAGTGGATAGATAAATATCAAATGGGGCCGCAGTGGCCAAGTGGATAGAGTGATTCTAAGTGGGGCCTTCGTGACTCATTGGATAGAACGATTCCAAGTGGGGCCGCAGTGGCTTAGTGGACAGAACTATATCCAATGTTGAGTTAATTTCAGATAATTTTTTTTTTTCAGTCTTTGTATGATAAAAAAATTCGTAACATCGTAACTGTTCTAGGTACGTGACAATAGTAAAAAAAAAAAGAAAAAAAAAAGAAAAGTCACGGGTTGGGCCCCTAGTGTGTTTCATATAACATTTTTTTTTTTCGTTTGACACAGTAATCTTTAAAATTATTGCATTAAGAAGGATTTTTTAATTGATTCTTCGTTTAAAATCCGTAACTGCAGTATTTTAAGATAGGCAACGTAAAATGCCGTCTCGTGGCGTTGTGAGAGGTGGGAAGAGTGAAGGATCATCAGCCATCAGCCGGACGGGACATCTTGTGGCCTTGAAACGAATCGCCTCGCGGAGTAAAAGCCCTTACACAATAGAAAACTTTAGCATTTGACTTTACGTTTCCTTTTCCCTGACGAAACCACCAATACACAATTGTAAAGTCAAGAGTTACAACAATTGAACATCGGTTCTGTGAGTTTCGTAGGAATGTGTATCTTGTTATGAAAATAATTACGACAATTTATTTTACGTACCTTTTTTTAAATAGGCTTAAAATTTATATTAAAAATTTATTTCAGAAGAAAAAAAACTAATTTGTTTACTTTATTAAAATATGTAATTTCATTATTTCCTCTTCACAATATTTTCGTTGCCTATTATTTAATTTAAAACGAACTTTGTTTAATATACCGAGATTAAAATCGCACTACAGTAAAATAACGCACTTTCCATATAACCTCTGTTAGATTCTCGGCAAAATGGCTGCTTGATTTTCACTTTAAATTTCAACTTTTCGAAATCGTAAAGTCAAGAGAGCTTGACTTTACCTTTGGCAGTTCAATTGTGTCAAGCTCCATAAGAAACATGTCGGAAAGCAAACGTAAAACCAAATGTTAAAGTTTTCAATTGTGTAAGGGCCTTAAGCGTCGCGTGAGCGAAGCAGTACTGTTGCGTCCGTGGACTTCCTGGCCTAGAATTTTGTCCTGGGGGGTGTCCGGTGTCAGGAGACGTCGCAACCTTGCCCCTCTCTCCCCACTCTCCTGACACATCACATCAGTGCCCGAGTATCGAGTTTTTTCTGCCCGACCGTGGATCTGTATCCCGGATGCTGACTTGGCGCTGGTGGTGTTCACGTGATACCCAGCTTCAGTTATCTCCCTGCCTGCTTGGAAAGCCGTGTTGCCAAGCGTACGAGAAATACGGCACTTTTTACAATTGATATAGTATTCACACGATAAATTTGGCATTTGTACAATAATCTTGGTTTTTTTGTGTGCGGTATATCGTTGTGAGCCATTTAATTCCCCTTTGTATTCTGCGATCAGGAACAGAGTTCAAATTGCACGTTTGTGTCGTGTTATTGAAGCATCGAGAATTCAGTCATTCCTATTTGTGTTTTATTGCATTTACGTCTCTGTAGTTCTGAAATAGGGAGGGATAGCCTACGTGTGTACGTTACATCTTTTGTTGCCTATGATCTGTATAACACGCTGCCGAAGTAAGTCGGTTGAGTCGCGGAACATCCCGTATTTTTAATGCTTGCTTATGATTGTAAACACCAATTTCCCGCCAACAACATCTACTGGCATACTCGATATTGGTCAGTGCCACAGAACTTTTAATTAACATTTAAAATATAGGAATTTCTTTAACACTAAAGAAACCCTAATGACGCACACGGCCTGCTAGGTTCCAGTGTGAACCAGTACACATATTTCATTTCTTTAGTAAAAGTAGTAATACTTAAGTTTACATACACACACACACACACACACACATATATATATATATACACACACACACACACACATATGACGCCAAAGTGGCCTATCTGAGTTCGTGAAGAATGGAGGTCTTAATAAAAATAAAAGAACTGAATTTGATTCCTCTATTTATTTACACAGCTATTATTTACAACATTAAATTATCTATTTCCACTCTAACGTTTTTTATTTCTCTGTGAGAGCGATATTTAATGTCTATTTCATATCTAATTAACGTCCTTCTCAATGTCGCTGTTTCGTTATAGTCCAGTTAACTCGTCCTCATGGTTAACTCACGTTCAGTCTGTATGTTGCCATAATTTGTAATGTATTTCACTCACGCATCTAATCCTATAGTCCAGCATGCCAACCGCACTCTTCACTGCTTGATACTCGCAGTCGCAGATTTCCCTTCTGCTGGTCACTTCTCTCGCCGCTCGTTGCCTATCGCTGGAAATGAGCCTCTCATCCATTCAACAACCCCCGGTCCGGTGGCCCATCTCACTATTTATACTCTGCTGGCCTTGACCTAGAAAGTTTTTAACGCACTCCGAGTCACGCTTAGAGAAACTAGGGCAGCAGGCGACTATACAATTCTTCCTATAAATACAGAAACTCAATACAACCGAGGTCAGCAGCGCTCGCGCATAAAGGATTATCGTGTCGGTTAGCTTTTTGTAACAGATACGCGGTTCCTGGGCATCGCTCGCTTGCCATTCAAAATATTGCATTGACTTGCCACCGCCGCTGCCGCTATCATATAACTGCTCTCTCCTTCACTTACACTCGCTCGCGCGGAACAAAGCAACGAGCGTGTAACTATATATATATATATATATATATATATATATATATATATATATATATATATATATATATATATATATATATGTGTGTGTGTGTGTGTGTGTGTGTGCGCGCGCGCGCATAGGGTGATTCTCATTTAGACCGACAAACTTCGGGAGGTAATTCTTCACGAAAAAGTAAAAGGATAACATATGTGACACTTTATACCTAAACAGAAAATTAAGGGAGGTATGAACCCTTAAAAAACGAGATTTTAAGCCGTATTTGTGCAAAATATTGGCTCTTACGGTGAAGGTCCCGAAAACATACAATAATGTTCGTAGAGTTGTCATTATATTTTACTTCGTGTCCGCTGTGTGTGTGTATATATATATATGTATATATATATATATATATATATATATATATATATATATATATATATATATATATATATTCTAAACTCACACTTACTCGGAATTTAAACCCAGCCCATCTCGAACCGCATGCTGACGTCCCAACAAAGCGCACTTCAGGGACGTCATAGGGTTTTTGGAATAGGAATAGATAGATGTTAATGAGGCATTTGGATGCCTGTCTGGAACTTTGTGTGTCTGAGGCACAGGATAGAGGCAGATCTAAAGATCGACTTATGGTGTGTTCACAATAAAAAGAAAACGTAGGCACAGCGCGTAGAACATAATCGTATAATATCCACACTACCTGAAATCTTGTGCTAAATTGATTCGCAATTGATTATAGGTGATTCACGGTAAAATGAGCACTTTTGAAAACACTGCTTAAGATCTACTTGTATACATTTGTGTATTCCTCCGCTTTATGTAAAATTAACATTGACATAGGCCTCGTCACTTTATTCATGCGTCGGTCAAATGAAACTGAAATTCTTAATAAAGTAAATACTTTACTAATCTGCTCAATTTTACACTGTAAAAAAAAAAAAAAAAAAAAAAAAAAAAAAAAAAAAAAAAAAAAAAGCGAAAGAAATTACTTTAAGTTGTCACAAATGGTTACCTGACACTTTTTATTCGACATTAAAATATGGAACTACTTACCATCTATAGTTACCGACTTTACTGGGCGAATGTCACTCAGTGCACTGATTATAATATATGCATGTAGAGGCAGAGATTTTTCTCTAAGGTTCATTTCAAAAGTGCTCACTTTATCGTGAACAGGCTTTACTTATTTAGTATTTGTAGCCAATTAAATTTTGCTACTAGTCTGACGTCAGTCGTATATAGGAAGAAATGTTGAAATTATTTAATTGTTTTCACACATAAAATGCATTTTAGTAAGAGGACAGTACCTTCAAATAATAGGAATTTTATCCTTTTTTAAAAGGTTTTTTTTTTGTGATGGCAAATATGTTGAAAAGTTTAAGCAAATTTCTGCTAATACACTGTCGCCTATTCTTTCCTCTAAATTAATATTTTGCGACAGTTCTTTCCATCTGCAAAATAACTGGTCCTCCAATTTAAAAAAAAAACCGTCAAAAATTGTGTGCTCTACTCTGATTAATTTTTCCCCAATTTCCTTGCGTTTACTGACGTCGTGATTTTGTTAGAAGACGGTTCCTTTTTTGGCTGGGCCAATCATAACTACTGCATTTCGATCACGAACGCCTGTGATTCGCGGTCACACACCTGGTACGCCTAACTATCTAAATCATCTAATCGCCGAAGGGGATCTGAGTTATACTGTTTTGTAGTCGTGGAATATTTCGGCAGTAAAGTTTCCCGGTGATAATTTTAACAAATAATTTTCAGTCAGATTTATGACCGAATATTTATAAACTCAAGATAACGCCCTACTCTTTACATCAAGCAGGAGGGTGGGTATATTAATAACAGCTATGCGAGTCTAGAGTATAATAGCACAGCAATCTATCGCTTGTGAATGTTACAGCGACAATTCAGAGAAATTGGGGAGTGATGCTGAAGAACTAATTCCTCGAAGGTATAATGTCGTGTCCACTGCAATCAAGGTGTACACTGTTTATTGCGGTGTCAAGATTCACTGAGCGTTTTAAAGTGCTAACCTGCAATTACATCCGTGTTTCGTCCGATGATCGATAATCGACAGTGTTTTAAACACACGAATACATTTTTTGGAAGTATCTCTTCCGTGAAAGACATCTGACTGCGCCATTGTGACGGCTTTTGTTTACGTTATGGTTTCTCGGGAAACTGCGTAAGAGTGACAGTGCTGCTTGACTGTTCTTGGAAGCGGGGCTTCGACCAACGAAACACTTCTGTGGAACGGACAGAAATAGTAAATAGCCCGTAGGGGAACTGACCTTCAACAGCTGATCTTACTAATGTCTGGGGCAGTGGTTACACGAGTTCTGTTATACGGTAAGGCCCTTATAAATTTTTCCTTTCATCCAATTTCCATCTTCCTGCCGCTTTTTAATATAAACACCGTAATGTTACCAATAAACACGTTCACTTTATCGTGAACAGCCTATAAACACGTTCAGCTAAATACATTCTGTAGCCATGTCTGAACAAGTTTAAAAACAGAACGTGTCTTCACGGTCACACACCCAAAGCAGAATGAAATCAATGGAAATTCTAACCTCAACAAACATGGAACTTAAAAAGTATGGCATCTAATTATAATAGGTTCCAATATTTGTCACTATTGATCTTTTTAATTGTTATGAAACCTACACTCTTACTGTAATGGCATAATGGGTGGGTATTAGTCCACTCAACCTTAAACTTAAGTTAATTCAACAAGTGCAGGAATTCCCGCCAAATTCAGCAATATTTATTGCACTGCTTGTTTACTTCGAAGCAGCCAATAGGAGCGCAGCAGAGACGAGAAGTCGTTCGAAACGACTTATGAAAACTGTTCACTTTGAAGAACGAGAAACAAGTGGGATCGGGACTCGTTCGAAAGTAATGTAACTTCTTCAATAGCTGAACTTGTTTTAGTGAAGTAGCTCTGCCAGCAGGCCTAGGGTTACTAACATGTTCAGATTTACCGGAAGGTATACTTTGATAACCCGGCACTTGATATCTCACCCCAATGAAAAAGAACCGTTCAAAATATTATATGTAATGTGCAAAATCCAGTATGATACATCAGTCAACATTTTCTCTGAACGGATGCAATAAAACAAGAATTTACTGATAACTAATGGGCCTACTTTCCTCTACAAGGGTGCAAATAAATTTTAGTGAAGTTCTTACAAGCTTAAATAGCAGGTAGGCGTTGACGTCTCATTGATAGTAATATCATTAGAAATGAAACCAGAATTATGTGGAACAATACCAAGACAATTTAAATACATGAGTGGCTTACTCGGGATTATAATTCAGAAAAACTCGTAGCAAGCTTGCAATCAACTGTATCACGGAGGTAGGATTCGGATAATCTGCTTCGGTTCGGATGTAACCAGTCTAATGTTTTGAATGTTAGGGTTCCCTAACCTGAAAAATTTATACAACTGTCATTTTGAAAATACGTGTCTGAGCCAATAAAAAAATGCATAAATTTACATGGCCTACCATAAAAATACTTATGTGAAAAATTTGGTGGAAATCGGTTCATTGGTCTCCGAGATATGGCACAAAAACTACTTTTATAGATAGGGCTATCTTATAGAAACTACTAAAAATAATTTCTGCATGCGATGTTTCTAATAGATACTATATGCATGAAGATTTTGATCGAATTTGGTTAAATTATTAAATAGACATGCAAACTATATCTAAATATAAATATGGACGACTTTTCGAAAATCGATGTTTGGCCCTGTTTAAATCATTCAACTTTACATGAACTTTTGTAGTCATGTAAAATTTGGTGGAAATTAGTTGAATTGTCCCGCAAATATGACAAAATGTACAATTTACTCACCTGATACTATTTTGCAAAAACCCGGCAAAAGAAGATCTCTGTATGCATTAACGATGCTTGTAAATACTGTTTGCATGCAAAATTTAGTTGAATTTTATTGAAACGTTTGATAGGTACAACAAATTAATCTAAATTATTTATATAAACCCCATTAAAACATGCCTACCATACATAACACGTTATTTTACATACCCTACTGTAGCAATACTTCGTAAAACTTTTGTATTGTTACATATGAGTCAGTGGGCTAAACCAAGTTCGTTAAGGGATGGAGGTCTTAGTTAAATAAAATAATTAATTATAATTCCCTAATTTTATTGACATGAACTACAAATAAAATTCTCACGACTCAACATCTCAGAATAAATTGATATCACTTACTGTTTACAGTTAATTATTTCAATTAATACAATTTATAATTACCTCAAATTATTCATTAAAATTAAACAACTAAAAGTCAGTCAAATATACAGAGTATCAAAAACAATTCAATTATTTTATAAATTATGTGTCCATATTTGACAGTTCTAATATTTCCAATAAAATCCGTATTAAATGTCCATTCATTCCGACCTCAGTCGCCCGCCGTCGCCCTGTCATCCGAACTTTTAACTTCACTCGCGCACTCGGCCAGATGGCCTCCGCCAAAACTGCTGGCCAATGGACCGCTGCAGTATTTATAGTGTCGTAGCCCATCGTCCAGGAATTTCGCTAATTTGCTAGTTGCACCGAGTTTCCTAATGCCCAGAATATTCTTGCGCCTCCGGTCGGTTTAAGGCCCTTACACAATTGAAGACTTTAACATTTGACTTTACGTTTGCTTTCCGAAATGTTGTTTCTTATGGAGCTTGACACAATGGAACTGTCAAAGGTAAAGTCAAGCACTCTTGACTTTACGAATTCGAAAAGTTGAAATCTAAAGTCAAAGTCAAGCAGCCATTTTGCCGAGAATCTAACAGAGGTTATGTGAAAAGTGCGTTATTTTATTGTAGGACGATTTTAATCTCGGTATATTAAACAAAGTTTCTTTTTAAATTAAATAAATGGGAAACAAATATAATGTGGAGGAAATAAATGACTTGACAAATCTTAATAAAGTAAAGTAATTAATTTTTTGTTTTGAAATAAACTTTTAATATAAATTTAAAGCCAATTAAAATAAAAGTACGTTAAATGTATTCCTGGATAATATCAAAATTATTTACCTAACAAGAGATACATTTTTACGAAGTTCGCAGAACCGATGTTCAATTCTCTAAACTCTGACTTTACAACAATTGTATTGTGTATTAGTGGTTTCGCCAGAGGAAAGGAAACTTAAAGTCAAATGCTAAAGTTTTCTACTGTGTAAGAAGTTCTATTCAGCGGTTGTCGGCCATGGGGGGGGGGGGTGGTTGTGATACCAGCCAGTTTTGTCGTTGTAATCATTCATGGGCCTCTTAGAACGGGTGGGGAGCAACAAGGCAGCGAGCGCGTTGTTCCTTGGGTAGAGATGGCCAGGTGATTCGCCCCCCCCCCCCCCTGCTCCATTTTCGCAACGCCGTACAGCAGCCCGTTACCAGCTGCAACGGGTAACAGCATGAATCGGTAGTTTAGTCCTCCAGATATTACATAAACCCCCTCCATTGTTCATGCGACGATCTTCATAAATGGAGGACAAAAAGTTTATGTATTAGCACATTCGATGATTGTCATAGATACAGCATACAAAGTTAAATTTATATTGGTTTCACAGTTTCGTAGATATAGCACACTAAGCTAAAATGTTTGTACAGGCGCCATTCGGAACATAAAGAGACTTACACACTTAAAAAATACAAATTATTAGGGCCTGCCACCGTAAAAGTTCTTCGTCAAATTTGAAAGAAATCGGTTGACTGTTTTCCGAGATACGTCATAAAAATTGTGTTATTTAATTTAGCACTATCTTACAAATAGCGGAGAAATGAGGCATTGCATAGAAAGTTAAGTAGGAATTTGTTTTGTAGTTTCGTTGATAAAAAATTCTGAGCTACAATTTTTTTATACAGCCGCCAATTTGAAAATGTGTGTGTTTGACTCTTTCAAAGTCTATCTGTTTCCATGGCTTGTCCTAGTGCTACTTGTTTGCCAAATTTGGTAGAAATGATTTTTTTAAATAGGAGGTATCGCAAAATTTTAACTCGTCTTGTGATACAATTTTACAAAATAGCGGACGAAAGGGATTTTGTATGGACACATTATATGGTTGCAATATATACAGGCAGCATACAAAGCTTCAATGGAATTAATTAAATGTTTTCGACAGTATAACATACAAGACTAAAATTGCTAATGGGCGTAATTTTGAAAATAAGTATAGTTGGCCTTGCAATATATGCCTGGCAGTATAATATTTGTTCGAATCAACTGGACAATTTGTCGCGATGGTGTAGGGGTCAAGACTATTCATGTCCCGACAAGGCGAACCGGGTTTGATTCCCGACGGGGTAGTCCCCGTTCGGTCGGCGGGTTTTCCCGCCGCTGGTCTGCGGGTTTTCCCGGCGATCTCCCGTTTCTCCCACCCTTGCATTCCTGGGCTGCTTCATCCTCACCTCACGTCACCCTCATTGGCTCTCAAGACCTCGAACTTATCGAGTTTGCGTACTCGAATGATTGTGTGGGCATACATAATAATACTAATACTAATTATCACCTCTTTATCCCTCTTAGCTCTTGGCCATCCTGGGGTGTGCCTTTCTCATGTTCTTGTTTGCCTTTTATTTGGTTTCCACAGACGCAGGTCTCCTTGGACCAGCTATGAAAAGTCCTGGCCCTCAGGTACCCATGTTCACTTCTACCACTACGCTATTCTCCTTTTTATAGCCACCTGCCGCACTGGGCATATATATTCTCTATATTTTAGAAGAAAAGCCATCCACCACCATCGTGAATATCGAAACCACTACCAGCACGCGTCCATACCTCAAACCTGACCCGGGCTTTTGTTGGAGGACGATTCAGAGGGTAGCGGCTATTATTCTTACTCTTGCGGAGATTTAAACTACTCGCCTCCTCCCTGTTTCTCAATCCCCACCACAGGGAACATATGATATTTGGTCTTTTGGGTCAGCCCGCGCTCCTCCTTCCTTTTCATGACACGCATGGGTGTCCCGACTACTGGCTATTACAGCAGTGGCTGCGTGTGGGCATACAGGAAGACCTCTCAGCCACCTCGACCTCCCAATAGTTGGGGGAGAGGAATTGCGTCCCCTCAGCGGGAGGGGGCCGTCACAGATTAATGCCAACGTTGACCAGATCCAAAGGCCAAACCTGGTGCGCTCACACATCCGCTCACCACCCCCCTTTCTCCAGAGGTTCTAAGGACACCCTTCCCCCTCAGAAACCAAGCGTGTGGTCTGGCCGTGGTTCTATCTATACCCCTAGTGCCTCTCCAGGGCACAAATTTCCCGGTGGAACCGGTATTAACCTCACCAAACCTCCCCTCTAGGCGGCCGATAACTATTAAAAGGTCATACCTAGAGCGCTGCTTTCTACCAGTTACGTTAGCCCCCCAAAACAAAAACTAAATCGGCTCTTTGATCTTCAGGGTCCACCCACAGGGAACTTTGCAATTTTGGAACCGCCATGCTGTCCGAAAGAGAAAAAAGAAAAGCTACACTAACTAATCGCTTGTCCTTCACGTTTGAATTTAAGCATGAACTGTGTCCCCATTAACAGCATTCGCGGCCCAGTGGGCCCGAGTTGTGACGGACTTAGTTTTGGGGGATGCTTCTGTAGTCTCATTCCGTGGCCTGCACTGTCGTCATCATTGGTTTTCCCCAGGACTGCTTGTCCGGGGGAGGATTGTCATACCCGGTGTATGTCTCAGTCAGTGAGTGATCCAGCGAGGGTGAGGTGAGAGCGGGCACAAACGGAACAGGTCGCTGCTCACCGCCCGGTCTTTCAACAAGAGTGCGAATCTCTCCTGACCTTCTCCATGTGTGGGCAGTTACAGTGGACCTCCCGGTCTTGTATTTTGTATTTTGAATTTTAACGCAGAGCTCTTAGCCTTACGGCCTTACCGCGTTTCGGCCTCCCAATAGGCGGGGAAGAGGAATAACGTCCTCTTACCGCAAAGAGACCAGGATTAATGCGACCGTTGGTTGGCCAGGCCCAAGTCCAAGCCTGGCACGTCCGCACATCCCTGCCACTTCTACCACAGAGGTTATGAGATCCTCGCACTCAGAAACCATCCATGTGTCAGCAGACGGCAGCCGTACGTTCTGGACTCGCCGTTGAAAATCTGAGAGACTGAGTAAGGCCGGGCAAGGCCAAGAGAGACGCGGCAGCGCCGAGCCGGGGCGACCTCTGGGTGAAAGCGCGTCGTCGTGCTGGATGCTGCGCCCGCGAAGGAAGGCAGGTCACGTGCGATCGAGACGCGAGGTCGCCGGGGTGTTGCTGGACCAGACACATCATCGATGATAATCACAGCTTACACCCCACCCCTCCCCCTTGACGGAACCCGCGCCGGGACCTCGCGAGATGCTATCAACCCCCCCCCCCACCCAGACACCCACTTCCATGCCGATCTGTCACACCCGCTCTTCCAGCGCGAAGGCGCTCACCCGTTGCGAAACACTTTGTTTTGTTTTGTTTTATTGCGTGCTCAAGATCTTTTTTCAATGCATAGCTGTACATAGATATTGGACAAGTCAAATTACAATATACAAAGTCTGGGCATGGTAAACATGCACATATATGTCAGATTACACGTACACGCATCATATCTTTTCTTCATAATTTGACTAATCTTCCAACATGCCGTGGGGCGTCGTCATTTTGCTGAAACAGAAGAAAAAGGAAACGAGAAAAACCGGAACAAGAAATACGTACATTGACATGTTGTACAGTAATTTCTTATTTTTGTAGTTTAGATATTCATCTACACTATGAAATACACGTTTAGTAAAACATTCTTTCAGCTGTTTTTAAAGAATTTTTGGTTAGAGAAGCAAATTTCTTGAAGGTGTTGAAGTAACCTACAGCAGTCGGGGTAGGCCAAACAGTTGCTTTCGTGTAACGTGTTCCATCGTTCCAGTTCCAAACAAGTAACACGTTCCAGGATCATGTTATTTTTGTAACAGGCAACTGAAAAACATTTCTCGCCTGTCATGACCATAGGCTAAATATGAGGTAGACCCATGTCATTGGCTGCGCACAACTAATCTCCGTGTCCCAACATTGAACTGCTTTTTTTGCCAATACAGCTTGCAAAAATGGCGTGGATTGGGTTTGAGGTTAGAACACTGTTTAATAAACAAGTGCTTTTGAAATGTTTTTATACGTCCTCTAACCAAATTGTAATGTTTTTTTGAATAAATTCGAACTGGTAAACGTATTTTATTAATAAAATAGTGCTTGTCATTTAAAAATTAAGATCTAAACAGAGGGTGTGGAGGAGAACGGAGTCAGGTAGGCAGTCCATGCTTGTGAGGTCTGTGAGGGAGTGGAATATGTTGAGGGAGGAATTAGTATCTGTGAGAGGGGTTGGTAAGTTCATAAAGGGAGTGGAAAAGGATTTGGTTGGGTGATGGAGAGGTGAAACTGTTTGAACAGCCCTTCACAGCTTCTAAAAGTCATTTGGAAGGAGGCACATGCAATTTGTTTGCAAAAATAGGCGGTCATATGTTCGTTTATTTACAAATACTGGCAGTCACATTGTGTTTGTTTGCAAACAGTCACCTTCAATGACAGTTCAGCTGTGGCGGAAGGATATATAGCAAACCAGATGTCATTGACACTACATTCCTAGAACTGTCAAATTTGAGACCACTTAACATGAAATGGACTATAGTTTTCTTTTTCGAAGTTGCAAAAAAATAACTTATCAGGTAACAGCGCCCGCAAGAACTAGGATATCGTTAACGACAGAAATCGTGCATTGGAAAGAAAGAGTGAATGTCCATTACACCGCACACTGCAATATAAGAGTGAGACGCCGTATAACAGCAGTCCAGTCACAGTCAACAACAGTCTTAGTACAGCAACAGAAGATGATAGACGCTTAGTACGCGCCGGTCGCGATTGTAACTTCACACCGGCAGCGCCTAAGACCTTTCTTTCTTTTACATCATATTGCGGATTAACCTAAAAACTGCTCAATTATTTCCGCCGGTGTGAGAGCTCATTCATTCAGGGCGCCGGGAGAGAATTATTTATATCCTCGCGACATGGGTGTTTTCGACTAGAGAATAATCGATACTGCAATTATTATCTCGTTCCTGTTTGTTTGTAGTGGAAGTATTTTTTTTTTGTACCGTTGCTGTAATTGAAATGCATAACTTTGTACCGCCATTGTAACTGAAGTGCATAGCATAATAAAACTCAGTTACTCTATATTTCCGGCTTGTCTGATTATTTAATTTTGGCGTCTATATAAACTTTAGTCTCGATGTTCCGACCCGACTGAGTTAAGGCGGGTTTACGATTGACTTAACAGAATAAGTGCGCCGTGTGCTTAATATATGAATCAATGAGTTCAAGGGTATTAGTTTATGACTGTCGTGTACGGGTGTTGGCGGGTCGTATGCGTCCTTGGCATGACTTAAGAGATCGTTATATTTTATATCTTAAGTACAAGTCAAGACGTTCTAGCCAATCAGAGAACAGTGACATTTGTTGTTGGCGGGAAAATGTATTTACATCTTGGATTTAGGTTATGTAGAATTGTGAAGTCGTATGCAAAATAATTATTTTAATCGAGAGACAGTATCCTCTTAATTTCCAAATCAGTTCATGGTCATGTTATATTTTCTTGGAAAAGGTTACTGAATTCCTTTAATTAATAGTTTCAGATGTTTTGTTATAAATTCCCAATGTTTTGGCATCGGCTTTCCCTTCTATAAGATACACGAAGGTTTCAAAACGTTTACACAAGCAGTGACCACATTGTAAACAATCTTCACTCTTGTCCATATTTCCAGGTTATGTCGGCTGCTTTCGTCTTCTGCGATTCCTATTGGCTAGACCTAACAGTTGATAATTCAATCACAGACTGCAAATCTTCTTATTGTTCATTTTCCGTGTACTTATCGAGTCATTAAATACGATTCTTAATTCTTCAGTCTTTAATCGTAAACCCACTTTTAGGCTCCTAACGTCACGAGTGTTACAATCGCCCCACGGAAACCATTTTATAAAAAACCATTCACTATATAGCAACAAGATTAGAGCATTTATTATTCAGACTGGAACTCGGTACTGTGTAGTGTATTACAATACAATAACAATTAATTCATTCCTCATATTTGCCAAAGATAAACAAATATTTGTTCTAAAAATGAAGATACTTTCGCAGCGTTGAAAACCCGTTTCCATCACGTAGAAATTCCACACTATATCCCGGCCTCTTTTTAAGTACCACAAGGACCGTGTTATTTCAAATGTTTCAATCGTCTCCTGCTACTATCTCCCTTAGTACATGACGACAAAACCGCGGACAAAAAGACAGTGTAAACATTTAGTTAAAAGTTGTCGTCGGTCGTGAAATGTATCAAGTATCTAAATTTATTAACAGGAAATATTAACGTGTATAATTAGGTATATGTTGTGTAGTGTTTTCAGATGTCGGCAGTACACATATTTGTATGTTTTGATTATAATGTGGCATTTGTCAAAATATTTTAAATATATATTCAGCAATTTTTTCAAAAACGTATTTGTATTACTGACGTAAATAAGTTACGCATATTGAACCTGAATGATAATTTTTCTTGTTAGATTTGTACACATAAAAAATAAATTTTATTGTATATCCAAAATGATCAGTAACTCGACTGGATCTAAGGAACCTACATTAACATGAAACCAATACAATATAAATGCTCCTGACTTTGAAATTGATGAAACAAATTAAGGAAAAAATATATTATATTTTGATCAATCAACAAAACACCTCTTTCTTGACAGATATATAATATTTTCTGAAAACTTTAATTTAAAAGATTAAAATGAAAAATCTGTGTATAATTATAGTTGAAATATTCGATAATATTGATTGTTTTGTATACACTGTGCACCTCAGTAGACTATATAACGATAGCCAGAGATGGAAGGGCTACAAACAAGCAAGACTGAGAGCCAGTGCTGTGTTGGTATCACTGGACAAGACGTTTTGAATGGGGATTTATCTATACGGGAGCCGTCGTAAAAGTCTAAGCATTCTGACATGACATTCGAGGACAATAGTGCCAGAATCACATAGCCCCGATAAACAGGTCACGACAACCCCGACACGATACTTAAAATTGAACAGCCAATCAAATACTTCTAACGAAAGCCCGACAGGTTCTGTCGCCCGACGAGGATTTTGGGATTAGAAACGATTTCTATTTTCGTCGTGTCGTGCGGCACGACACACAGAACAGACAACCGTGCCAAACGAAATTGTATGACAGGCCTTTCCTGCGCGTCCAAGGTCAAGTAGCGAGGGAGCGATACGGGCGACACTAACACGCACGCCTAGCGCCTCATCGCTCCTACGCGCAAGGCGTGCAGTGTTTCCTTCGTGACGCTGTGCTGGACAAATTAGATCTGTAACAGTGAGGTTTTATTACACGCGATGAAAGCCCACAGATTAAGCTACGTCCGCATCTTTGTACTTTTCTCTTGCCGCTTAAGGAAACTGCATAAGCAAACTTTAACAATGTCATATATGACCACATACAGGATTTTTTTTCTTCATTAATACTCTTAATATGATAAAAGTAAGAAAATATAGGGGCATAGACAATATATTTTTTTTATCCTTTCTGGCAAAACTGCGTATTTCCATAATATTCATTTACCGAGATACGCGTTTACGCGCAAACAATGATTTCACAGAAAAAATTTCAGTACATAGGGCCCTTAAAAGAAAAAAAAATCAGGAATTTTCACAATTTAGGCCATGTCTCAACTATAAAGTGTGCTCACTCTCACTCGCCACTCTCACTCTGGAACACTGGCTCACTCTAGCGAATTGAGGCTTGTGCCCTCTGTTAGCATTAGGCATTATTTCTCTAACATAAAAAGTAATAAATAATGAAAATTAAATATTGCTGGCCTTTCACTTTCCTCGAATAAATGTACAGTATTTTATTAAATAGTAACTTATTTTAATCCGTTAAATTTTTGCATGATTAAAAACATAATTGTTATGTGCAAATCGCAGTATTTAATAATATGCACACAATTAACATAAATGAAACATGAACATAATAAAATCATAATTCGTTCTGTTCCATATCAAACAGAACATTGTTGCTATTTCACATTTCACAATCGCAATGATTAAGTTAAGCCGATAAAATATTTCTAACACTGCTTTATAAACAACAAAAATATATCTTGATATTTGAGGTTAGACTTGAAAACAACATGGCTGCCAGAGGGGGTGCGAGAATGAGCTGTACATCGTTGTTTACTCGTCCTCTCGCGCTCTCTACTCGGAGTTGGGACATCGGAGAGGCGAATTGGGACACGGCCTTAGCTAATAACGAAAAACAATTTTACCTACGCATGCCTAAGCTCAAACATCTGCCCTCCGCTTTCGAAACTGGTATTATCACTCAAAGCGCTCTAAACCGTTCTGAAAAAGTTCTGCTATTCGTACCCCGTATGCAAACAGTCGGGTTGTAAATTCAAGCAGTCGCATTGGAAAAATGAATGTCGCGTTGTGGTTGCAGTTTTTCTCGTGTGTCATGCCGTGTTTGTTGGAGCTGTGTGTTTACCGTAATAGTCAGGTGGTTAAAAAAAATAAAAAAACGGCAGGGTAGGGACGGAAAATCTCAGCAGTCGGTACGAATGTTTCCAGCACTTGTCACTCGACGATGCGACAAATCCGATTGCTAACAGCACCTTCCTTTGTTTTCGGTCAAATGGCAAACCCGAGCAAACGGACGTCTTGACGGTCGAGTGCATCGTGGAGTCGCTGTGTCTGTCTTGCAAGCAGATAAAGTAGCTCTGCTAATGGGACGGCGACAGTGCCCGGTCATTACCTACAGCCAGCTACCGTTACTTTAACAGTGCTCTGCGAGCGTGGAACGGTTTTTGGATGACTGTCCGCGAAATGATTCATTCCATAGCACACTGGTTTAGGAATTCATGGGGGGGGGGGGGATGGCCCAATAGCGACACTTCCCTCACCAGAGTGGTGTGCAAGCACCACTCTGATTCGACAAGCGCCAAATCCATGCCAAAATAAAATACAGAGCCCAACTCTCTATACGCTATTCACTGTAAAGTGAGCACTTTTGGAAGCCATCTCATTTGAAATAATAGTCGATAAATATATTTTCTTTTAGACTTAGATATTACCTTTTGAGTGCGCAGGAATTCACACACTATGTTTATTACTCAGATGTCAATATTTATTTAAAAAAGGCGAGGTGGTTAAAGTATTAAAAATATCTGAAATAAAAAAATGTTACTATTACCGTGAACAGTCTATACTAGTCTTTTCATCTCTACTAATAAAGAACGATGTCCGACCTTCTGCCTCCCGTAGCATTTCCATTTAATGCATGAATAAATTTGATTTATTTCCTGTCGACTGGGTTTATACGGTGTCTATGCCGGTTTTTCCTAGTCTCTTCTTAGTTAGCTATAGTTATACTTAGGGAGGTAGTCGTGACCCTAATCACTGGCCATGGCTGCCCTATCCCTCTCTGCCGGGATGCAAGTCTCCTTGCATGATTTCCTTCCCTTGTAGGCGTAAGGGGTTCGCCCTGAGATGCGATTATCTTCCGTCCTACCTTCGGGATACACTTAACAACTTAGAAATAGGGTAGTTAAAAAAAAAAAAATTACACTGGTTTAAAGATGCCGTCCCTTCCTCAGGGTGGCGTTCCAACACTTTGCTCAGTTAGTAAACGTTTCTTCCAAAACATTTTGAGCTTATTTTACTCACTCTTGGCAGTGTCCCAAAATTGCACAGTAATTACTCCGATCATCTTGCCAGTGCAATCCTCTTACACGTGCTATTCCAGCGAGTAACGAAGGATAAACTTAAAATGGCGAGAAGTTTAGTATAATCATTAAACAAACTGAAAGGAAATGTGAGCATTTGGGTTACAGACACAAACAGGAAGATTTCAAATGACAAGTGATGAAATTCGTATTTTGATTTAAAAGTTAACATTTATATATATGTTACATTTTTAGACGTTATGTTAATGATTAACTAATTGTAAGTAAATCTTGAAAAAATATAACTAACTAAAATTAAAATCTGAGCGAAATGATACGCCTAAATATAGTTTGGAATTTACATTGTTTGCTTAATCAGTTCATATTCGTAAACACAACACACTATTTATATCATGTTCGATCCGAAACCACGTTTTCTCTTGCTTTCCTCAGCTGTTCCTCTCTGTTACTTTACTCTACTTTCGGAGTAACGTTTCGCGGAATACTACTGCTTTCTACGGTCCCCTACTCCCGACTGCAAGACTTCTTTTTTTTCTCTCTCTTTTTAAGACAAACCATTAACAGGTCAGACGACTCGGAAATCAACTCAAGAGTAATCTATCGTGCTGTAAAAACACAGGAAAAACGAACTTTTACAGTGCTGCATAACGAAAAAACAAAAACCGATCATTAGGCTTAGGATAAAAAAAAACACTGCTGTTCGGGAATCACGCTTACGAAACTTCTGACAATCACTGCGCTGTGTGCAAATATGTAGTATGTAAGTAGTGTGAGCGTGTCGGTTCTGGCTTTAAAAAACATCAAAATTGGCACAAGGGACATTTGATAAAATTCGTGAAGATGTGTCCCACCCCCGCCCCCTCCACCCGGTAGGTGTGCTGTGATTGGCTGACTGGTTTCCCTTCCCTCCCGCCTGCTCCTGTGTGGGGTGCTATGATTGGCTGATGGGTTACGCCCCTCCCTTCTCCCACATGAAAGGTGTACTGAGATTGGCTGTTGGTTGAGGGGGTACTCTTTGGGCTAACAAACCGCCCAAGTGACATTTGTGGGGTTTTGTATCACCAGGGGTCTGAGAACTCTGTTTGCCAACATATGTCGTCGGATGAAGCACCGCCAGATTGGGAGTTGTAGCGACCGTTGCACGGAGTGAGGCAGTACTTGGTACGACATCCATCCAAAGTAATTAAGCGTAACTAGGCACAATTGCGTGGTTGCGCAATATACATAATTACATAGTAAGTATATATGTTAACCGTTTTGATGCCGAGCCGCAAGTGAGAAGGTTGGAAGGGGAGGTTAGGGCTATAGGATAGGGTGAGGAGTGAGAGGGATGGTTCGACTCCTGACGAGAGTAAATATGTGTAATTATATTTCTTGATCATGCAAAATCACAGGGTTATGCTGAGGCAACCTGCATCCAATATGGCGGTAGTAATCGGTAACACAATATGCTTGTTGAATTTTATGAATTTTTTCTCATCTTTTTGTTTTCAAGTTCATTCAAGATCATGGGGTGATGGTCAAGGTCGCCTGCATCCAATATGATGGTAGTAGTCTGTAACATCATATGCTTGCTGACTTTTATAGATTTTTCTCGAGTTTTTGTTTTCAAGGTCATTCAAGGTCACGCAGACAAGTTCGATACCACCTGCATCCAATATGGTGGTATTAGTCTGCAACATCATATGCTTGTTGACTTTCATACATTTTTCTAAAGTTTTTGTTTTCAAGGTCATCCAAGGTCACGAGGTCTAGGTAAAGTCATCTGCATCTAATATATTGTGGTAGCAGTCAGTAATGTAAGCTGACATGTATTTTTCTCGAGGTTTTGTTTTGAAGGTCATTCAAGGTCATGGAGTCAAGTTCAAAGTCATCTACATCTAATATGGTGGTAGTAGACTATAATGGAACATACTTGCTGACTTTTATGAATTTTCTGGGGCTTTTGTTTTCAAGGTAGTTCAAGGTCATGTGGTCAAGTTCACAGTCACCTGCTTCCAATATGACTGCTACGATGGCTGACAGCACAAAGACTACTGATTGGGTGTATGCGAGGGGGTGGAAGGCTTGTCGACTAATTTCTTAGGTGAGGAGGGTGAGAGGAGAACCTCAGAAAATTATTATTTTTTTAATTAAAATCTAAGTAATATTTTGATTCGAATTTTTCTTTGTATTTTTTTTGGAATTTTTTGTGTTTCTTTGGATTTTGGCAGTCAAAGATCAAGGTCAAATGTCCTGAGTCATCAGTCCTCTCCTTGTTCGGAGTCACTGATCCCTGCCACCTGTGTCACAAATCGTGGCCTCCTTCTCTGGGAAAAATTGGACATATTTTTAAAGGAAAAAGGAAATTTTTAGGGGAAAAATTATTTTGATGTAAAAAGGAAGATTTTTAGGGAAATTTAGTAGATTTTGAGGAAGAAAAGGGAAATTTTAAGGGAAAAAGGAAACTTTGAGGGAAAAAAGGACATTTCAACATGGTGGCTGTGCCAGACGCCACTGTGCCAGAACATATATTTCCTGCTACTCCCATCCTCTTCACCGTTCCTGCTCGCCTGCCCAATATGCTCCGTCTCTAATGATAATCCAACTGTTGACGAAACGTTAAGCCCTGCGTACTGACCTTACTACCAACATACTGCTTTATCAAGTGACACGTAAACTATATTTACTTATAGATAGGTTTCTCTCAATTTAATTTATTTAGCACGGTTGCAAAATAAAAGACCGATCACCTTTCAGTATTATCTCTCTGGTAAATGAGTGATATATTTTATGATTTTCTTTAAATTCTGTATTTCTGTCTCTGTGGAAGACGATTGCTCAGTTCAATGTAGTTTTATATGAAGGTTAATATTTATTATTTTTAAACTTCTCTAAGGCTTTTGTCAGTTTAGAAATTGTTGAAAAAAAAAAATGGTAGTCCTAGGAAGAACTCTTGATTCATTTACCACAGCAGGCCGACGTTTTTAACTTCGATTTACTACATCACCCTAAATTGAGGCATCCGTGTGTTGGGAGTCACGCACCAGGGCGGTGTTCCAAAAATTTACTCTGCGAGTAAACTTTTCTCTTTGGCTGTCCCAAAACACTTCGAGTAAATGCTTTACTCTCTCGTGGCAGCGTCCCAAAACCGACAGTGCAGTTTTTCTGAGCTTCTTGCAAGAGTTTTTACACACAATATTTCAGCGAGTAACGAGGGGTAAACTGGAAATGGCGGAAAGTTTAGTCGAAATAAACAAACTGAAAGGAAATGTGGACATCCTGTTTACAGACGCACACACAATAACTACAATTGAAGATTGATAAAATTTGTATTTTTATTTAAAAGTTGATCGTTGTAAAGGTTATATTTTTATACATAATGTGTATGGTTAATTTAGCGCAAGTAAAGCAGTTTATGCGTATAACAAATATTTTGAAAAAGAATGAATTTGGGGGAAGGGACAAATATAATTTGGAATTTACATTGGTTGCTTATTCAGTACATATTTGCAAACACAACGCACTATTTACATCATGCTCGTTCCATAGCCACGTTTACTCTTGATTTTTCTCGGCTGTTACTCTCTCTTACTCTACTCTACTCTCGGTGCAACGTTTTGGAACGCCGCCTCCGCCGCCCAGAAGACTCGACGTCTCCGACGTCAGGCTGATGACGTCACAGCCGGCCTGGCCGGCAGCGTAAGCGTTGACGTCTACGTCGACTGACTTCTATTTCTTGCATCATACACAATCACACCACTGCGCATATGGAACTAAAATTCGAGGTTTAATAGCAGTAAAATTATATTTTTTTCCGTGACTTTAAACCTAGTGGCCGAGTTTAAGATAATGATTTATTTTGCTCTTTGATGTGAACTAGCCGAGGCCAGAACTTAATTACTTTATTACTTCATTGAATTGAGGGACTGGAATCTACCTAAAATACCTCATTTTGATAAAGATTAGCTAGTTAGATAAAATTTCCTTTGTAAGAAAGGAGGTGTTAGGTTGTCAAAACTTACCATTATGTAAACAATTTTATTTTTTGGACAGCTCCAGGCCTTAATCATTTTCGTCAATCAAGTAATTGTGCCTTATTTAAATGTACATTTTTTTTTTTTTGCCGCAACAGCCATAGCTTGCAAAAAGTTTGTTTTCCTTTTCGCATGAATGAAAATGGTTTGATTATTATTTGTGAAAAAGCTATGTTATTTTCAGCCAGGGTGTAGCTTTCACTCAAGGTAAGTTAAATGTGTGTGTTTTATGCATCTTTTTGTCTTGTGTCAAATTTGTTCTTGTCCTGTATTTTTAAATGTGAATATGCTGAATTCCCTTGTTTGACACGTTACACTATTCTGCCATCCGCCAGCTGCATAATTAGGCCACGGTCAAATATTCGTGCATTCTCTCTTGCTGTAATTTTTTTTTTTTTTTTTTTTTCAGTTATAAGCCTTTACACGCTAGTACAGTTCTAAAATTACTGCTAAGCGCCTGCTAAATCTTCACCCCTTATACTGCTTAAAATAAAATGAACCAGCAAAAGATAGCTGGACTAAGGCCGTGTCCCAATTCACTCTTGACGTCACAGAGAGTCCTCTCTGCTGTCCCAACTCCGAGGTGAGAGCGCGAGAGGGAGAGTGAACGGCAATGTTTACTCGGTGCTCACTCTCGCACTTTCTCTGGCGGCCATGTTGTTTTTAAGTTTAACTTCAAATATCAGACATATATTTTGGTGTTTATAAAGCAGTGTTAGACATATTTTATCGATTTAACTTAATCATTGCGATTGTGAAATGTGCATTAACAACAAAATTCCGTTTGATATGGAGCAGTACAAATTATGATGTTATTATGTTCACACGTCATTAAATTTAATTGTGTGCATATTATTAAATACTTCGATTTGCACATAACAATTATGTTTTCAATCATGCAAAAATGTAACAAATTAAAATAAGTTATTATTTAATAAAATACTATACATTTATTCGAGGAACGTGAAAGGCCTGCAATATCTTATTTTTCACTATTTATTGCCTATTTTAGAGAAATAATGCCGAAGGCTTACAGTGGGCACAAGTCTCAATTCGCTAGGGTGAGCCAATGTGTACCAGAGTGAGAGTGGCGAGTGAGAGTGGCATGCCTCATCCAATTCATTGATGCCTGTGTCGCCTCGTACGAGCTTTAAGCTAGCTTGGTACTCGCCTGCAAAATGTGAATCCGGAAATGTGCAGCTCCAAAGGAAGATTGTTGATCAGTATATCGACGATCCCTTTCCCAGATTTGATCTAGCTTCTACGAGTCGTCATGGTGATCCAACACCATAACTTAAATAGTGGCTTCTTAAAATTTTTTGTTTCAGTTTCATTCTAGACTTAGAACAGTATAGATGTAAAGTGCTAATGGCGCACCTCATTTGATGCTTCTGTAGTAATGTGTTTACGGCTTCGGGCAGAGTTTGCAGACATGAAGCAACTACCTGCAGGATGAAAAATTTAAGTTAAAACATTTCCTTGTAAACTTTGCCAATAATAGTTCTATGGTGTGATGCTTTAAAGATACATTCTGAAACTTGTGGCACAGATTCTATGCACCTCAATCATCACCACATGTACCACAATAAGTACCACATGCGCTTCAGGAATCTCGAAAGGCTGATGCTTCCCGCTGGTCCTGCCCTACGGCAGATCTGCACCTTACAGCGAACTGTGTATACGTGCCTTTGAAAGTATTAAATGCCAGGACGTGCGACAGGCGCACGCATTTCTGTGGGGTCAGTGCTCCGTGAAAGATGTTACTGACAGTACACGTTTCACGTAACTGATATCGGATCTCTTTGAATTGGCTCGGATTTTAATGCATTAAGCCCTTTTTACACTGTCCTCAGTTGCCTGAAATATTTCCAACGTAAAATTCTACGAATATGATTACAACAGCGCGTTGTTATCGTATAAGGTACGTAGTGTCATAAATCATTTTTTTTTAAATCTCAAATGTATTACGTAAACATGCAACGTATGGTAACGGACTTGTATAAACACTTCGTGGTAGATTCACCACTTTTAGAAATACCCGCTCAGGACATCAGTGTGCGCAGCTTTAGGTAATAGGGGGTGCTAATCGCAAAATGAAGATCCACATTTACGAGATTAAAACTAAAAAGTACTAACATATTTAAACACATTCATTATAAATTGTTTACGCTACTTTAAAGCTATTTTTAATTTAGTGGTCGTTTCAAACACGAAGACTCTCCATCGAAAATATAAAATTGGCAATATTATTATTTTTATCTTCCTTATGACATGAGGCAATTAGAGGGGGGTGGGGGGCTTGCCGTTGGCCCCCTACACCCCTCTTGCTCACGCTTATGGCTCAGAATTCACTTTTTGTCGGTTTTGTTTCTCTTCACCGCAAGTAAATTTAACGTCGTCGTGTAAGGAGGCGGTTATATTCGTATATCGCTCAGTGTAGCTGTGAAAGTGCAAAAAAGTTAATATGTTATTCATTAAATGGTTTTTTTTTCGGTGGGGTCCGCGGTGGTGTAGTGGTTAGACTACTCGCCTTCCATCTAGGAAAACTGGGTTCGATTCCCGGCGGGATCGCTCCCTGATTTTCGCACGTGGGAATCGTGCCGGACGATGTCGCTGGTCGGGGGATTTCTCGGGGATGTCCCGTTCCCCCCCCCCCCTACCTTTCGCTCCGGCGCTGCTCCATGCTCACTTCAATCATCCTCATCGGCTCTCAAGACCTCGCTGTTACAGAGCCGTCCCAATATCTTCACTCACTCACTCTCCCGATTTCACTACGCGATAACTTAATGCGTTGTAGTGAACAGAGTGCATTCATGAATAATGAAGTCTGATAAAGGCTGTTCACGTTAAAATGAGCACTTTTGAAAACCCTGTTTAAGATCTACTTGCATGCACGTTGTGTATTATTCCGCATTATGTAAAATTAACATTGCCACGGGCCTCATCAATTTATTCATGCGCCGATAGGTAAAAACTGTAAAATCATTAGAAAAGTAAATACTTTACAAATCTGGTCATTTCTTACACAGACGAGTTTAAAAAAAAAAAAAAAAAAAAAAAAAAAAAAGCAATAATTTCAGTATTGACAAATAGTAACCTGACACTTTTTATTTGACGTTAATTTATAGAACTACTTTCCTTCCATCGTTACCAACTTTGCAAGGCGCATGCCACTCAGTGCGCCCGTCTAAATATGTCCAAGCAGGGGCGGTGACTTTTTTCTAATGTTGATTTCAGAAGTTCTCACTTAGTCGCGAACAACCTTTACATTGCTTTAATGTTGCTACATCATACACGATGTTATTGGTGTATAAAAGTTTGCAGGAAATGAGACTCCAATTGGGAGCAGCACTCTCGCGTTACTCGGTGTCAAGAAGGCAAGGCGGATGAGCATACATGGGCGGAGAAGACCAGAAGTGGGGCGACAGACGGCGCTCGCAGCGTGTCGCATCACAGGGGCCGCGGTGGACTCGTGGCTAGAGCACCGGCCTCCCGCCACTGAGATCAGAGTTCGATTCCCGGCCGCTTCACAATATGGATTTTCGCACGTGGGACACGTGGCGGACGTTACCGTTATCCGGGGGGTTTTCGCGGAGTTCTCCTGTTTGGCTCCCCACTTGCATTCTATCGCCTCTCCACAGGGCCCCGTGGCATTTCACACTTCAGAGATGACGGGCATCAACGCGTCGGGACTCTCCTTGAAAGCCATATTTCGGTCGCTTTATCTCCACTGAAGTATGCACCCCTCCTCCCTTATTAATATTAATGTCACATAATAACAAGAGACAAACACTTAACCCCACGAGGAAATGCTTACCCAGAGCGGTAGAGTTTTTTAATCCCTCAAAGGCGACGGCATCTACTGATCGCTTTGGGCTCCGAACCACATGATACCTAATGCTCCCACCAAAAGTGACTGCGATATAGTGAAAGTAGTTCGGTGTATTAACGTCGTGTTAAAAGTGCGTTGTTTAAACTTTTGGATACGAAATTTTCTTCATTTAGTTTAGTTTTACGCACATTAAAGAAAACACTGGCAAATTAACAATATATTTACACCCCTAACAATTTCACAGTTTCACTTGATTAAATCATCATAAATACGGTGACAGGCTCTATGAAATTTGTACATTTGGCGGAAGGATACCAAAAGAACAGAAAAAAAATCATATTCTAAGCATGACTTACATGACTGGTAGTTTACCCGCGAACAGACGATATACAATTATGCACAGCATAAAGTACAACATATATTGAATGCTGGTAACTAATTATATACTTCATCAATAGTTAAGATACTGTGATTTTAAATTTTAGAATGACTAGATTTTTGCGAAAAATTAATGATGTAAACCATTGTCACATCGTGAAATTGGGTCATATGCAGAGTTTAATTATTCACTTGTTTATATATTTGTAAGACGTAATATTATTTCCTAGATATTATTTTCATTATCAAATTGCTTATGTTAATTGGTATGTAAATTAACTGCCCGCTTAAATTTAATTTAGTTTATCGTAAACACATTTATATGTATTTCCAGTCTGTTATTTTTGCAACGTGTTTTTATGAGCGGTTATTGATCCGTTGCCATGGTAACTAAGTGACGTGATGAGTAATTCTTGCCTCGAGCTCCCTCGTGATTGGTTAGTTGCAGACGGGGTTATTTAATGAAGTTTTTGAATTTTTAGTCATCTTGGTGTTCGAAAGGAGAACGATAGCCCGCGTGAGTTTAGCACGCAGGGTTCTAATTCAGTTTATATTAGAAGGATCCGAGTCCCGAGTCTGAAAATAGACCGCCTCGAAGGAGACGAGACGAAGACGCAAGGCCAGAACAAGGCAGAAGCAGTCCTCTATCGGTCGCCGCCCGCGTAGATTTCACGGGTTATTCAGCTCGAACTACTGCGTGTGCAAAAACGTGTCGGTACTGAGATGGCAACTACAGGCCCGAGAGCCTGGACAGGGAAGCCCGCGGTGGGAGGTCCTTTCCCCTTCCGCATCCAAGGAGATGCGACTTCCGACGACGAGATCGACAGAAACGCCTGGAACTTCAAGAATTGTCCGATTTTAAATCATAATCAGCTAAGTTTCAGTCAGAACTAGTTTATTAAGAAGAAGAGACGAAGATAACTTTTATTTTTTATTTTAATAAAGTTGAACTGACTCCAAGTTAATTTTATCATGGAAACCTTGAAACCCAGAATATCACTCTTCAAACACTGAGCTAGTCTGTAGCAAAGAAACAAACCAATTAATTTATTTTCCTGGAAGTTATAAATTTTCAATGCCAAGTCTAAAGTAAAATGGGGCACATCTGTCACGAGAGAGTCTAGTGTTTGCTGAAGCCACACATCTGTCACGAAAGAGTCTAGTGTTTGCTGAAGCCACACATCTGTCACAAGAGAGTCTAGTGTTTGCTGAAGCCACGCAAAAAACCTAGTCTGTAAATTTATTACATTATTCCTCTCGCACTTCATCTGATAAAAAGAAAATTAATGGAATTTCACATTTTTCTGGCCACGTCTCTGCTGAGTAATCATTTCGAGTAGTAGTTGATATTTTCCTAGAGATAATTTTTTGCATTTTAATTTTGCTGTGTTAATTTGTGAGTGTTTTTCTGTCACACACACAAGTTCTTTACACGTGTGTTACACTGTGTCTCCCTACAAGGGCCTAACTACCTACATCCTCACACGTAAGGCATATACATCTGTACGTCGTATGCGGCACCTAATATCGCCATTCTTAAAGGCTGTCCACGATTAAGTAAGCACTTCCGAAAACAACCTTAGAAAAAAGTAACTGCCCCTACCTGCATATTATTTTTTAACGGGCGCACTGAGTGGCATGCGCCCAGTCAAGTTGATAACGATGGAGGGTAAAGTAGTTACATACCTTAAAGGGCGAATAGAAAATAATTTCTTTCACTTTCTGTTGTTTTTTTTAGTGCATCTCAGTGTAAAAATGATCAAATGTGTAAAATATGTACTTTTATAATAATTGAACAGTTTCGCTTGACTGGCGCATGAATAAAGTGATGAGGGCCAAGGCAATGTAATTTTACATAAGGCGGATGAATACACGACGTGCGTGCAAATGGAAATTAACCTGGGCTTTCAAAAGTACTCAGTTTACCGCGGACACATATACACGTACACATGTAGCACAGTGTCAGAGACACAACGCTACACCACAAAATTCAGTAAATTAGCCAAAATAAATTTCTCGAAATCATAGAATAATATTAACTATAACTATGCGATATTGAAACTTACATAGCTATTTTGAAAAAAAAAAATGCCGCCCAAATCTCTTCACTCACTCCCTATATTTCGAGATGGAACATTTCCCACTCATTATTTAATAAACCCTCTGCGCTCATATGAACAACTCAACCCCTTTTTGAAAGTTAATAAGCATTTCTTGAAGTTTTGAATGGCTTGCCAACTAATTGCAAGATAATTTTATTGGATTGTTCCTCGGGGCTTGCAGCATTTATTACCAATTAAGTATAATTTCGCTAAACTTGCTCCTAATTACTGGCAAAATGTAAATTGCTCTTTCTTTGTTACTCCAGATTACTTTCAAATACCTGCACGTTGCAATAAACGCGTTTAATGCTTGTCTATTTCTCAAAAGCTCCAAGTGTAACATGGCACCTAAAAGGAGAAAATTTTAAATGTACATACAGAAAATTGCATGATAGTACTTCGAGGAAACATCCCTTACTTCTGGAGGATGAAAAAAAATGGTATATGAACTTAGGTCTGCAAACGCTTCGTTTCTTATACAGCCCGTAATACAAAACGTACAGTGTATGGCCCGCCGGCTGGATCATGTTACTGCGGAGCCCACACGTTGGTACACGCCGATGGCAGGATACGGGTGTGTACCCAAGCACATGAAGCAAGGGATCCCTCGTGTCATCAGTGTACAGTCCACGCCGGTGTGGTATCGGGATCCTCGTACGGGGACTGTTTACACGAGACAAAATGGGTCTCCTAGTACACCGTCCCGACGATAGAGGGACACCTGCTGGCCAATCTCGTGCACCAATTTCTGCGCCTACGTCACACTGCAGTAGACCTCTACAGGCTTTTCACGGTAAAGCGAGCACTTTTGAAAGCCCTGCTTAAGATCTACTTGTATGCACGTTGTGTGTTCCTCCGCCTTATGTAAAATTAACATTGTCATGGGCCTCATCGCTATCTTCATGCGGCGGTCAAGAGAAACTGTAAAATTATTGTAGAAGTAAATATTTAAAAAAATCTGCTAATTTTTACACCTTGACACATTAAAAAAACAGAAAGCGGTAGAAATAATTTAAGTTGTCACAAATGGTTAACCAACACTCTGAATTCGACGTTAAGATATGGAACTGCTTTCCCTTCCATTACCAACTTTACTGGGCGCATATCACTTAGTGCGCCCGTTAAAATGTATGCAGATAGGAGTAGTGACTTTTTTCTAAGGTTGGTTCCAAAAGTGTTCACTTTATCGTGAACAGCATTTACCTGCACCGAAACAATGCACCGGCCCGCCGGGTAGGGGCGTGAAGAACCCCACGGATTCGAGGACGTTTGCTTGGCCCCCGGAAGTCACTCGACCTCAATACCGTCGAACACACTTGGGACTACGTCAGGAGGGATGTGCGCGCCGTAGCACCTGCTCTGACTGATCTCCGTGTGTTTTGGGAAGCTGTGCAGCGATCATGGACCAGCATGGCTCCCGACCGTTTCCAGTGCCTTGCGGAGTTCATGCCAAGCCGCGCCACAGCCATCATCGCGTGCCACACACTACTAAAGGCCGTTCACGATAAAGTGAGCACTTTTGAAATCAACCTTAAGAAAAAAAGGTCACTGCCCCTGCCTCCGTATATTTCACCGGTCGCACTGAGTGACGTGAGCACAGTAAAGTTGGTAACGAAGGATGGAAAGTAGTTCCATATCTTAACATCGGATTAAAAGTGTAAGGTAACTATTTGTGATAATTAAAGCTATTTCTTTCTCTTTCGATTTTTTAATGCATATAATTGTAAAAATTAGCAGATTTGTAAAATTATTACTTTACTAATAATTTCACAGTTTCGCTTGGCCAACGCACGAATAAAGTGACGAAAGCCATGGAAACGTCAATTTTACATAAGACGGAACAATACACAACGTGTATACATGTAGATCTTAAGCAGGGCTTTCAAAATGCTAATTTTACCGTGAATAGTCTCTAGGTGGGTATCTCTAAATCAAATGCTCATGAGTGTGTTTTACCCAAACACCACAGAGCTTCAGTTTTTTTAAATATTATTTTATAATGCTTACTAAAGGTTATCCTTTAATGCTGGAAGGCCGACCGCACGGTTGCCCACATCCAAACATAGATAAACTTAAACCTAGGAACGGCTTACGTATGAGTGTATTCTTCGGCATTTGAACCCAGCACCCAATGGTTCGAGGGTTACGCCCAGCGACCTCAGCCACCGAGATCGCTTTCTAACTTTATAAACAAAGTCAACTCGTTATTTATGGCATTCTTCCATTGCAGCGGTTTCAGAACTTCAACAAACGCACTAAACAATACACCTACCAACAATGAATAAGGGAGACGACAGTACTATAACCATGTGAACAGCCCTAGGCATAAAGTTGGTTTCCACGCTGCTAAAATTCTCAGCAGACCCAACGCACAACATGGTAAGTAAATACTGCATACACAAACCTCGGGAAGTAATTAAATAATAACAAATGATACGTGCGTAAGTACGCTTCGTGGAAAATCACCAGGCAATTGTAATTTTTTTGTTAGACACGCGCTAAGAAATTTTAAGTCGCTAGTTAAAACATTTCCACAGCGTGAGATTTGTTTGTAGCATATGTACATGTGATGTAACGTAATGAAATCGCCAGTGAGAGGGTACGCTAGTGTGGCGCTAGGTCACCATGGATGATTCGCGTTTAAAGGCCCTGCCTTCCAAGGCGGCATCCGCGAACTCCAAATGGGAAATCAATGTTGAACGAAATTATTTCTCACTGCGTCAGTTTTAAAGATAACTATTTCAAGCATAATCATTTTGATGCGACTTGTTTATTTATTATATGTATACTTATTTATTTGGTATATGTAAATTAGAATAAAACATTTTAGAAATATAAAAGGATATCAAACAAAATAATCGGCAAACTGTTTTAACGTAGCACATTCCTTAAGAAATTTCACGTCGAATACCTACTTTTGTTTGAAATGACGAAATTTGGTTGAACATTGATTCCTCATTTGAAGTTCGCCCTTGCCGGCTTGGTAGGCAGGCCCGCTAACCCTCGCCAAAACTCAATTTGACGAAACCTCGGAAACATAGGGGTTCGCATCACCCGCTTCAATAAGGAGTTATTATCGTCCTAGGCTTCCTGTACATTTGGGGGTCGCGGTGGTGTAGTGGTTACACTACTCGCCTCCTACCAAGGCGAACCGGGCTCCATTCCATGAAGCAGGAGGGGGAGGACGAGGATGTGTCACCTCCGAATTTTCGAGTGTGGGAATCGTGCCGGACGATGACGCTGTTCGGCGGGTTTTCTCGGGGATCTCCCGTTTCCCCCGCCCGCTGATCCATTCTCACCTCATTTCACCCTCACTGGCTCTCAAGCCCTCGCTGGAGCCACCCAAAACCTCTCGACTCCTTTGGCCTCTTCTCTGACATGCGGCTGTGTTCGCGCTGTGAAAGTTTTTGTATTTCTCACAACGGAGCCGAGCGTAACAATTCACTTGTAGGCTGTTCACGGTAAAGTGACCACTTTTGAGGCCCTTGTTACTTTTTTCTTTCAGCCATTTTTGTTATCCTTTAACCACGCCCCTAAATACATATTACTATGTCAGTAATAAGTACAGTGTATATATTCCATTACACTCGGAAGTTAATGTGTAATGTCAAAATGAAATACATTTATTGACTACTATTCCAAATGAGATGGCTTTCACTTTACCGTGAACAGCCTATACAAAAACAAAATACAAACAAGCTGTGTTACTCTCACTGCCACTAAGGCCGTCTGAAATCGTGTCACCGGACATGATACATGTAACAGAGGTTGTGGATATTTCTGTAATTTGTCAACACCCCGAATCTGTGTGATAACTTACAGCCACTCCGAGACACGCCCTACAGGTCATTTTTAATGTGATATAGGAAAAACAGAATTACGTGAGACGAAGCCAGACAGCAACATAAAGTCTCAAGAGCCGAGTTGGCTTCCTCTCAGGTAATGTATGGCCAAGTTCCGAGTGTTGCTAATAAACAAGTTGGGTCAACAAACACTTTATTTGCTATTTTGTACACGTTTAAAGTAGTTTCTCGCATTTAACACGTACTACATTCTTTCTTACATCCAGTACCATGCGACTGGCTAACCACTGTAATTTTCTTAGCACCATTCCTACGCAGAACAGCAACACGACATAAGCAAGTAAGTCAAAGCAGACGAGACGGTATTTCAGCAAACAGTAATGAATCACCACAAGAAAATATCTTCATCTGCCTGCTATTTAAGGACTTTTCAGGAACCCAGAACATCTAGTGGAAACAATGTAGGAAATATCTTGACCTCTGCTGTGTTTCTCATGCCCTAGTTAGAAACACGAGTGACACAAGTATTCTCACTCAGCACCTCGGCCATCAAACTGATATAACAATGATTTTAGAAGTTATTGATGTAACACAATGTCAAACCCCTGTCACACTGTCAAATTTTTCCGCCAAGATACTTCCAATAAGTTTGGTCGAATAAAGCTGGACAGTTATGACGTCATAAACGCCGCCATATTTGTCTGAAAAAAAGTTGGATGGATTCAGTTTCCATCAAACATTTGAAGATTGGACCGGTTCTAAAATTTCTATGATATTTGACGGTCTCAACCAGTCAGAATCGTGAACGACAAAACCGGACGTCAAGAAACTTTAAAACACCGAGAACAATTGCTGGAAACGAAATAATTTATGAAGATAATTAATTAATACAGAAGTTGTCTGTTCATGAATGCTGTTTCAAGGGAATATTGCACATAATATTACGAACTCAGGTGCATTATTGCATTGTACAGGAAACGTCTCTGATAAATAAAATTTGAATTCAGTAAAGAATCGAAAATTATTACAACATTAGTTACATCTTTTTCCTGTAATAGTCTGCAATGAAAAAAAAAAGCAATTTCTCACTATGGAAATAATTTTGAAATAATAATCCAGTAATAAATTTTGACAGAGTGGCACTTTTTCAAACACATTCAAACTTATTTGATAAAATTTGTTGGAAGGGAAAATTTTATGACGGTATTTTGTCTTCAAATTTCAGTGTGACAGGGACTTAAAGAATACAATTATTCCGTCTTTCAATGACACTTAAAATAAAAGTTTCCGTTTAAAAATAAAATTAGTGCTCCAAATGTTGCTTCTCTACAGTGTCCAAAGGATTGTATAGTCTAATTTCATTGATGCTCGTCATTTTCTTTCTGTTTATACAGCATTTCCATTATTATTGTTAAGGAAATATCTCGGCGGTAAAATTAAGTGGCTAATCCTGAATAATGTTAACTCAGCCATGATGTGTACAATTTGTGTTATTGGCATGCACAGGAGTGGTATTCCCACAAGATTAAAACTTCCTAAAGGCTGTTCACGATAAAGTGAGCAATTTTGCCTCAGGAAAAAGTCGCTACCCATACCTGCATATTTCAACGGGCGCAATGACTGACATGTGTCCAGGAAAGTTGTTAACGATGGAGGGGAAAGTAGTGGAATATATTAATGTCGAATAAAAAGTGTTAGCTAACCATTTGTGATAAATTATTTCCATCGCTTTCTGTATTTTTTTTAATGCATCGAAGTGTAAAAATGAGCAGATTTGTACAATAATTTAAAAGTTTCACTTGACCGACGCATTAATAAAGCGACGAGGTTCGTGGCAATGCAAATTTTACATACGGCGGAAGAAAACGCAAAGTGTATACAATTAGATACTGAGCAGGGCTTTCAAAAGGGCTCATTTTACCCTGAACAGTCTATAGTGACTCATGCCACAGCACGATGTCAATCCTCAAGGAGAAGTAAAGCACGTGATATAACGGTTGTTCATGGAATTAATGACAACACTGAACATGTTCATAGTGTCAGTAGGGCATATACATGTACATATTTTTTTTTATAATGGGGGACTGCTCCGCGACAAGGCTCGGCATCTACTCCACCCAGATTGTACAACAATCAGCTCGTGTATAGTATATACGCACTTTTTGAATCAATTCTGTGATAAATAACCCCATGTATGATGTGTTTCGTGGTTATCTAAATATTCCATGGATCACAACAGTTTCATAATTATGTTAACTTAAAAGTCCTTACTTTGGTCAAATTGAACTTTTACTTATATTCAATCTATGCATTACAACATTTGATTTATATTTGATACTAGTGAAAACAGAGAGGAAACAGGTGTATTGGTAAAGCATAGTAAGAAATAGCTATTACGCAAAATATTACTATAGGCTGTTCACGGTAAAACGAGCACTATTAAAAGCCCTGATTAAGATCTACTTGTATGCACGTTCTGTCTTCTTCCGCCTTATGTAAAATTAAAATTACCATGGGCTTAACGACTTTATTCATGCGTCGGTCAACTGAAAATTCGAAATTACTACAAAGTAAATCTCATTTTTACACTTCGATGCATTAAAATAAAAAAATTGTTTATGCCGTAAGTTATCACAAATGGTTGCGTGACACTTTTTATTCGGCGTTGAAATATGGAACTACTTTTCATTCTTCGTTACCAGCATTACTGGACGCGTGTCACTCAGTGCGCCCGTAAAAATATATGCAGGCAGAGCCAGTGACTTTTTTTTTAAAAGGTTGATTTCAAAAGTGCTCACTTTATCGTGAACAGCCTTTACACGGATTGCTCACGAATGCGCTGCGTTGTCCCTTTGGCGTACTTTTGCAGACCAGGTTAAGCTTTGTTTGCACGAGGCGAAGGAATATGCCGGAAGTAGAACTTTAGCATGGCTTCAGAAAAGATGGAAGTAACGGCGAATCGACTATATCTCGCAGTGCCGCCACGCTGCCTACAGTACATTTCTGTTGTAATCTTAGGACCAGCACGGTCGCTTCGCCAAGCTCTCCCACTGGGATCCCTCCAAGCAGTCAGATGCCCGCCCTTCAGCCCAGCTTAACCGACAGTTCGCCCCGTACAGCGAAATGGTCCAGCTTCGCCAGATCCCCTCGACTGGGGCGTCTTCGGCAGGACCACCTGCAGCCCAGGCAGCACAGCAGCAAACTCACGGGAGGCCTCCACTTCAGCCCTACATCATGGCCCTTGTGAGGTCGCTCCCTTTCCCAGCAGCGTATTCTGCGCCGCGCGCACAGCCCCCGACTAGGACCTTGCTTCGCCTCCCAAGACCGCAGCATCCCGTGCATTCTGTGGCGACGGGGCGCAGACAAGGTAACACGAGATCCTCATTCTTCGTGTCAAAGAGGGTAAAGGTGGGCTTACGATTGACTAATGCCCGGTTGCACCATCGTGGTTCGAAACTCGATCCGAGATCGGATCTAAGATTGACACAGAAAACTGTTGCACCATTCGAGTTCAGAGCTGGACTTGAGATCGAGATAAAGTTCATGTCGAACCACCGAAATTTGCGGTTCGAAATCTCGATCCGAGATCAGCAGCCATCGTCGACAAATGTAGTTTGAAAATACGCCAACAGACAGAACTACGTTCGATTGTTTTCTTGGAAAATTAAAACAACATTATACGCACATCTGGTTCTATACATAGTGTAAAATACGCCTACTTCCGTGACGTCATATATTACGAACCAATAGCAAAATTTCGCATACTTAATCTCGATCTCTCACTTTGGAACCAAGATCGACGAATCAAAGATCCAGAATGATGAAATTCGTTGGTGCAACACTTTTACACTGGAACCAAGATCAAACGATCCTGCTTCGGAACTAGGGTCATTCGATCTCGGATCGGGGAAGACGTTGGTGCGACCGGGCATTAACAGAATAAGTGTGCCGTGTGCTTAAGATATGAATCAATGTGTTCAAGGGTTATTAGTTTATGACTGTCGCGTGCGGGTTGTGACAGGGTCGTGTGCGTTCTTGGCTTGAATCGTTATATTTTGTATCTTAATACAAGTCAAGACGAAGTGGCCAATCATAAACTAATTACATTTGTTGTTTCATCTTGGATTTAGGTAATGTCGTATTGAGAAATAGAATGCAAATAATTATTTTAATCGAGGGACAATATCTTCTTGATTTAAAGAACAGTTCATGGTCATGTTTTATTTCTGGGAAGATGTTACTGAATTCGATTTAATTAAACTTTTCAGATGTATTGATGTAAATGGCCAATGTTGGCATCGGCTTTCCCTTCTATAAGATATAACTAGTTTTTCAAAACGTAACCATAATTAATTAAATATATGTAAATTATCTTCACTTTATTTTCGTATTTCCAGGTTATGTCGGCTGCTTTTGTCTTCTTATTGTTCATTTTCCATTTTCCTATCCAATCATTAAGTACAATTATTAATTCTTCAGTCTTTAATTGTAAACCCACCCTGAAACGTACTTCTTTGAGGTAGACATAATAATCGTTGTCTGCAATGCAGCCCATAGTCGTACAAAGGCAGTAAAATGCAGCATGTCTGTATTCAAGTTTACGTAGTAACTCTTTGTACACACACACACACACATATATATATATATATATATATATATATATATATATATATATATATATATATATATATAGCAAATGAAACTACTGAACAAATTAGAAAACCTAAATTCGATACTGTTACGTAATACAATTTCTTATGGAAGTTTAAATTTAAAACTGTATAGGCTATGTATGTTGCCATGTGTGAAAAGCATATCATCCGTACACTCAGGCAATATTCGGCACCGTCTCTTACTGGCAGCCGCGGTGGAAATGCAGCTAGATCACTCATTTCCTATGAAGACGAAACAGGTCCGATTCCCGGTGAGGTAGCTCCCGGATTTTCGCACTAGAAATTCTACCGGACGATGAAGCCGGTCGGCGGGTTTTCTCGGGGATCTCCCGTTTTCCTCCGCCCTTGGATTCCGGCGCTGCTGCATACTCACCTCGCTTCACCCTCAGAGGCTCACAAGACCTCGACGTTAAGAGCCGTCCAAATCTCTTCACTCACTCACTCATTTAGAAGGTGACGTTAGTCTTATAAGAAGGCTACCTCTTGTCAGCTTAGAAAGCTGCAGACGGTATGGTTTAGGAGCTCTGTACTCTTTGCGTTATCTTCTTAGAAACGTCTGAAAACTTTTGCGAAGCTCTTAGGTGGCCGCTTGGCTGAAGGCATTTAGCACTAAAAGCGTGGGAGCACTAGAGGCGACCGAGACACGCGTATCAACACTTCCATCGCCTCTACGCGCAAAGCACTGAGCTGGCGTGCAGTCTTAGGCCCCTTACACACGGGAGACTCGGTCGCGCCACTGCGCCACGTGTGTACAAGCGACTAAGTGGCGCGCCTCTGTGCTACGATGTCGTCGCTCGTGTGCAGGATTCATGCGGCAGAAGACGCAGTTGTAAACATGGACTCCGATAAAGAAAATCTTCTTCTTGTGCTCCTACTGAGGCGGCGTCGTCGCCATAGTCGTAAACAACAGCGATTGTTGTGGACGCATCCATTAACCGCGGATCGATTGACGAGTGGACAACTTTACACCATTATGAGTGAATTAAAACAAGACAGCTGTAAGTTTCATAACTATTTCAAGATGTCGAAAAACTCTTTCGACGAACATTTGTCCTTACTGAAAACACACATCGGGAAAGCTGATACAAATACGAGGAAGAGTATACTAGCCGAGGAGAGACTTGCGACTACACTCAGGTGGGTACTATTAGCTAATTAACCAAAATTATGTTGAGCTATAAATAAATAGAGCATTGGCTAATCAGTTACATTTCTGGCAACTGGTTTTTATCATGAACAGTTGTTATTGGTTTGCCGCAGACACATCGTAATTCGCAGGGTATAACTTACTTTTATCAGATTGGCTAGGTTAAGTAAGTAGGGCCGAATGTAAGCACGTACTGAGATTAATTTTTATGGATGAATAAATGTGTTTCTACAGGACAGGGATTTAGGTCTACATTGACAAACACATTATATATATTAATATATACAAATTGGCACAGGCAGTCAATAAACCGTCGCTGTTTATAAATGATTAACAATACGTGGAGTATTACAATGTATGTTTTAATATATGTAAAATAAAACAATATTGACATATATCACATGTATTCGAAACTTCTGTAATGTATATAAATCCACATTATGATTAAATTCTCTGTGTAATTTCATTAGAAAAAGTCTTCACAAACGCTGGACACATGAGTGCGGAGACACAGCATGGCTTCTTGCCGCTAATGATGCAGGGGATTGACTCTGGAACTGTGGTTGACTATCACCAGATGATGTCGGCTCAGGTGGATACAGGGCGTTGTACTGATGAGTTTGAGGAACGTTGGATGGGCGAGATTCGTCATACGAGGCTGCAGGAGGTCCTGTGATTGTGTTCTGATAGTGGTGAAATGGCAAGTGTGGAGCTGCAGTGCCTGATGAAGAATGCTGTGGATACATGTAATTGAATGTAGAGGAATACAGCCGACCAGCACTCGTACATTGTTTGTACTTCTGTAAAGTGCTCATAAACTCACCCTAACATCAAGTTTAACATTATCAGGAAGAGTTTTGAAATGGGATATGAGACTTAACAGACAGTGCCTATCGCCATAATTATGTTGTGTTGATCCTTTTTTCAACATTTTTGGATAGTGCGTGAATAAGCTGTTGTTCCTCTGCAACCACTGTGTTTCTCTTCCTCTTTTGTCTAGCGGGTGGTGTAGGCAATGTATCTGCCATAGGTGTTTCCACTGCATGGTCGTCGTAAGTTTCCTCTGGTGGCTTTGTCTCGCAGACAGTGTCTGCAGCTGAGCCGTTTTTTTTTTTTTTTTTTTTTTTTTTTTTGCCAGCTCCCTTCGAAATGAGTCACGCGAACTCTTCCACCGTCACTGTGGGTCCACAGCGGAAAATAAAAACACCTCCTTATTGTAAGATGCAGAATATTAATACTTGCTATTTTTTACAGGTACCTTGCTACCGGCTGCACCTTTACAGATCTACATTACATATTTTGATGTGGAATTTCCACTGCGCGGAAGATAGTAATAGAAGTTTGTGAGACAATTTGGCAGCATCTCAAGACATCTGTTTTCCAGACCTAACTGATGATGAGTGGCTGAAAATTACGAACGGTTTTGAAACACGGGCTAATTTCCCCAACTGCTTAGAGGCAATTGACGGTAAACATATACGGCTTATTCAACCAGCTGGCAGTGGACCATCATATTTTTACCACAATAAATATTGCTACACGGTATTGTTAGCCGTATGCGATTCAAATTACAGGTTCACATTTGTTGATATTGGTTCCTATGGTAAGGCATCTGATTCAGCAATTTATCAAAATAGTCTGCTGTTACAAAAACTGAAGGTAAATGCTTTACACATTCCAAGTGACAAACCAATAAGAATGGGTGGCGAACCTCTCCATTTCACTTTTGTTGGCGATGAAGCCTTTGCTCTTCCCGCGCACATGCGAAGGCCATGCGGTGGGAGAAATTTGTCGCGGGAAAATAAAACATACAACTATCGCCCTTCGAGAGCGAGACGCTACATAGAATGCTCGTCTGGTATTCTCACAAACAAGTGGCGCATCTTTCACAGAGAATTGAATATTAACGTTAATGATGCTGCAACTCTTGTTAAGGCATGTTGTGCACTACACAACATTGTCAGGGAAAGAGACGGTGTAGACTTCGACTGTACTTTCAGCATAATTGGACTGGAGGAAGGGGACGCCCTTTAATACAACCAGCGAACATGCGATCTGCATTGACAATCAGAGAAAAGTTTGCGCAGTACTTTCCCAGCGAAGAAGGATCTTTGCCGTGGCAGCATAGGATGCAATACTAGACAATCTACAAAATACAAGTTATAGCTGTTTTCATTTCTTGTATGAACTGTGTTTTGTATTTGACAATGTTCGAATTAAATGACGGTACTACTTAGAAGAACAATATGTTCATTATAAGTTATCTTTCGTTGTATAGCTCTATCAAAAGGTACGCTTTTTTATGGTTAGAATAGCAATCAATTCTGTCAACTGCATACACAAGAAAATATCTTATATTTGCATGTTAATCGTGTCTCTAGGGTGGTGACACGTGTATTTTCTTCCATTAATGCATATTTTGCACATATTTACTATTAATATAGTTACTGTGAAACCAACTAACCTGCGATGTTTTTGTCCGATGCACCCATTTCTTCGAAATTATTGATGAATATACCACATAATTCTTCCCAGGTTTTTCCTCTAGCAAGTTTGTGGCCATACGTATTACTTGTATCCCAAATTTCAGGACGTGATTCTACTTCTATTATGAATCTGTCGGAATCAAATTACGCCATTGTGTAAACGCAGCGGGCAGGCACAGACAGACGACAGTAGTCGCTATGACACGCCACAGTCGCCCGTGTGCAAGCATTTTCGCCTCTACAATGCTAGCTTATGGGATACTATAGGCTGTTCACGGTAAAGTGAGCACTTTTTAAGGCCCTGTTGAATTTTTCCTTTCAATTAATTTATACCATTTCGCCACTTTTTAATGTAAACAGTGCAATATGACTAATAAACACGGTGCATACATTTAATCACACTCAATAGTTAACGTCTGAGACTGCAATAAAATATATTTATTAGGGGTTAATGCCTTTTGTGAGGGCCTTAAAAAGTGCTCACTTTAGCGTGAACAGCCTATACCACCCCGCGACCGAGTCGCCCGTGTGTAAGGGGCGTTATCGTCGATAACACGCCTCTAAGAGACTTCCAGCGGAGACCCTAACATTTTATGACGTAATATTACAAATAAATTTTTGATGCATGTCCGTGTTCCTTTTTAAATATTTTGTACCGGAATTTCCAAACCTAAAAATGACCGCGAAAACATCCGTTTGAGCCATTTTCGCTATCACAAAAACCTGCTTTAGAGAGAAATGGAGTAACTAAAAAACGTATACAGATGTGTAACGTTTCTTAAATGCCATTCGTAAGCAGACCTCACTCAGAAACGTTGGACGGTTTTTAAATAAAACTCTGATACACCCCCCTTTTTTTTCTCTGATGTTTTGAAACAGTACGTCACTCCGCACTAGTGAAATTAATTGTTCTGTAGTTGCCAGCTATGTTTATAACAGACAAAATGACCACAACTTTCTTTCTTTTTGAAGAAGTAATGGCAGCTCTTTTAGCTTCAAGCGCTCACGCATTAACGCCCTATGCAAACACGTAAGTGAGGAATCAAGCGTATAACAGGGAAAATAGTGTACCGGACATCAACAACCATAGCATTATAAACAGCCATTTAAGAGAGAGAGCCGGACAAGCTTAGTATAATGTTGAATAACTAAAGGTATAGGCTATTCACGGTAAAGTGAGCACTGTTTTAATCCCTCTAATTTGAAATAAAAGTCAATAAATATAATTTATTTTACCCCTAGACGTTAACTTCCGAGTGCGATGGGATATGCACACTGTGTTTATTACCTACATTGCAATATTAATTTAAAATGTTGGTTAAAGGATGAAAAATAGGTGAAAGAAAAAAGTAACTAGGGCCTCAAAAGTGCTCATTTTACCGTGAACAGCGTATAGTAAGGGCCTTAAGCATAGTTTGCGTAGTCCAGTTATAATATAACTAACTTAAATACTAACAATTTGAACAATTCTGAGTGCAAAACATTCAGTTAATATTATATGTACGTATGAAGTTGTTTAAAATGCGAGACTTACTCAGAGTCAAACCCAAATCAATTATACGTAAGGCCCTAAGAAACCAGCCTGTAAGTGCATAGTGGGTCTGTCCCATGGTATTGCTAGCCAATTTGTAGGCAATATTTCTGTAGTCATAATCCAAAAGCTGACATTCCATTTTCCCTAACATTTCAGGAGAGAAAATTTCAAAGTATGAATCTGGATTAAAAACCGGAATATAGAAATATGTCTTCATTCGTTATAATGTAACGAGTTTACAAATCTAAGTATCACTTTGTTGTTGGCCATAACGCATTAAATACTATGACGTATAAAAGGGTGTAAAGTACATATTATGTTTTGGTGTGGAATAAATGAGGTATTATGGCAATATGTAACATGTAATCACAAACAAAATCAAAGACTCTAAAATTCACAGTTATAGTAATTCACAGATATAGTAAACATTTGAGAGAATACAATTCACGACAGGTGAAAAAAATATGATTTCCTCTGTTTCTACGTGCGCCACACTTTCAGTCTCCATCCGTATGTTCATTGTTACGTCAGAACTTCCGCATGTTTGTCTTTCAGAAGTGGTGAGTGAGTGATTCAACCCATGAGAGGCTGGGCTGGATCAATAAGTGGTAACAGGCATAGCAAATCATTGTTCTTGGCAGTATTGGTAGGGACTGTGGCTCCGTATTTTGGAGGAATTTGGCTTATTTCGAAACTGATTGGTCGACTTCTTTTGTTCCGTTCTTCAGACAGGGAATATTTCAAGTTGATTACGCCAAAATCGGTAGTATACTGAATCCAGCGAATGTTAAGCCATTGTACCTTTTCATCATTGTTGTCTACGTGTCGTCTTACTAATAGACGCTGTAGTAGAGACAAGAAAGTGAGGAACTCATTTTGGTTCATTCCATACACATTGAATGGTTTCTTACCCCTAACTTTTGTCACAACAGGTACCAATAATGTAGTACGCTGATCTACACATCCCTTTCTTCTTTGCACGTTCAATTCTTGCGTGGCGACTATCGCATTTAAGATGAGAATGTCCAGACTCTAAAACCTTTTGATTAACAACATTCAAAGATTGATGTCCTTCAGTTGCCACCATGAACAATATCGTAATTGCTATGTTGTGATTTTGTCCCGCACATGTTTCAGAAAATGTAGTCAGTTTCTGTACATGACCTGTTATATTGGTCTGAACTTGCTTGTACAGAAATGAAGCCACCTGATCATAACCACGGGCCGCCAAAAGAGGTCACGATGGCTGAGCGGTTAGCCTGCTCGCCTACCACCAAGGCGATCCGGGTTCAATACCCGGCCGGGCCACTCCGGATTTTCGCATGTGGGAATCGTGCCGGACGGTTTCGTTGGTCGGCCGGTTTTCTCGGGGATATCCCGCTTTCCCCGCCCATTCATTCCGGCGCCGTTCCATACTCGCCTCAATCACCCTCATCGGCTCTCAAGACTTTGAAGTTAAGAGCCGTCCAAATCTCTTCACTCACGGACCCCCAAGATACCGGATAGTTTCATTCATGATCTTTTGTGTACACATAACTGTTTTAAGATCTGGTGTGGGTAAACCATTTTGCGTGTCAAAAACGATTGCTTTGTGTTCAGGTTATATTTTTGATGGTTGCCAGTCTTCGTCTTTCACTCTACATGCATAAAGAATACAGATGAAAGTATTGGAATCTTACCCTTACAACGTTGCGTGGAAAATGCCATACCAATAATTTTCGTTGTCCTAGAAGTTATTATTATTTATTATAATCACTATAAAACAAAAAAGTTAATAATGAAACCTTTTCACATCAGTGTCTATAACTGATTGAGACGTAACTATAATAAACATTTGATTTCATACCAATGCCCCTAATAGCATAAAACGAAATTTCATATCTATATTAATATACGTGTCAGATAGCCCTAAAGCTGTTTCTCATTATTCAAAATGCGCATGCAGCAAGAAATGTAGTTATTTACTTGCATTCAAATTACTTTTCATACTATTACGAACAACAAAATAAACATTATTTAACGTGTCTGCTTCTGACAACATAAACAACGAATATCTTTCTGGCCAAAACATGACTTATCTATAATTATTTACATCAGATTTTTGCATTCAACAAAATCATTCACTTTTACGTCAGCAAATGCCATAGTCAATATTACAGTAACCCGAGCAGTTAGACATGTCATCTTTTGACACAAAAAGGAACAGGATATTTCAGTTAGAATAGCATTGACATCAAGATTTCGCCCATTTTGGACATGTTAGCTTTTGGAAAAAAGTTACAGAGTTTTCTATAAGAATTATGGTTTTAAAAATTCTGAATTTGCTTGTAACTTGTTCCAGAATGCCCGCCTACGACTGCTCCTGCGCGCTATCTCTCACATATGGAGAAGGATGTAAGTTACGTTCAAAAAGTTAAAACAATTTTGTACCGAATTCGGCACAAATAATGGGTACAAACAGGAATTCAAGTATCACTTTTATTATTCATCAGGCTTTTTTGAAACATTTCACAGAAAATTTAATAACTACACCCAATAGTGTTTCCTTAAAACATCTCACAATTAATTCTTAGTTATTGCTGACCTGACATTTTCTAAAATACACAGTAAAAAGAACCAGACATCACCATGTACACATCTCATATGCACTCTTTTAAGGGGCATATATAGAAAAAATTCAATTAAACATGATTTGTTACCACTTTACATACACTCTGATTAAAACAATACACAATTATGATATGCTTCGTTGAAATATTAATAGAGAACAGGTTCTACTATGATTTGGTTACCAATTAGACATCAGGTACATGAGTTTAATGTATTCCCAAAAAATTAACCTTTCTCTTAATCATGTTTACAACATTCCACATTGCGATGCGGATTATACTCTGTTATACAAACTGACCATATACACAAACCTTGGTAACTACTTGGCAGATTATAATAGCTAGATGTTACAAATATATATAGCACTGCAATATGTCCTTTAAAGACAAAACAATTATTTAATTTAACCCGAAATGTGCGCAGCAACACGCGCTTTGACAACCACCAGAATGGTTACAACCCACTCACCAGTGTGAATAAATTTAAACGCACGTTATCGTGCGTTACAGCAATCACTTGGTAACTATAGTTGGTCTGCCCAAGAATGAATTTCATTAATAATAATGCTTATCGATAAGCTTGGATTTTCATGTGCATGTTTGGTCAAGACAAATTCCAACAGCAGAAAGACAATTCCAGTTCTGCAATCAATCACAGCTACGTCGAGCATGACAGCCTACAGAAAAATTTACTTACAAATGTATTTGTAATTGTACTTTATAGGTAAGTTGAAATTTCTCCTTAAAACGAAGTTGGCTCAACAAAACTTGAGACGCCGTATTATTATCCGGATAGTATTTATATTCACGTAGCTTGCATGAAAACCACGTACCACATACTCTATACTACTCTTTACTTGAATTGGATACATTCATTATATTTAAATTACAATAATAAATCATCCACAATTATGTGAAACAACAACAGAATCAACTACTAAAATGCTTCCGACGAGTTGCATACTCCTGTAACCAAGAGTTACCACGATGCTCTACAGCCCCAAATACCAAGCAAATGGTAAACAATTTTCAAACGCATAAATGTAACGCCCTGGTCTCGAATATATATAGGTTAAATAACTTTCATTTACATATTTTAAAATTTACGCGACATGCCCCTTGTGAATTGTTTGGTAACCACAGTTCCTCAAACCTACTAAAATTTAATTACACCATTAAACTTGGCTGAGGCTGTGTCCGAATCGACAAATTTCGTTATTTTGTAAATTCGTGAATTGGTAGGTATCAATTCGGACGTTGTCGACAGTCACTTGTTTAGCACTCGTGGCAACACATTATTACATTAACAGTGCAAAATATTTTTATCTAAATTTAATGCTTAAAACAGACATACTATTTCTGCTAAATACAAAACACGAAATACCAAATTACCAAATAAGTCAAAATTTTTGTATACAAAATAAGGTCACGTGATAATTTTGTCAACAAAATCTGCTAATTCGGACACGGCCTGAGACTTAAAATAATGCCACGTGACATTATAACAGTACAGTACACACACTTTATTAAAATTCTATAGCGGGAGGGGCGCCGTGCCGGCCCTGTAAGTCTCTCATTTGTTCCTCTAGAAGCAGAAAATTCCTCTTGGCGCACACTGTTAACCAAGCTAACTGGATGAGGGTAGCCTTGCATGCCCAATAATGCTGGTGCGCTTGACCAGACGCTGCATAAACAGGGTGTGGACCAACATAGGTTGTCGGTGCATTGTGCTAACTGTGCCCTTGTCGGGCATGGGGCTAAAGAATGTAAATTAGGCAGCCGTAGCTTGGTCGACAGAAAGTGTTTTCGCTGTGGCGAGCTTGGCCATATTCATGGCTCGTGTAAAAGGCTGGCAAATGAGTGTGGGGCGTAGGCCTACCAGTCATTTGTATAAGAAAGTGCTGCACACTGTACGGAAAAGTACGGTTATCATTACTTGTGGTGAACACAACTTTCCTGCCTCAATTGATACCGGGGCCATGCATTGTGTGATAAGTGATGCTGTTTAATCGGAGTGATTTCGCTTGCTAATGAAGCTGATTGTTAGAATGGGTAACGTGGAGGTTGCCATGGATGCAAGTACAATCACTGCACGTTTTACTATTTTACTACGGTAATTATATTACATACACATGATCACGTACACATTGTAAAAGCATGAGTCTTATGCACGCCCTACACAGCTTGAGAAGGAATGCCATCCCAGTACTCGACCAGTTCTTCCTCCCTCGCTCCGCACATTGTGAAATCCTGCATGGCACTGCCTAGGTAGCTGGGAATGCTGACGGTCAAGGTTGTCTGGTACCTCCCTTTGTTAACGTGCCCCCAACCCTCCAATGGCCACTACTAGTGTAAAGTTTAGAGCTCACAATACTCAGAAGATGCACAACTTTACAGAAAAGTTTTCATTCTGAACATAATACCACCCTCCAAAAAAGGGCCAAACTTTTTTTTTTTTTTTTTTTTTTTTTTTTTTTTAAACAAAGCTGTGTCACAAGAGAAATTACAAGATATCCATACAAAATCAGCTAGTTTTAATCCTGATCACACACACCATTCACTGTTTGGAAGAGGACATAACTTGGGGATGGACCGCTTGAATGTTCCTTGTGTAGTACGGATTCTCACCACACGAATCAACCCATCAGGCCCAGGGTGGACCTGCACTATCCTTTCAGAGAATGACTAGATTGCCAGGCTGAATGTTGCTAGTTTCCATTGTCCACTTACTCCTTTGCTGTAGCTGTAATAAGTAGTCAACTGACCACCTCTTCCAAAATTGTTGTAACTGCTGCTGGATCCGTTGTCACCTGGAAAGCAATTAAGACTCGATGTTGTAAGGTATGGTTCTGAGAGAGAAACTTATTGGTCGACCAATTAGGAAGTGATCAGATGTTAGGGCGGAAGGATCATTGCGATCATTGCTCAAGGGTGCCAGAGGTCTGGAATTAAGGCACGCTTCTATTTGTAATTTTAATGCCAATTGTTCATCAAAGGTTAGAAATTTATAAATGCGGACTCCATTTCTCTTCGGAGATGATATTTAAATAACTTTATCCCTGCTTCCCACAACCCAACAATGTGAGGAGCTCTAGGAGGAATAATATGACACTGTATCCCTTCCTTTGAAGTAAATGCACTTACTGCAGCTTGATGATCTGTAGTTTCAAAGAGAAGTTTCAATTCATGCAGATCTTTGTTAGCTCTGACGAAATTGCTGCCATTATCAGAATAGATTTGACTTACTCGTCCACGTCGAGATACGAATATCTCGAGTGCTGCAATGAATATTTGACTGGTAAGGTCTCTCGCTCACTACTTCAAAATGTACAGACTTTGTCGCTCGACAAATAAATATTGCAATGTAGCATATTATTTTCCTTTTAGTTCGTCGAGAACCCGATTTGATGTACAATGGCCCAGCATAGTCAATTCCGACATTAATGAATGGGTTGGCAGGATTTACCTGGACACTTGGAAGCTGACTCATAAGTTGTTAGGCACACATAGACTTAAGTCTGAGACATATAATACAGTTATGAATAGTGTGCCAAATAATGTCTTTGCCATTTAATATCCAGTAATGTTGGCACAGTGAGGAAAGCAATAATTGACCTCCAGCATGGAACAGACACCGATGTTCTTTCTCAATGATAAGCCTGGTTAGCTGATGTTTAGGTGGGAGTATCATTTGATACTTCTGATACAGCTGTAAGACTGGATGTTGAAAGCGCCCACCCACATAAATGATTTTCTCCTTGCATATAAAAGAATTTAATGACTTCAGTCACTCTTAGAGTCACAACCATTTGTAGCTATCAAACTCTCCACCTCTACAGAGTAAACAGACACTTGAGCAATTCTGATGCATGTGATGAGAGCATCTTTGAGTTCCTATGCAGACAACATCCCAGATTTCCAATCCTTTGTGGGTTTTCTGGTATTCGAAATGAAATGCATACAGTAGGCGACCACTCTTTTCATCCCGACTAGTTTTGAGAATCTCTAAATTATTTCATCTTGCACAGAAGTAGTCATCACAACAAGCCTTGCCATTTTCCCTTCTGGTATGCTATCTTGGTCCATGCTCGTACTTGTTGCTGGTCATGTAGTTGAGTCTTCTTACAACCAGGATGGTCCATTCCACCAAAGAGAGCTTGTTAAGAGATCACATGGACTAATACCTCTGGAAATTATATCAGCAGAATTTTCCTTTGTAGGCACATGTCTCAAATCAGTAATTGATGAATTTTCCTGAATTTTGGCTACTCGATTGGCTACAAAGGTTTTCCATCGATTAGGAGTAACTGAAATCCATACTAGCGCCAAAGTTGAGTCTGTACACAAGCATACTTGGGAGAAAGTCAGATTTAGAGCCGCAAGGACCCTTTTGAGTAGTCTGGATAACAGTAGAGCTCCACACAACTCTAACTGTGGAAGTGAAACCATTTTTACTGGAGCCACCTTGGATTTGACACAAAGGAGTTTGACAGTGATCTTATCTGATTCCTCTGTGGATCTAATGTACACACATGCACCATAGCCTCTCTCAGATGCATCTGCAAACCCATGTAGCTGGATGTCAACTATGACCCCATTACTTAAAACATATCTGTCAATGTGTATATGGTTAACTTGAGGAAGCTGCTCATACAAACCCTTCCACTTGTCCAAGAGCTCTGAAGGGAGAACCTCATCCCAGCCAAGTTTTGACTGCCACAATTCTTGTAGCAAAATTTTGCGTGAGATAACAATGGGGCTAATCAAACCCAAAGGCTAAAATATAGATGCAATTGTTGCCAGTATCGTTCTCTTAGTAAACACCATTGACTTAGGACAGTCTGATGAAAGATGAAATCTACTGGCTATCTGAGGATGGTCAGATGCTGGATGCCAAATAAGTCCTAATGTCTTTACATCTTTGGTATACAAATGGAGAGGAAGATCACCTTCCCGAAATTCAGGGGGCACTGCTTCAAATAACTGAGGATGATTTGAGCACCATTTTCGAAGAGTAAATCCTCCCTTGTTTAGTAAGTTTATGAGTTGTTCCTGAATTCCCAAGGCTTCGCTTACTGTATGTGCACCTTACACACAATGATCGACATAGAAGTCTCTCATAACCACCTCAGATCCTACAGGGAAATGGTTCTTCTCCTCCAGCGCAAGCTGATGCAGTGCTCTTGTAGCTAAAAATGGGGCACATCCAGTACCATATGCCACTCTTTGCAACTCATACACCTTTATAGCTTCGTAAGGTGAATTCCTCCACAATATTCATTGAAGATGACAGTCTTATGGGTCGACTCTGATCTGACGATACATCTCCTCGATGTCTGCAGTGAAGCACACCTTATGAGAACAAAACCGTAGAATTATCGAACATAGATCCTGTTGTTGCAGTTAAATTGGAAAGTCGTTTAGCTGCCTCCTGTAATTACCGGGCTCAGTTTTCAACTCCCAGGCCCATACATAGCAATGTGAATTCTGATGCACGTGACAAGATATCCATAGCATATCCAAGATGTAGACCAATGTAGGTTGACGATGTAATCTGCCAACTGTACCCTTGTGGGGCATGAGACTAAAGAATGGAAATTAGGCAGGCATAGCTTGGCCAATAGAAAGTGTTTTTGCTGCAGCAAGCTTGGACATATTCGTAGCTCATGTAAAAAGCTGGGAAATGAACAATTAATGGTGTTGGGCATAGGCCTGCCAGTCAATGGTGTAAAAAAGCCCTGTGTACTATACGAAAATGTACGGTTATGGTTACATGTTTGAACATAATTTTCCTGCCTTGATTGAAACCAGGGCCACACATTGTGTAATGAGCAAGGTGTTCCTCAAGTGTCTTATTGAGCTGAAAATCATTTCCAAAGGGTGCGTTAGTCGTGTCATTCAGAAGCGTCTTTGTATCGCAAATGGCGATATTGCGAAATCAGATGTGGTGGTTAACCTACATTTTAAAATAGGATAGGTATTTTTGGACATTTCCCTTCTGGGTTTTCCCGCATCTCTCTCAAGATTTGATTTTAGATTTTGAATTTTTGGGTAAGACAAGGACCCTACTTAATTTTGATTATTTTTATATCTTTTTCGGTTTTGTCCCTAGTATCCAAATAGTTTTATAGGTCGACGCGGTTCTGGAAGTGTTCATGCCTCCCATGGAGGGTGACATTTCTGTCATGGATTTCAAACTCCGCCTTGAACAATTGAGGAAAGAGCTTGGCGATGTAATTACACCTCACAATTACGACATCCTCCACTATAAATTCTCGTCGACTGATGATATAGCCATGTAGGACTGTCATTTCAGGTGCCCTCCCCCTAAGCTCCAGGCTTTTCGGGAAATCATCGAGAAACTATTTTAGCTGCTGGTGTTATTGTTCAGTCGACTCCTCATTACTCTTCTCCGAGATTTATAGTGAGGAAAAGGGATAGTGATAAGTACAGACTAGTCATAAATCATTCTTTAGTAAACAAAACGGTCCATAAAGATCCCTTTCCTTTACTCTCCAGCATTTGGTTAAAGCTGGGGTGTTTTCGGTCCTTGTCCTTAATAATAGCTTTCACAAGTGTCTGTTAGACCCTGCATGCAGAAAATGCACTGCATTTAGCACACCACGGAGCCAGTACAAATTCAGTCGTACACGCATGGGCACTAATTTTGGAAGCCAGATGTAGTCCAGTGTCCTCGATAATGTTTCGTCAGAGTTTAAAAACAAGTTTGTATTTAACTATTTAGATGACATAACAGTCTACTGTGACAACCATGATTCTAACTTGTCGCATTTGTATCAAATTTTTTCTCAACATGTGAAAGGTTGGTCTTACAGTGAACCTGGAGAAGGTTACTCTGGGCTCGAATAAAGCTAAATTTTTAGGGTATATGTTCTGTGAGGGACATTTACTCGATCCTGATCATGTTGACCCCATTTTCGATTTTTCATGTCCCAAAACACTTAAGGGTGTTCAAATGTTCTTAGTCATCATGGGTTACTATTCCCACAATATCGGCCATTATTCTGAGATACCATCCCCTTTGAATCTTTTGATGAAAAGGGGAGTTGTGTTTGATTTGGGAGGGCAGGGGGGTCGAGCAGAAAACAACCTTCTCCATTTTGAAAGAAAAGCTGTCGTCACCACCGGATCTCCATCTGTCGGAATATTCCGAAAGGTTTGTGGTACAGGAGTTAGGCGTGGTCCTGAGCCAGTGGTTGGAGCTTGGTTTGACGCCTGTAATATTCGCCAGCTGCAGCTTGTCTATGGCTGAGTGTAATCTTGCTCGGGATATACGAGGAGTCCTTAACTTGCATTTTTGAATTGGAGAAATTTGCCTCGTATATTGAGCACGAGGAATGCACTTATATATTTATATATGGACAATCAGGCTCTAAGCTCTGGGTGTTGGATCATACACAGCTGCTAGGCAAATTCGGCCCTTTGGTTTTGCGCATTTCGCACTTTCATTTTAAAGTGCATCACGCCCGTGACACTGAAAATCAAGTTGCCAATTAGTGGTCTCGCAAGTTTGATGCGAACGATTTTGAGACGAAAGAGGCCAAAGCTCCGGCTGTATCAGTGAACATTTTTAAGGGTTTCCCATAATTTTCTGTAAATCTGCTACAAGCGCAGATTGATGATTTTCTTTGTTCTCAGGTATTGAGTGATTTAAGTAAGGGTGTTGTGCTTCCATATATCTTAGAGAAGGAAATCTTGTATTTTACTGGTAGTAATAGGTGTGCCCATAAGATCGTTGTGCCCTTTTCTTTGCAACCTATGGTATCATCCTACTCTCTCGAGTCAGTGTTTGGAGGATACCTGGTTGCTAGCAAGACATTTCACAAAATTGCCACCTATTTTACTTGGTCTATGCTAAAGAACAATGTCTCAGATTATGTGTGCTCTTGTATTGCTTGCCAGAAGTGCAAGCAAGTGTACCCGGCCAATGTTGGGCAAGCCTTAGTACAAATTCCAGAGGCTCCTTGGAGCACTGTCCATCTCGATATTTTCGGCCATTTGATTCATTCTAAAAATGAAAATGTCTTTCTTCTTATTTTATTAGATACCTTCACTAAGTTTTTATACTGTTGCCTTTAAGGAATATGAAGGCACAGGTAATAGTCATGATCCTTACCAAGTAGGTATGGACAGTGTTCAGTGCTCCTGTTGAGATCCTTACTGGTAATGCGAAGTAGTTCACATCTAATGTTTTTAAGGACATGTGTTTCCGTTAGGCAATAAAGCACTTCACTTCAAATCCATATTACCTGAACGGTAACCAGGTTGAGAGTTTTAATAAAAACCTCAAGGCATGTCTTACCATACTTTTATAACTGTGATCATGCATAATGGGAACAACATGTTGATTTCATTCATGTAGGTTTTAATAGTGCCTTACATGGGTCCACCAGCATTCCACCTTCTCATCCTTTACTTGGTTACCCTTTGAATCATCCCCTTCTTAACAAATGGAATATCCCTCCCTTTCAGCCTCCGCTTGGGAATGCTGACCGGGACCGCCTGCTTGGGGAGGTCCACAGGCGGCTCGGCGTGGTGGAGCAGCAGGTTGTTGATAAGATGAACCAGGTCAGATCTCCCCTAAAGTTCAAGATAGGAGTCTCGGTCCTTTGCAAAAATTACACCTTGGTGGACTTGAGTAAATATTTAACGAGCAAGTCACTTCCAAAATTTGCGGGTCCCTTCAGGATGCACAAATATTCTAGTGTCAAATATGGTTAGTTTGAATTCTCCCTCTTCCGGCTTCTCTTACAGGAAGGCACAAGTGTGCAAACTCAATTTGTATGTGCAGAGATCTTGAGTGTGTAGCTTTAGTGACTTTAAGTTTGATTTGTATGGTCTGTGATTACACTTATTTGTTTCCCTTTACATAAATTCCTGTCCCATTTGTGTTTTTGATTTTTGCCTCTTCTAATTCTCCTATATTTTTTGGTTTTTCCTTTCATCTCATATAATCATGCCGAAGTCACTGCATCTTCTTCGTGCGGAGAAGAGTTTTGTGTGCCTTCTTGGAAGTTCTGCCTTCGTGTTCCTCGATCTTCATAATCCACCCCACCTTGGACAATACAATGGAGTGATGCCCATAGATACTCGTGAAACAACCGAATCTGGCGCTTGGTAATTCTTCACCCGGCTGCCCACTGTCATTCCTGGGGATGTTCATCGTTACTCTCTGCAAGAGATGATCATGTTTTTTGTCAATGTTTGTCTGTCAAGAGTCTGAATGGGTTTTACTGTACTTGTACTTTTGGAGCTATTCTGAGTTCTTGGATCTTCAATTTCTACTGTATGTACCTATACTTCAGTGACTTTGTTATGTTTTTTCGTCCAGATTATGAGTCAGCGTTTCCAGAGTGACTAACATTTAGAGGAGGGGGTGCGACGGTGGCGTGGTTGCCATCGCTGGGTTTTATTGACGAATGCCTTGATTTTAGCACCAAGTTTTTTCCTCGGTTGTGTTTCAGTATCCCCTCCTTTCTCCTTCCTTTGAACCTCTCCCTTTGATACTCTTCTTAGTGCGTCACAGTTTTTTAATATGATATTCTGTGTTAATAAATAGTCTTGCATGCCTTCCCTCCTTTTGCTTCTCCCAGCACTTTTCACATAGAACATCGAAACTATGAATCGTTATAGGTCTCAACAGCTTATCTCCATTTGAATTAGGTACAATGCACCAATGTGTTTCTCTGTAATCGTCGTGTGATGTAAACGTTAAATAATGTTTAAAGTGGTAGTGGCTGAGCAGCCGGTGGAGATAGGTGATTGAAATGATGAGCTGTGGGGGGATTTTGTTATAATCTTGGGCTGTTAGTGTTTTTAGTAATGTTTTTTGTTGTATTGTGTGATAGTGTTAGCTGGGCATACAGTAATTAGTGTTTTCCTAAATTCTGTTTCTAAGCACTTTCCAAATTACGTTTGGCTATAGCTAAATGGGGTAGCTGTGTGTATTGCTTGTGTTTTTAACATGTAGTCTCGTCCTTGCCTGCAGCCCTATTTGGCTCGCCCATCCTTGATATTTTTCCGCTCTCGTCCACGACCCTTTCGTGTTCAGGTTTTTTATTATTGTGACATCAGTGATTTTATAATTGGGTGCTTTCTTAGGGTTTCTTAAGAGCTGCCACCTTGTTCATTAATTTTGCATTGAATTTCAATATATTTTAATATGTATCTTTTATACGAGGATGGCTCTACTGGGCCGCACCTGGTTGCCCTTTCTCGACTCACATTTTCTAATGTGTTAAAAGTGTTTCTGCATTAATTATTATGAAAACTGAAATATTTACTATGCGCTTTATGAATTCAGTATTGATGGCTGTGGTTCTTTTAGCCAAACTCTTTGTATCATGTTTGAAGTAAATTTAGCATGGTTTTATGAAGATCCTTTAAATATATTAAAGTAATGTTCACCTACAAGCCAGAATAATTGTAATTGTAATTTTCTGCGATGTGAATTGTATGGCTCTTTTAATAATTGTTTGATTTACACCTGTCAGTATTATTTGGTTATTGGATTTGAGCTCTTGGCTAACAATAAGGAATTTTGTTTATTGAAAATATATTTCAATGTTTTTAATATTACCTTTTGTACATTTTTGGTGCTTTATAAAATATATACTTTTAAGCATGTTGTGTTTTGGAAACTTTAATTTGTGGCTGTTCGCCACAACTCTTAGCGAAGGTGATCCATATTGAACTATTCCAGCATGCATAGTTAACCCTTGGCACCACAAGGATCCTGTAGGGTCAACCAATCGCCCATGACACAGCCACGCAACCACCACACAAGTAAACCAGTGCCCTTCCCGAAACAGATGAGCCCAGATTATCTCTCCTGCTTCTGTCGAGCCCTTGTCGAGGCTGCCCAATGGTTGACTGTAAAGCACACAAAGATCCATTACAGTTGGGACCGTGGTGACTGAGCGGTTAGCCTGCTTGCCTCCCACAATGGCAAACCGTGTTCAAATCTCTGGCTGGGCCACTCCCGGATTTTCGCAATTGAGAATCGTGTCGGACAATGCCACTGCTCTGAGGGTTTTCTCGGAGATCTTCCATTTCCCACAACCTTTCATTCGGGTACCGCATCAGTCTCACCTCATGTCATCCTCATCGGCATTAAGACCTCGTTAAGAGCCGCCCGAATCTCTCAACTCAACTCAACTCCATTACAGGTCAACTGCTGCACGCCCACAGTCAACGGGCGTGGCAACCGCCCAATACAAACAGGGTAAAGTCACCCGCCCTCTTTTTTTATATGTCTGATTTACCATTACATAGATTTATTCATAATGAAATCCGTTTATGGACCTTAAGTGGCCTGAATGCTTATTAGTGCAACAGCCCGCCCAGTGGTCGGAACTTTGTACGATCTATGGCTCCGACCATCTGAACAGATACCCCTTTCCAGCCAAAAGAAGCTGGGTAGCATAGGGATGGCTCGACATAGCCTAAAATGCTTAAATCCAGGGCTGGCGGATGCCGAAGCACCATTCGAAGAGTATTCAAATGCCTTGATGGAGAAAGGCTAACTCTGAGGTCCATCCCTTCATCCACTCATTTTAATGCCATGCACAGATTACCAGGCATTGATATTATAGCGGAGTACTGCCACGGCACCTCAAGTGCCGAAATGCCTTCCTCCCGAGGGAACCTCCACCTTGGGAATCCATGACCTACACGTCCTAGAGAAATGAGTATAAGTGATCGGCAGCAATTCGAGGCAGCATTAGCACAGACATGTTGGCCGCAGATGGTGATGCTGGCGGATCAAGTCTCCTGTGCGGCCGACAACCTGCAAGACTGATACAAGTACACCTTTTATCATGTAAGGTCAATTTTTAGAGTGTCATAATTACGTAATTCATGGCTGTTAGATTCGATATTTGAGATTAGTATTTAAGTGATAAATATGTTGTATATATAATCTTCCATGAATTTTTGACATAATGGGGTTTGAATCATGAATATTGGTCTATTGGTTCGATAGTTATGAATTTAAGAAGTTTCAAGTTGGACACACCAAGTACCGCTCCAAGGCTTAGTGGAAGTTATGTGTGTTATATAATGTCAATAATTCGCTTTGTGAGTCGGAAGATTGATCGGCTATATAGCTGATGAAATGTAAGGGTAGGGGTTCAGTCGGCTGCTGATCGTCGTACTAGAGAGTGGTTGTGCTCTGCTATCTTTACGAGAATCGAACCCTCAGTGTCACACACATCCAACTTGGTTTGTTGTTATAACTAGGCCCTATATAAATCTTTCCTCGATAATTTTTTACGTTTTTAAAGATTCTTCATGATTTTTTCTTGAATTTTCAAGTTGAAGGTCAATGGGATCAAGGTTACGGTCACCAACATTCAACATGGGTGCCAGAGTCAGTCAGAAACACCTTAGAAGTTTTTTTTTTAATTTATTAGATTTTTAACTATCGATTTTTGAGTTTAAGATCAGCGGGGTCAACATCAAGGTCACTTACGTACAACATGGGTATTGGAGTCAGTGATGTAATATTTTCCTAGACTTTTATTATGCTAGCTTCTTTCGATTTTCTACAATTCTTTCTCGGTGTTTTGTTTTCAAGGTCATTATGTTTAAGGTCAAGGTCACCAGCCTCCAACATGGGGGTTGGAGTTAGTAACGTATAATCGTCGATTTTTAGAATATTTTTTTTTTCAATTTCTTACGATTATTCTTAAATTGTTATGACTGAGGAGAGAATGGTCGGAAAGGGAGGGGAAGGGTGGTTGTTAGGGTGGTGGGTTGAGTGTAAGACTAACGCTATATGTTCCTCGATTTGTAGAGTAAATTTTTCGACCCTTGTAATTTTTCTCAATTTTATAGTAATTTCTAGGGGTGTGGGTGAAGAGGTGGTGAGGTGAGGGTGGGGAATGAGCCGGGGGGGGGGGTAGGGTAACATTACAAGTTCTTTGATGTTTTGGAATTTGTTTAATTTTTTTGCAATTTTTTTCATAATATTTGAAAGTTTGGTTTGGGGGGGGGGGGTGAGGTTTTTTTTTAAAGGAAAAAGGGAGAAATTTTGAAAGGAAAAGCGAAATTTTGTGGGGAAAAGTTAAGTTTTAAGGGGGAAGTGATCGATTTCGAGGGGAAAACGAAAAAATTTGATGGAAAACGGAAAAATTTGTGACATCCAAGATGGCGGACGGCTCCTGGCTCTTACTCTTGAATCATGTACTGAAACCGACATATCTATACTACTTGCGTACTAGTGGTGGGTTGTAGAATATATGCTTGTAACAAGGCGGAGCATGATGTTGCAATTAACTGGATCATACTTAAGCCAAGATGGATGGCGTTGGCGTGGAATGATAGAGCATGAGGTGGTTGTAAATGTTTGCTCACTCCAGCTTACATTTGCTGAATTGTAGCCGTGTTCCGCCGGATTGAGCTCTCATTTCAGTTGGATTGAACAAAGCAATTTTTTGCGGGAAATTTGAGGGGGAAAAGTGAAATTAGGGAAATTCTGGTGATTTCTAAGCGTTTTTGAGAGAAAATGGGCCATTTTGAGGAAAGAAAGGCAAAGAATTGAAATTCCATTATGGCGGGGTGGCACCGCGGCACCACATTCAGCATCAAGGTGCGGTGGGGCTATCAATTTCCTACTACTTTACACATAAAACACTTCATCGCAGTCACCTGTATGCCAAGTTTTATTTGGAATATATTGATAAGTTAAGATAGTGCCTCCAGTAAGCATCCTAACCAAAATCTATCTTGTGTCAAGGCATTTTGCTGTCTGAATCCCCAGCCTTTCCTTAATTTCAGTTTCCAAATATTTAAATAGGATTATAAATTATTTTTTTAAATTTTATTTCATATTTTAGTAACACAGGCACCTTATAATCAACTTTAGTTATTTGGCAGGGAGTGACACGACTCAGAATTTGAGAAAAGAGGTGATAACTTCGTGATTTGGAGTTCGACATAATAAGAAGTTCCCGATTAACTTAGTTTTCCGATCATTACCTATGTTTGTACGACCCAATACCTACAATATTGCAGAGGTATTTGGAGTTTTCGGCAAATGACGTGCTTAAACCGAGATTTGTGTGTTTCCAGTACTTCAAAACCACGAATCTGTGCTGGCAATTTTAATTTCAAGATTTATAACGAACAGTTAGTTTAAATTTACAGGAAGTCGTACAAAGCTCAAACATTATACTTTTAAGGATACAAACGATATGCATGCAGGGTAAAATCGAAAACAGGAGTTTGGAACTATCATGAAGTTGATTTCCTTTAAACCGCAGTCCTAGAGGAGAAATGTACTGTTTCCAAAGTAGGTAATATGACCCATGATCGGAGATACGCAGTGTTGGAAGTTAAGCTCTACACAACAGGGAAGGATAAAATCACTACAGGTATATCTTTAATATGTCAATGTTTTCTAATTAAATAAAAAAATTATAAAAATGTAACTGTAAATCACACTTGTTTTTTATGCTGAAATACTACCGAGAGGGGCGAAACTGGCGTAGATTTAAATGGCACTCGCCAGCCATTGATTATTTTAGTCTGCCTCGTGTAGCTCATTACTGACATATGTTAAAAAGTTAGTAAATATATACCAGTTCTTCTATTGATTCCGTATTATCCTGTATTTCCGAACCTACGCAGAATGTGCTGGTGTGAGTGTATGTTTATGAAGTATTTAAGAACGCCTGTTATGGCTAGGGATCGGAACATTTCGCGAGTTAATTTCAGGACAAGATAGACGTCAAACACGTTGTACACTGAAGTTGACTTTGCAATTGGATCGCAGTTTAGTAGATACGACCTGGACGACTCTTGAGCCAATAGCAGACTTGTAAGGGAACAATGAGCGAGTGCCATACTGCCAGGTGTGAAGTAACACTGGCTGCTCTATGGGGCACCAGCCAATGAACAAACATCTGAGGTGCGAGTGGACACAGGACTGTAGAGGCTATCCTACAGGTCATTGAACTCGCGAATCTTTTCCTATACCTAGTTATGGCTGCGATCTTCGGTAATCACTCGTTTCTTGGTTATGTACGCACACACCGCCATTCACCGTACCGTGTCGACAAAATTTAATTGCTTTGACTCTTAGCAACGGCCGTGATTGGAGAACCACCCTCGTTTCTCTGGAATGCGAAGGATCATGTAAGGAGAAAGAATTGGCACTCACAGGTTAGGCCTTCTTTATTTTTTGCTGGCTAGATTTGAGGTTGTAAACTATAATTTGATGCCAACCACGCAACGAAAAATCCACTAGGTTATAATTCACCGAACTGTTATTACACGTTGGAGGACTCAAAGAAAATCATTTGCCGGAAAATATATTAATGTAAAACGTAGCAAATTCTTTTTGCGTTACGATTTTTTCTTTTAAAAGTTCAAGAGAACATTCGTTTTGTCTCTGCATTACGGCCGGCGTTATTACATATGATTGTTAGACATTTGTAAAAGATAAATTCATTGTAAGCGGCAATAAACTTGTGAAATGTATGTGAAGAAAATTGAAGCCAAAAATTTCTGAAGTTACGAGATTGTATTTCCTGGGGACGTTTAATATTTTCGCAATTAATTTGGGGAAATTTTGCAACGGAGTATTCAAAATCTTATTATAGGCTATTCACGGTAAAGTGAGCACTTTTGAAAGCCCTCTCATTGGGAATAATAGTCAATAAATATATTTTTATTTTAGCCTTAGAAGTTAACATCCAAGTGCGATGTAATCTAGACACTGAGTTTATTACTAACATGGCAATATTTATTTTATTTCGAAAATGTAATTAAAGGATTAAAAATTGCTAAAATAAAAATTTAACTAGGGCCTCAGAAGTGCTCACTTTACTGTGAACAGCTTATACTCGTGTTATTTTAGTACATATAAGCGTGGTTACATATTAAATTCATAAACATGCATATTTGCTGCACAGCAAATTTATTAAAACAACTTTTAACATCCATTTATTAACGTCTTTGGAATAATTACGAAAGAACAGTGATCGAAGACACGAAACCTACCCAACGGACAAACAGTTTCAAATAACAGGGGTACGACCAAAACGGATTTACCACCGCACTAAGTTTTATAAACCGCAAATAAGTTACTATATTACTTTTTCAATTAAATATACTTCTACGAATAAAAAAAATATGACTGTAATCATAAATTTGCGTTTCTTTGCTCAAAATTCAATTCACTTTACAAATTATACAAGTTTGTATGTATCTTCAATGTTGGCATACACGTAATCGTCAAAGTTTTATAAGCAGTTGTAGGCCCTATCCAGTGTCATCACACCCCATCTATAGTGCCTATCACGCACGCTGCTGCGACAAACACCTCTCACCCTCACTCTTGAGCGGGAAAGTCAACTCGCCTCATCCAGGGCTGCGTGATGCTCCCATCCATATGTCGTGGCGTCGCGGTGGCTCAGCGGTTAGCCTGCTCGCCTCCCACCAAGGCGATCCGGGTTCGATCCATCCCCGGCCGGGTCACTCCAGATTCTCGCATGTGGGAATGGTGCCGGACAATGCCGTTGGTATGTGGGTTTTCTCAGGGATCTCCCGTTTCCCCCGCCCTTTCCTTCTGGCGCTGCTCCATACTCACCTCCATCACCCTCATCGGCGCTCCATACCTCGATGTTAAGAACCATCAAAACATCTTCACTCCCACACTCCTCCATACGTCACTTACTTGTTTCCGTATACTGGGAATGTTGCGTGGGCACATTAATACTGAATACGCACTTGTAGAAAGATTACACTTCCAATTTTTATGATTCCATAATACCATACTGGTTGTATATATCCATACACTCTAAACTTGAAATAGGGAAAATTGAGCCACATCAGCGAAACAGTGAAAATTGAGCAACTGATAATCAGTGGCAGATAACTAATTAAAATAGTGGCCGAATTTCACTAATTTATTTGTGATTATTACTGAATGTCAGGAATTCCACTGCTATTAAGTCACTTGTTCCCAGTTAAATCGTTTGATTCGCGGGTCAGCATAAGCTAGGGATAGGAAAAATTTGCGAGTTCAATGACCTGTAGGATAGACTCTACAGTCCTGTGTCCACTCGAGCCCTCAGATGTTTGCTCATTGGCTGCTGCGCCATTCTTTCCTTGCAAGTCTGCTATTGGCTCAGAGTCGTCCAGGTCGTATCTACTAAGCTGCGATCCAATTGCAAAGTCAACTTCAGTGTACACGTGTTTGACGTCTATCTTGTCCTGAAATGAACTCGTGAAATGTTCCCATCCCAAGCATTAGCTTATAAATTGACTTCCAGTGAATGTTGTTTCACGGATTGATATCACTGATTCGTATTTAGAGTGCAATGAATTAGTGCTGTTAATTGAGGCCATGGTGGCCGAGCGGTTAGCCCGCTCACCTCCCACCAAGGCGAATCGGATTCAATCCTCGGCCGGGTCACTGGACTGTCGCATGTGGGAATCGTGCCGGACGATACCGTTGGTCAGCGGGTTTTCTCGGGGATCTCCCGTTTCCCCCGCCCTTTCATTCCCTTTCATGAGGGCTGCTCATTCACCCTCGTCGGCTCTCAAGACCTCGCTTTTAAGAGCCGCCCAAATCTCTTCACTCACTCACTGCTGTTAATTGTTCTGAGACATGTTTGTGTAATCCCTCCCTCGGAAGATGTCTCTGGCTGCCTGAGTCAACGTGTGCCATAAGTGACTAGCCTCTTCCTTTGGTATCAGCTGATCGTTATTTGACAAAAATCTTATAATTAATAATACCCTTGATATTATGTTGAAAATAATTAAGTGTTCTGATAGCCGACGAGATGCCTGTACAATTGATACCAAACGTTAGCAATTAAGTCGCCTGCCATAAGTGAAATACATGTAACACAAAGAAGGACCATCACAAGTTAAAAAAAAAAAAAAAAAAAAAGTCGCTGGTGTAAAGACACCATGAAAATATTCTTTAAATGGAGAAATTGTCAATTTATGCTGAAAAGTCACGTAAAAAAAAGTGTGGTGTAAAGAGTAAAAGAATAATCTAGCTCTGAATAGCTAGTGGATGGGATGGTCGATTTGGTAATATACTTCATGATATAAATTTAAATGATGAGAATAAAACACGAAGTGCACTAGAACATACTATAACCTTGCACTAAAACGACTAGAAACGCAGGTTAATTATAACTTTCTCTTATCAGATCATGGCTGCTTTGCTCAGACGATGATTGCCTGAGTAATTGTTGGACACACACAGCGGACGAAGGATTGTAAAAGGTAACTTCATTTACAAGTTTTTTTTTAAGGGAGCAGCAGAGTAATTTCTCGGCCAACGCTGTCAACATTGCAAAAACCAAGAGTTCGTAGTTCCGTCTGCTAATGAAGTGCTCTCAATTTCCCGCCGGCGAGCCCCTGGCGGTCTCTGAATCCACGTCCCAAAGGCTCTTAAGGTGGCCAAATGGTTGAAGGGATTTTGCACGCCTGTGTCCTTAAAGCGTTGGAGCGCTAGGGGCGACCGAGACATGCGCATCAACTCTCTCATCGCCTCTACGCGCGAAGCGCTGAACTGGCGTGCAGTCTTGCCGTCGATAACGCGCCTCTGTGACACTTTCAGCGAAGACCCTACCATTTGATGACGTAATAATAAAAAGTAAAGTTTCGATGCACGTCCCTATTCCTTTTTAAATGTTTTGTGCCGGAATGTTCGTGCCTAAAAATGCCCGTGAAAACATACGTTAGAGCCTTTCTCACTGTAACCAAAACATACTTTAGAGAGAAATGCAGGAACTGAAAAATGTATACAGACGCGTAACGTTTCTAAAATGATATTCGTAAGTAGGCCTCACTCGGACACGTTGGACGGTTTTATAGTAAAACGTTTTCTACTGGAGTTGTGCACACCGTTCGGCGGCCTACCCAGACGGCCACATTAACGGGCTTCGTGCCCTAGAAAAGTACATCTAGGGCGCCACATCAAAAGTGGCTGTCCAAATTCACGGCTAGGGCACGAATGCACCCTATAGTATCCCCTTAAGCCAAGGGCGCGTGTCTCATGCCCTAGATCGCTTTTCGATGCTCTACTGTTCGTTGCTGCTTGTCCACTACGCGCCTCAAAGATGGTTGACGAACGGTCTTCGAAGAAACTGAAAATTAGTAAATACTTGTATATTACAAACGGTTTGATGTTTTCTGGCCATTCAACCGGTCGTATCTCATATTTTTTTTATTTGTGGAAGGGTCGGCGGATGAAACTGTTTGCCTGCGAATGAGAACGTAAACAAACGCGCGGAACTCGCACATCGCTCGGTCTGTAATCGAGGTACAAACTAACGAGGGTTTCCGAATTCAGAGATGCACGCTTCTTCGCGGAGGGCGCAAGGGGAAGTGGACATGGGCGCAAGGCGGCGAATCCAGACACAGCCCCTATTATAGTCTATTTGCAGTGTCTTCACGCTTTTCGAATCAAACCTTTGAAAAACCACCCCCTGTATGACGTGCTTAGTTATTTCCTATGGCATGTATCACAACCGTTTTATACCTCTGTTGACATAAAACTTATTTTTCCTCAATTTAAAGTTTTATCTGTATTTAATTTAAAAATTATAATATTTAATTTCTAATAAATATGAACAGAAACAGTGAGAAAATTTGTATGTTGGTAGCGCCTAGTAAGAAATAGTTCTCATGCAAAATATTATTACAATTGAGTGCGTACAAATTCGGTGCGATGTCCTTTGGTGAAATTTTATAGACTTACACTGTAAAATTTTTTCTGGTAAACTTTCTAAACTGCAATGGATGTGTTTAACCTATACACTGCATGGAAATAATTCCACACGTCAAGCTGCAAATACAGGAATGTTTAGCGTTGCTACTAAAGGCCGTTCACGATAAAGTGAGCACTTTTGAAATTAACCCTTTAAAAATGTCACTGCTCCTGCATGGCATACATTATAACGAGTTCACTGAGTGACATGCGCCCACTAAAGTTGGTAACGATGGAGATAAAGTAGTTCCGTATCTTAACGTCGATTAAAAAGTTCTAAGCAACAATTTTAACAACTTAAATTTTTTTTTCTTTCTCATTTTTTTTTAAATGCGTCAAAGTGTAAAAATGAGCAGATTTGCAAAATATTTACTTTCCTAATAATTTCACAGTTTCACTTGACCGACTTATGAATAAATTTATGAAGCCCATGGCAATGTTAATTTTACATAAGGCGCAAGAACACACAATGTGCATAAAGGTAGATCTTAAGCAGGGCTTTCAAAAGTGCACATTTTACCGATTTCTCACTAAGTGTAGGTATATCTTGGTATGGTAAATTTCCGAATAATTTCTTAGAGTGTAGTTAAGTTTAGTTTCCACAAGGCGGAGGAATATCATAGAAGTAGAACTTCAGCAGGGCTTCAGAATAATGTGCAGTAACCTTGAATGGATTATATCACTCCAAGTGGCACCCAGCAGAGGGGAGGAAAGACTTCGGGATGGTGAGGCTACGCCGGGAAATGTTACAGTCGGCGATAAGCGCTCTCCGCAGTCATAGCGGGAGTGGTCGTCAGAAATGCTTGCTCCTCCAAGAGGCTCAGGGCGGGAATAAATGCAAACAAACCCTTACTTTTCCCTTGATTAATACTACCAAAGACGGGAGATGGACGGGTCGTAAAGCTCTCTCGGGCACCTAACAGACACTGTAAAAAAAATGGTCTGGTGAACTTCCTAAACTGCATTGGAAGTCCTTAACCTATACAGTGCACTGAAAAATATATTTCGTGGCAATAACAAAATGTTTTTTAGTATTCACCTTAACGAATAAATTTTGTGGTGACCACTATATTATTTGCTTGCCATCGCTAGACTTTTGTGGCCAGTACAAAATTATTTTGTAATACCCACAAAATAATTTGGCAGGGTGACCTCTCTACAAGATATTTTTCTCTGCGTGTATGGAAATAATACAACACATCAAGCAGCAGACATATGAATGTTTAGCATTACTACTATACATAGTTGGGAACTTCCCTTCGCATTTGACTATTTCCTGAGCAAATGTAGGAACGCTACAATGAGTGTACAGTGGAAAAAAAATACCATTCCCGCTTTTTTCACTAACCGTATACACCGATATGGTAAATTCCAGAATAATTCCTTAGAGTTGATATCATTGGTTAGACTCCTCTATGAGCTAAAACTGTTGAAAGGAGTGAGCGAAGAGTTTTAGACGGCTCCTAAAATCGAGGTCTTGAGAGCCGGTGGGGGTGACTGAGGTGAGTATGGAGCGGCGCCGGAATGAAGGGACGGGAGAAACGGGAGATCCCCGAGAAAACCCTCCGACCAACGGCATCGTCCAGCACGACTCCCACATGCGAAAATTCGGAGTGACCCGGCCGGGGATTGAACCCGGATCGCCTTGGTGGGAGGCGAGCAAGCTAACTGCTCAGGCACCGTGGCCCCTTAAAACTGTTGAAATTTCTAAGAAGTCAGCTATATCCTTAAGAGGAGTAGGCCTATATATAAGACATTCGCAGTTACTTCGCAGTTACTTCTGAAGCCCTGCTAAAGTTCTACTTCCAGGATATTCCTCCACCTCAAGCAAACGAAGCTTAACGGAGTATGGAATATTGCACCAAAGTGACAACGCACCAAATTCCTGCGCACTAAGTGTAATCATATTTTGCATAAGAACTATTTCTTACTAGTTATTACCAACACACCTATTTTCCCTAATGATATTTCTTTACATTAATTATAGATTAAATATTATAATGTATAGACAAAATATAAATGAAAGTTCCGTTTAACCACAAATAAGGCACTTTTGTTATATATCATAGTCAGGAAATAATCAACACGTCATCCTTCAGGTGATTCTTCAAAGGTTATATTAATAAAGTGCGAATAAACCGCGAACAGACTATAAAAATTATTGTGAAACACTCATATTAGACCTTATTAACGTTTAAACAACACGCACTAAAGACGGAAACAGAAAATGGAAACTTCCATTCTGATGTGGAAAATTTCTTAAATGCTATTCGTAATCAATAGGGACACCCGAATTTCGCGAAAAGGTTTCATTAACTGCTGTGTTCCATAACAGTTTCGCTCAGATCCCCTTTTGTGATCGGATGATTTACTTGTTACTCGTCTTAAGGCGTCTGCCACGAATCACAGACGTACAGTGACTGCGTAACCTAATTTTGATTGGCCAGTCGTCAGGAAATGTCTTCTCACATAGACGCGTGGCCAATAAGCCAAAGAAAACTGCTGACACGCCCGTAGGGTATTGAATTCTAGCATGGGCGAAATTCTTTACCCGAAATTCGGATGTCCCTAGTAATCAGACCCGTCTCAATAAATATTGTACAGTTTTCAGATGAAAACTGCGCGACTTAAGCTATGCGCTGCGTAGCCGTAGGCTACAGTCACGTCGTCTTAAGTCGTTCCACGCATATTGTGTATTCTCGGTTTACTTCACACTTTTTAAAACAAACCTTTGGAAGATCACCCCACGTATGAGGTGTCTAGTTATGCCATGCACCACAAGTTTTTAATACTTCTGACAAGATAAAAATGCCTCATTTTTGGTTGAATTGAACTTTTGCTTATATATTTTTATTTATAAATCATAATGTTTTATTTATAATTGATAGGAATAAAAACAGACAGAGAATGTGTATTTGTGGTAATGCCTAGTAAGAAATAGTTATCATGCAAAATATCATTGAACTGATTGCTCATGAATGCAGTGCGCTGTCCTTTTGGTGTAATTTTCAATACTTAATTATGCTTCGTTTGCACGAGAAGGCGGAGGGATATTCTTAAAGCATAACTTTAGCAGGGCTTCAGAAATGTTGGCAGTTACCTCGAATGGACTATAGTTATGCAGCACTATTTTGGTTGCTGGTGAATGTTTACCCATCTTGATGTCTCTTGTCCAGAACCGTGGCTCCTTATCTGTCGCCGTCATGTGCCTTGCACTGCAGAAAATAACGAAAACTACCTGAGAAGTGTAAGGTAATATTCGCAAATTTGGTTGGAAGAGAACATAGTTTCCCCTGCTGGTAAGGTAAATTTACCGTACTCTGGAGTAAAATTTACTTACATGGTAGTGGAAAATCCCATTGGATGGGAATATTACCTTACGACGTGTGGATCTCTCCTCGTCCATTTCTAACTATTTGATAATTGCATTTGATATATTTTTACCTTAAAATTTATTTGTAATGTTTAGTCATACAACCTGTTCCAACATGGCTCTTTATATATAAGGTATAATCACCGCGCTATGGAGAAAAATTCACGTACGTAGCTGTGGAAAATCCATAAATAGATGGGAAAATTCCATTACGGTGGAAGAAACAATCGTTTAACACGGTAATACTCACTAGTGCTGCCACGCTGTCGTCATGATGTAATGGATAGCGCATCGGCATATCATGATAGAGGACCATTGTTCGCTCCCATTCATTAGCAAGTGTCGATGATTTTATAGCGATAAGGTTTCGGTTACTATTCGTCATAAGAAATAGGTAATAACAATTTAATGGCGCTAATACGCCGTGATATTTTTAAATATAATTTTAGTATACAATATAATTAATTTTCCCTTATTTGTATGGAATGTTCCCCACAAATTTGTCGGGTACTTCTTCTGTACGATTAGGGAATAGTACTTTACTTATTTGGTAAATTTAATCTACATTTGAGAGGTAATTTTACCTTATATGTAGAGGTAGTTAGCTTCCCTCACAAGTAAGGGAATTTTACCTCAATTTTTTTACACAGCGTGGCCCATCTACTCGTTGGCAGGCGCTATTCCTACAGCGGACCGAATGTACGTGGGCTTGTCGTACCCTCGGCGCGCGGGGAAGCAAATTTTTTTTTATGAATGCAAATAGTAGTCGTGGAGTTTTTTTCTGCCGTCGAGCAGAAGTCCGCCTCGGATGATCGCATTCCTGTCGAGGTATCGAAAATTTCTGACAGAGAAGCAGGCCTGTAAAACGAAGAGCGAAATGGGACCTTGAGGGGGGGGGGGGCGGAAGGGGGCGAGGAAGGGGAAAACGCTATCATCACCTGACGCCGAAGCTTTTTCAGCAAAATAAAAAATAAAAGCTGCGCTTCCTTCCAGACGCGTTTAGCTTCTACGTCGTAAGCTAACTTGCAGTGGCGTGATGGAGTGTTGTAGGGGGCGGAAAAACATGCCACGCGACTTTCAGCTTCCTGATTGGCTGTGGCGTAACGGCTACACACGGAAACCGCCTCCAACTTATGCTCACATATGCAAAGTGTGTAGTTTCAGATGAGCTAGTCGCTTCCATTAATAGTGCACGCTTAAATAAATAAATTAAGACCTAACGTTAGTGAAATACCCTACTGAAGGCTGTTCATGATCAAGCGAGCACTTTGGATATCTACCTTAGAAAAAGTCACTTCTCCTACCAGCATATATTTTAACGGGCACAATGAATGACATACGCCCAGTAAAGTTGGCAATTATGGATAGGAAGTAGTTCCGTATCTTAACGTCGAATAAAAAGTGTTAGCCATTTCTGGTAACTTAAATTATACCTTTCAAGTTCTGTTTCTATTTTTTTATGCATCGAAGTGTAAAAATGAGCAGAGTCTTAAATATTTACTTTTATAATAATTTCACAGCTTCACTTGACCGACGCATGAATAAAGTGATGAGGACCACAGCAATGTTGATCTTCCATAAGGCGGTATAATACACAACGTGCATACAAGTAGATCTTAAGCAGGGCTTTCAAAAGTGCTCATATTACCGTGAACAGCCTTTATCAATATAGGTATCTGACAACATAATATCAGGGTATTAAGTTATTTGGCCATCTTCGCAGCAGTGATCATCCGTTATCGTTTCCATGACACAATTAAGGGGCCACGGTGGTGCAGTGGTTAGACTACTTGCTTCCCACCAAGACGACCAGGGTTCGATTGCCGGCGGGGTTGCCCCCGGATTTTCGCATGTGGGGATCGTGCCGGACGATTCCGTTGGTCGGCGGGTTTACTCGGGGTATCTCGTTTCTCCCGCCCTTGCATTCCAGCGCTGCTCCATAGTCACCTCGCTTCACCCTCATCGGCTCTCAAGACCTCGATGTTACACTCTAAATCTGAATCAGTGAGAATTTCACTGTTTCGATCAGTCAAACGTATCTGGATTATTCAACAGTCACTTCAGTGAATTTAACTGATGAATTAGTGGGAAAATGCCAGATTTTCTTCACTTATTGATTCTGTGACATTTTCCACTGATTAATCAGTAATTTTTTCACTGTTTACTCAGTGGTTTATTTTTGACTGATGGATCAGTTGAACAGCGTGTAAAAATGGCCGTTAAACAAGGTTTAAGAATAGCCGTTAAACAACGTGTTTCAAGTGAAATAGAAACAACTAAACTAATAAAACCAATACAAAATACTTTTTAAAGTGTATTTCGTCTTTCAAAACGCCATTTTATGAGGTAATATAAACATTCAGCCTTTCATTCCGTTTTTACGTCTTTCATTTCGTTTTAGGATCGCTACAGCGTTCTGTTTGAAGGTTTAAACTGCATAATACGATGAAGAGAGTGCACTCATATATACTGTTTGTTTTGGCAATCCTAACAGTACCAATTAAACGAAAAACGAAAAGGAAGAACACACAGTTTAAATCTTCACGATTTCGTGGCATAACTATAAGACAGATACACTATCTACCAAAAAGTAATTGGGCACCCGTGAAGATAGGTAATTCAGTACGTCAGTTGACTTGTGTTTCACGGCCTTCGGCGTAGGACCACTGGTGTTTGTACGTTGTAGCATGAACACAGAGGCTTATTGTAACATTCTGGATAATTAAATGCTCCCAACATTGTGCCGTTGTTACGGAGTGGACCCGTGTTACTTCCAGGATGACAATGTCAGGTGCCATGTTTCAAGGGCTACTATGCAGTGGTACGCCGACAGCAATATTCGCCGATTGGACTGGCCCGCCCAGAGCCCCGACCTCAACCCTATACAACGTCTTTGGGAAGAATTGGATCGCCAGGTGAGGGCTCGTCAGGCGCGGCCAAAATCCATTGCTCAACTCATGGAATGGTTGCAAGAGGAGTGGCGACGAATCCCCGTGGATGTCCTGCAAACACTCGTAGAGAGCATGCCAGACAGGGTGGCTGCTGTTATAGCCACAAGAGGTGGCCCTACGAGATTCTAACGGGGTGGCAACCACCGAGCAAACATTGTGGACAGGTGCCCAATTACTTTTTGGTAGATAGCGTATTTTCCTCTCGGGATTTCTCAGCTTGGCCTGGTACATTTCTTGCTCCCATAGCTCAGGGGTAGGGTGGCCGACTTGTAGGCGGAGGGTCGCGGGTTCGCGCTCCGGTGCATCCGAAGCGGCGGATTTTCAGTTAGCTTGTCGCACTGGGAATTTGTCAACTGGTCGGTCTCACTTGAGCTCAACAATGAAAGCTACACCAAAAGCGACATACCTACAATAAAAAAAAAAAAGGAGCGCAGATGGCAAGGTAACGTCCTAAAAGCGAAGTGAAAAAAGTGCGTGAGTTCGATTCTGACCACCTGTAAAAAAAATTTTCACCTTTTTAAATTTCAGTAAATTGCACAATATGAATAGTAAACTCCAGTAAATATGTTTATTACAGGTAATTAACTGGCTACATTCAATAAAAAACAAAATTTAATTCGCCAATGCAGTTGGCCGTCACTTATTCAATGAGTGAAATATTGTTTCACGTCATTAATTCAATCAGTGAAATTTTTCCTCTGAAACAATCTGTGGTTTTGCAGTGATTCTAAGTGGAGCCATTTTCACTGATTAGAGTAGTTGAATTTCTCTGATTCGTGTTTAGAGTGTAGGAGCCGCCCAAATCTCTTCACTCACTCATAACACAATTTAAAACAAACACATAACGATTTGTAATTATTTGCGATAGCTACAGTTAAAATCATTTTATGACACTAACAGGAAACTAAACATGACCTTAATTGATATTAAGTAAGCTTAAACGCTTCAGTAGCAAATTTCTCTATCATCAAAATTTAGGAAGCGATATTTATATACATGTAAATATTCCAATATTCCTACACTTATATTCGTTATACGGTTAAACTGTCGTATTTGTACAACAAACAGTTACGGGTGCTTGATAACTTGAACATTTATTAATTTTCTTTTACTACGGTAAAGATAATAAAAAATGCACAATTTAGCCAGTGCAATCAAAGGTTTAAATTAAAACTGTAAATCTGAAACTCTACGCAGCGTTTTCAAACCACGTAAAAATGGTTATATCACTGTTATCGCATGTTACAAGTAACCACTCATATAGCTGGAATCTGGGTAGTGATATTCGCATACAATTTGTAAAAACCCGGCTTGTACTAACGTGGTGTCTTACTATAGACTGTTCACGGTAAGATGAGCACTTTTGCAAGCTCTGCTTAAGCTCTAGGTACTTGTATCCATGTTGTGTATTCTTCTTCCTTATGTAAAATTAACACTGCCATGGGCCTCATCACTCTATTCATGCGTCGGTCAAGTGAAACTGTGAAATTATTACAAAAGTAAACATTTTATAGATCTGATAATTTTTTGCACCCTGGTGTATTAAAGAAAAACGGAAAGCGAAATAATTTTTTTAAATTATCACAAATGGTTACATAACACTTGTTATTCGACGTTAAGTGATGGAACTACTTCCCATCTATCGTTACCAAATCTACCGGGCGAATGTCCCTCAGTGCGCCCGTTGAAGTGTATGAAAGCACGGTCAGTGACTTTTTTCTAAGGTTGATCTCAAAAGTGCTCACTTGATCGTGAACAGCCTTTACCAGCAGTTTACTGAATTTTAGAATTTCTACAGAGTCTTCCTGTAACTATACACTCACTTCTCTTGTAAAGGAACAAACGTGTGTGGCTCAGCAAAATAATTGCGAATTCGTGTTTATCTAAGTTATTACAAAAAAAAAAAAAATCCAGCTACATTCACAACTTTATGGTTTTGTAATAAGTTTGTAGCAGAATGCGCTTATTATGGTGCCCGCCTTGTTGAAGGAATTTTGCATGTCTGAAGGTGTGTTTACGATTAAATATTGAACTTATGACTCGTTAAGTATACACGGAAAATAAGTTTTGCAGTGTATGGTTGATCTAGCAACTGTCAATTATAGCCATTCAGAATCGTAGGAGACCAAAGCAGATGGTATTACCTGGAAAAATGGATGAGTGAAGATTATCTACATATTTAATTATTTGTGGTTGCTGCTTGTGTAATAGTTTAAAAAAAAAAAAAAACTAATGGTATCTTACATAAGGGAATACCGATGCCAACATTGGGACTTTTAAAGTCAATAAGTTTGGAAAAGTTTAAGTTAAAGCTAATTTAATTACCTATTCCGAGGAATAAATCATGAACAGTTGTTTAATAAAGGGGATAAAGGTCTCCCGACAGAAATAACTAATTGCATACGATTTCGCGATACGACATAACCTGAATCCAAGATCATAAGATGAAAATACAGTTTCCCGCCAACAACAAATGTCGCTGTGTTCTGATTGGCTACTTCGTCTCGACTTGTATGTGCTTACGACATAAGATATATCGATAAGAACGCACGCCACTATTACACGGCCCGCACACTGCAGCCACAAATCAACACGTTTGAAAACATTGGTCCTTATTCTAAGCATACTGCTTAAGATTTCTGTTAAGTCAATTGTAAACCCGCCGAGACATGCGCACCAACTCTCTCATCGCCTCTACGCGCAAAGCACTGGACTGGCGTAGCTGTTTTACCATCGATAACGCGCCTCTATGAGACTGTCAGCGGACACCCTACCATTTTATAACTTAATGCGCACTCAAGTTTCATAAGACATCGCATGGGAACTATTTCTTACCAGCATTATAGGCTATTCACGGCAAAGTGAACACTTTTGAAGCACTAGTTACTTTTTCTTATTAGCCATTTCTTTTCATTTAACAGCGTTTTTAAAATAAATATTACCATGCAAGTAATAAACACAATGCACAACGAAGTTAACATCTAAGGCTAAAATAAAATAAATTTATTGACTATTATTCGAAATGAGAGGTTTCTCAAAAGTGCTCACTTTACCGTGAATAGACTATACCAACACACCTATTTTCTTCCTGTTTTATTCATTTTAATTAAAATAAAAATATTTCAATTTATAGATAAAATGTAAGTAAAAGTTTTATTTAATCAAAAATGAGATACTTTGATTCCAACAGCAGTATAAACGCTTGAAAAACATAACATTTTTTGGAAACAACCAAACACATCATACATGGGTTGATTTTTCAAAGGATTGATTCAAAAAGTGTGAAGAAACAGCGAATGGACTGTATTAAGGGAGATACGTAAAAGATTATTTTCAAAATGTTAGAAACTAGGTGAGATGAAACAAGTTCGTGAATAAGTAGTAGTAGGGGCGCACGGGTTTCACTTCACCTGGAATTAATTGATGTATTATCGATTTGATTGATTGGATTAATCCTTAATCCGATCCTAATCCGATCAAATGCATTGAAAGGGCAGAGTTTAACGAAACGGTTAAATTTATTGAAAGGCTTAAATGGATTGTAAGGATTAATTTTAATCCGATAAATTATCTGAGTGTTTGGTGCAAGAGCGTACTAAGGGTCTTCTTTCTTTCCTTTTGTGGGAAGCAGCTCTGGTACATCCTCACTCTTGGAGCTCAGGAACTTGACTGAGGTGCGGCGTGCTGGGGGCAAGGTATATGTATATATGTGTATATATACATATGTATATATATGATATATATATTATATATATATATATATGTGATTTTTGTGCAAGAGTGGCATAAGAATTTTTTGAAGGCGATAGGCGATGTTTTGTTAATTGGACAGAAAGAGACGTATAGGTAACACACGAGAGAAATAATTTCAGTGAGTTCTATGTATGAATAAATTTCACGAAGGACTCATCGAATCGCAAATTTCAAACGAGAACAACTATGTGAATAACATCTGCTGTCGACAAGTGGTAAACGATCACAATGACGCGAGTCTCCAGTATGAAATTAATTGACGAATCAAAAATGTCCTTATAAATTAAACGGCAGTCTTCCTAATCACAAGATATATGAAAAATGTGGCACTATTTGACGCCGCTCGCACATACCCGACAATATTTTAGAACACGTCCATCTGCCTGTGAGACTGGTGAAGAACTTTAGAAATGGAATCCACAAGTCCGTCTGAAACCGGTATTTTCATAAAAAATACAGAAAGTGAAACTAATTACTATTTCTCCTATAGTAGTACAATTAGTGACATAATATATGTAGATCGTGCAGAAAATATAGAAAAATAGGCCCACTATGTATTACTAACATTTTTACTATAAAGAAATTTTTTTTCAGGGAACTGTGGGTTTATTTGAGAAAGGCAATTGACTTCAGCGACGTGTTTTTACAAAATATACGGCGCTCGAGTCATTCTTAAGCCTAGAGCGAATCTTAGGTCTTGAGATTTGATGAGGATGACCCACATGGAGACAGAGCAGTGTAAAATACCATGCATGCGAACCGGAGTTTTGGATCACTGGTGGAGCTGCGTACGAGGTGGAAGCGAGAATGAGAACATTTCAGTAAACTGCCGCTGTCCGCACCGCGTACCACCGTTCTAGCACGTCCCCCTTTTCCAGCTCCACCCGACAACCTCCCCTTCCCACCACTATTGCTCATCGTGCAGGAACTACAGGCACCTGCACGCATGCACGACAGTGGGAGGGAGAGTCATCAGTTCCCCTCCGGCCACACCACTTCAATGACTTCTCTTTGCAGCACGAATTACCGGTCTGCAGCTCGCCTCTACTTTATACAATCATTCACGATCTGCATCGTCTCGCCTGTCTTTCTCAAGTTTTAAATTTTAAAGCAAGCACACTTAGTTTAGAACATTGAAATTTAAACTAATGCAATTTAAGAAAAGTTAAAAAAACTTGCAAATGTAAATAAGTTTTTTTATTTTGAATCTTACACCATCAAAGTAGTGTACACCTTCAAAACTAATGTACACCATAAAAAAATGAATACTACACCATAAAAAATATGTACTGGGGAATATCCTAAAAATAAGTTACACTGTCAAAAATACATTCTATGGTTCACTGTAAAAATAATTTACACCATCAAAACAATTTTAATAATGAATTTCATCTAAACATTTTAACAAGGGAGCAACACACTGAGCATTAATTATACACACTAAACAAGCACTCATTAAACTAAACATTTTAAAGTTTATTAAAATACTACTCAACTCAACTCTCTCTCTCTCTCTCTCTCTCTCTCGCTCTCTCTCTGTCACACTCGCAGTTATCCAATAACTTTTAAAATGAAATGTCTTAAAATTAACTTAGATACCCAATCCATCCCATCACATACACATCGAAAACATTTCATTCTTTAGAAATACTCAAGACTCATTTATACATCATCACACACATCCTTCTCCAAACAACTATCACAGATCAAGCTTGGGAGCTGAAATTATGCACCTCCCCCTCACACTAGGCTTGAGTGGCATAGTTCTCCCTTGTTTGAGCTGTTCCATAATCCATACTTCACACACACAACTACCACCCTTAAATCTCTCTTTAAAAACTACTTACAATCTAAAAAATATATGAGCAAACCACCCTATCACATACACATCAAAAATATTTCATTAGTTATAAATATTCAATGCACATTTATCCATTACCACCCACATCCTTCTCCAAACAACTCACACATAACAAGTTTGGGAGCTGAGATTACGCACCCCTCTCTCTTGCTAGAAGTGAGCAGCATAGTTCTCCCTTGTTTTAGCCATTCCATAATTCATACCTCATACACACAACAACCTATCATTAAATATCTCTTACAACTATGTACAACTAACTAAATTTTAAATTAATCACATTATCTGTCCCCTGCACTCATGCTCGCAGTCATGCACCTACTCAGTAATTTTTTTCTCAGAATACTTGATAATTTAATTTAGATGGTTCTAACATATTTTCACGGGTATCTAACAGTGTAGAGAATGCCTGCATTCGAGATATTGTCTCGGCCTGCTGTCCATAGTGCAAAACTATGGCTGTCAGTCAGTATCTCCTTCTAAACTCTATTAAATTTCCTCTCAAATGTACATCAACAACCCACCTAAAATTGATTGGAAACACTTCCCCTGCACTCACAATCACAGTCATGAACATACTGAATTAGTTTTCACAGGGTACTTGGTATTTTATTCTAGATTGTTTAAACATATATATATACATGTATTTAACAGTGTTTAGAAGGCTTTAATTTGAGATATTGTCTCGGCCTGCTGTCCATAGTACAGTACTATTGCAGTCATTGAGTGTCTCCTTCTAAATTATATTAAATTTCCTCTCAAATATAGGTCAACAAACCATGTAGAATTTATTGTAAATACTATTCTCCTACACTCACACTCGCAGTCATGCACCTACTCTCTATTTTTTTCCAGAGTACTAGGTATTTTGTTATAGATGGTTTTAACATACATTTACGAAAATTTAACAGCTTAGAAAAGGCCTGAATTCGAGATGTTCTCTCGGCCTGCTGTCTAAAGTGCAATAATATGGTGATCATTTAGTATCTTCTTCTAAACTCTGTTACGCCCCTTAAGGGTGTAGCAGGGATAAAGGAAGGCAAGGAGAAGGATGCACACCATTTAAAAAAAATCAATGAAGCATGGACACAAAAATTCCAAAGTCAATACAAGTATATTGAAGCCCATCTATACATTATCACCAAGAAAAACAACTTTGCAACTTGATTTGAAAAATATAAATTGCATCTATAAATTTCTGTTGCCAACTACCAATTGGAGAACTAGGGGAAGGAGAGGACACACATGCACTGGAAAAAAACAGAAAAACAACAATATTAATATATCCTGAGAAATCACCTAACCTGAATAAACACTTGTGAAAGCCCATTAAAAAAAGGTAAAATGACTCTCTGAGTAAAGCAAGCACCATTACACCTTTAAAAGTAAAGTACGCATGATTATTCACTAGAAAGTACAACATGGAATACTAATATCAAGAATACCATTGGGAAGGAGCACAAACCCTCATTACACTTAACCATGAGCCTAAAGGCATGCCATAAAATATCCACTAAACTCCGTGGCATTAAAATACTTTTGGCAAATCATAGTCCAGGAGACCATTCCTACAACAGCATGCTAAGAAAAAAAAAAGAAGAATCCACCTCTCACAAATATTCCCACAAAAATACCATATTGAAAATTCACTCAGGCAAGCAGTGAAGAAACACTTCCCTACAAAAAAAGACAAGAAACACTACTAAAAAGGAAACTCTGCCCCTGGCATAACAACAACTGCATTCATTGCAATACTTAACTTGTGTACTCATAATACGCGAAAACGCATCTAACATGCTGAAGTCCCAAAGTACGAAGTAGTGTAAGACATGATATATCATCAGCCAGTCCGCGCAACTCGAAGAGGAACACTGCACACTTGTTCGGCTGGGGACGAACATTTATACGCGAAAACGTGGTTCGGGAAGGTTAAGGAGGCGGCAGAAATAGCAGAGAGGCGTATGGAAGGTGCCAGAGTGCACTAGGCTGAACTCATTGCCAGTAGTAGCCACCAGACAGCGCTCGGCCGCACCAGGAGGGCCACGCGCCTGTCTTCAGTATAGCACAGTATACCACCCTGGCCTGGGGGGGGGGGGGGGGAGGGCGAAGAAAAGCAAAGTACCTTTTCCTGCAGCAAAAAAATGCAGATGAGGCAAATAACCAAGCAGACTTACTAACCAAGTTCATTAACGTCATGAAGTTCTGTAAACACACCAACCCCATAAAAGCAGCATTTATTCGTACTCCAGAAAATTGTAGGCACAAAATACTTCACCAGCTGGCGGGACGAAAAATAAATCGTTCATGCAGTATAGTCTTTGGCAGGACAGGAATACTCACATAAAATTGCTTAAGTTTGCTAATTGACATGCATGTCAGACTTGAAGCAGGACTTCAACTCTATTAAATTTCCTCTCAAATATACGTCAACAACATACCTAAAATTTATTGTAAACACTTTTCATCTACACTCATAATCGCAGTCATGAACCTACCCACTAATTTTTTTTTCTCAGGGTACTTGGTATTTTATTCTAGATGGTTTTAACACATATTTACAAGTATTTAACAGTATATAGTAGGCATAAATTCGAGATATTGTCTCGGCCTGCTATCCATAGTGCAATAGTATGGCGGTCATTCAGTATCTCCTTCTAAACCCTGCTAAATTTCCTCTCAAATATATGTCAACAACCCATGTAGAATTTATATGAAAACACTTTTCCCCTAGACTCACACCCGCAATCTTGCAAAAACTCACTAATGTTTTTTCTCAGATTACTTGGTATTTTATTCTAGATGGTTCTAACATGTATTTACAAGTATTTTACATTGTAGAGAGGGCCTTAATTCGAGATATTGTCTCGGTCTGCTGTCCATACTGCAATACTATGGCTGTCATTCAGTATCTCCTTCTAAACTCTATTAAATTCCTCTCAAATAGACATCAACAACCCACCTAAAATTTATTGAAGAAATTTTCCCCTGCACTCACACACACACACACATATATGAATTATCATTAATTAACACTAACAAACATATTACACAGCAGGATGGGAATGCATCGCCTAAAGCACCCTTTCGACTTATCATTAATTAACACTAACAACAAACACATTTTTTTTACTAACCCAACCCTCATTTATCCACGAATTCCACTACAAAGAACACTGTTCATGCCACTCATTGTAATAACCCATCATTAAAAACATAAACCCACACTTCTTACTAGACTGATGCTCATCGAAACAACATGCTGTAATACTGAGGATGTGTCTAACAAATGGATCGTTATAAGAAAAGCTATGTATACGCTTCAATCACTCATGACACTGAACATTGAAATGCAGAGTACCACTACTTACATTTTACAATGGCGCGACATCCTCCTTAGTAATATACTTCAACACAGGAAGTTGCGACTTGATGGGGCCCGGAAGTACATCCTGTGATAAGGCCCCAGCATATAGTGGAAACTTCTAGAGATACGGAGTGCTGCCGTGGAGTTTCACCATTCGCATGATAAATGCCGATCGAGTAGGTTAAAGTAGTAGGTACAGGCTGATCCTGGACTTTTCTGTTTTCGGTTTTTTGTGTAGTTACTTTGTTTTGATGTATGTAATTTTATATACAATTTTATAATAATTAACGATTTTAAGAAAATATCATCCAAGTTGTAAATGATTCATTAATAGTTTAACATTTTTTAAGAAAATTTCATTGAAGTTGTAACAATGCATTAAAATGTTTAACGATTTTAAGAACATTTCACTCAATTTGTAAAGAATTCATTAAAATATTTATCGATTTACTAAAAGTTAAACTAAATTAATTCAAATTCTAAAGACTTGTTTGAAAAATTTAACAATTTTAAGAAAATTTCATTCACTTTGATAAAATTTTTAATCAGTTATTTAAAAGTGTAAAAATTTCTTTCAAATTCTAAAAACTTATTTAAAAAGTTTAACGATTTTAAGAAAATTTCATTCCAATTGCAATTGATTTACTAAAAGTTTAATGAAATCATATAAACGTTTAAATATTTTAAAGAAAAACATTAAGAAATTTAATAAGAAAGTTACTAAAATATTTCTGAAAATGCATTCTAAATGAAACAATTTTTTATAAATTTTACAAAAAGTTTTAACAAAATACAGCAAAATAACTAAAAAGCCCAAAGTTTTTAAAATTATTCACTTACTTTATCTCCAGTAGCGAAGATGTTAGGCTTCGAACAAGAACTATACCCACGGCCAGACAGACTGAGCACCGGAGTCCGGTCAGCAGCTTTCCTCAGTGAATACCGGGGTGCATGCAGTAAGCTAGTCCTTTTACCATTGTGGCAGATGGATCCCTTCACCCATGGCTCTCCCTTGTCGCAAAAATTCATATTGTGTAGTTCAATTTCGCAATACATGAAACGCTTTAAACCCATTTTTAAACAAATTTAATGCATTAATAAGGATTTAGTGCGACTTTTTTTATGTAGCATGTATATGTTAGAATTCAAAGTAGAATACATGTATATATATTCAGTTTTAAGCCATTAGATTTGAATTATGATCTTATTTAATGATTTTGTAGATGACCTATACTAGCTTTTTGCATTACAAGGTGTTTGAAGCCAGAATGTTATACATTTAAACTACCTTTTTCACGTACATTAACTAATTTATATTAATTATGTGATTCGTTCTTTATTCCTTTTATGTAATATGGTTACAATCATGCATGACCTATCCAAGAATCAAACCCTGAAACTAACTCATATTAACCATACCTTATTCGGGATGGTATATTATATTGTTAGTTATGGAAAAGTGCTCGTTTTCAGAATGTTTTCTCTGGCTTTTTTCAGTACAACAGTATTTCGTATTAATGCACCATGCTTTTAATAGAAGAATTAAGAATCTCTCTCAATTATGACATTTTAATTACTTTCCTCTCACACTCCCTCCCTCTGTCGAAAAAGAATTTTCTTAGGAAAACAAGTCCACTTTTTAAGAGGTGAAGTTAAATAAAAGTAAAAATTCATTTTACAGGATAAATTTATTTATAAAAATATATACAAACACAGTATTTTACACACACACACACACACACAGATATATATACATACATTTTAACACTAGCAAATACAGCTTGCTCCAAAACCCATAATCAAGTAAAGGATGACACAAAACTTTGTACAAGTTATCAAATCATTTTAACAAAACTAAATATAGAATGTTCCAAAACACACAAGAAAGTACAGATTGCTCCAAAAACATACACAAGTAACTACATGACATCCCAAAACATTATTACACATAGCATCAAACAAGTATAGCAGGTTATAAAAATTATAAGACAAGCAGGTATAGGTTGATTCACAGACATAGATACTAAAAAATTTTCATACTTGTTACACATTATTCCATAAAACCATTCCACAAAACATATTTATTCCTCGAATAAGCCTGTTTATTCCACAAAACATACATTATTCCTCAATATTTAACATTTATTCCTCAAAAAAAACATAATTAATACTCCAACCACATTCAAACGACATGATTGGTTAGAGGAAGACATAATATATCAAATTGAAACATATACCTGTCACGAAATGTTTAATTGAATTTTTTTTTTTTTGGTTAAGTAATAGGGTTACCAAAAATATATTATCATACTTCTCGCGTGTTTGCTGATATTACTTCATTCGATGTAACCTTGTTCCTTAAGTGTTGTTATAATCAAAACCATCTCTTTTATTCCATAATATTCGGTGTTTATTTTAATGCAATAAATATCTAGGTCTGTCTACAAGTTCGTTGGAGTCTTCGGGAAATATGTAAAGAGTGTTGTTTATGCCTTCTGCCTTCTCCACAACACTTGTCGAAGGAAACTCTCTGGTGCAATCATGACTACTCTCTTCACCTGTTGTTTCATCATACATATCGACTTTACTTTGCTTTGAACGAGCTATATCATTATGACAATGGTCTCCTCATCTAGTAGCGGTAATTTTGGTTGAAAAGCATTATGTTCAGGTGTTATTATATATTTCAAACAATCCCATCCTATGTCATTTCTTGTAATTATGTTATTTCCGTCTCCTTCTGTGTTATTATTTAGTGTAGATGGTACATTTAGTTTCTCAAGAGGAAGATTATTTTTTTTTTTAAACTGATCTTGACATGATGACTTAAGTTATCCATTCAGGCGAACTGGCGTAAACAGTATTTGCAGTTAAGAATCGTGTGTTATGAATTCTTCAAACATTCGCTCTTCTCATGCCTATGAACATTGTAGGTGAAAGTGAAAATTTTCCTGTCGTATTTGCAGTGTAGTTTATTTGGTGGTCTTTATTTTCATCAATGTAGATTAAATGAATAATCTTTGGTGAGAGGAAAAAGTTTACTTCCGAATAGATGTTCACCTCACATTGTCAGAATTATAACTAACTTGTTTCTGTATGAATGTACTATTTTAAACAGTATCAGGTTTCATTAATGTTGATAAAATGTTTTCCATTCTAATATTTGTATGTTAATTGTGGAGATATACATACAAATTCACCATATGATTAAATCTATGTATGTAGGTGGAATACACCTTTACTTGATATTCGATTAAAATGTATAAATAATAATTTGATTTCAGGACTGTAGAAGGTAGAGATGAGTTTGGAAGCCTATTGTAGGGAATCTTAAAAAACTTTGTCTACTAAACGATTGTGTTAGTCGGAGGCTAGTCTTTTGAGTAAGCCATTTTGAGATGTCATTGTCTTAACGGTCTTCTGTTTTAACCATGTGTTTGTAATATGTATTTCACTTTTCCCAGTACATTTTGTCTGATAATTCGTTATGTCGATTCCCTAAGTTGTATGGAATAAATATTTTTGTTTCGGGTATCTCTTTAAGATGTAAATAATTTGATAGTCAGAATGTATTATCCTAAAAGATGCGGCATATGATTACAAAATGTTATTCGTTTTACTTTAATTTTTGCTCAAACGTATTTTAATATCATGGAAATTGACAGATTCCAGCTTCGATAGAGGTTATTTCAACCTTCATTCATGTAATTGCAGTAATATTAGGTCAATATTTGTTTCCTAGGGACAACATTTTGTAAATAAGTTCAAATATATTTGCATTTTATGGTCGATAGTGTATCTAAAAATCTCTTTTGGGAAACTTATGAATTGAAACTTTGGTTATAAGTAAATTTTAGTGTCATAGACAAGTCTACATGTAAATTACATATTTTTCTCTGCTATACACATATATATATAAAAACAGATTGAAAGTTTGATATGTATGAATATGTCGTGTCTTCCAACGTAATAGTTGAAACTTAGGTAAATGTAATGATACTTGTTTGAAAAACGGTTTTCTTTCAATGTAAAAAGAAAATCTTAGTGAGTGAAAATATCTCTTGTACGAAAATATACTTAGTATTCTAGAAATACTTTTATAAGTTTGCTGGAAAACTGTATAAAATTTATTGAATTAAAATGCGTTTTTTGGATTAAGATATAAAATTTGTTGGAATTTAATCTGGGGATTAAGAATTCGGGTAATATTTAGCTTCAGGGGTGTAAATTTTGATCTGCTGGACTTGCGAAATTATATTTCACTGCAAATAAGGCTGGTTAATGCATTCGGAAGAGTCCAAACTTCGCTGCAAGAGGTTTCGTGACCTTAGATCGCACGCGAGGGTGGATTGCTTGGATCGGGTTTTCTGCAGCCTGCAGAAAGACGTGCTCTCGGGTTGGGGTGAAGGGCAGGGTGTGCCTGGCCTTGGAAAAGAGCTCTCTTTTCGCACAAAGACAATGTCTGCACAAGGTGCGTTTGGAGGGGGGCTGCAACCAGGAACGACGTGAACAGTTCTCACAGTCTGTCGCCATGTTAGTTCTTTGCAAACACTTGTCCATGATAGACGAATTCACCAGCTTTCCCGACCTCACCGGGCGTGGCGCGTCAACGTAGACGTATTCACGCAAAACAAACGGCCGTGTCCCCAATACAGCCACGCCCAATTTATTTTTTTTCCTTTTGGCCTTGTCACTCACGAACGGCACATTTGGTCATTCCCTCTGCTCTCACATTCCACAATGATTGCTATTCAACACGTAACAACACACTATTATATATATATATAATGTGTTGTTACGTGTTGAATATATATATATATATATATATATATATATATATATATATATATATATATATATATAAAGAAGAAGTAGCCACTGAGAGAATTGTAATTTTTGTGGTGATAATTCTTTTCATGTTTCTACAGATCACTTGTTCATTATGTTGTTCCAAATACCGCGTCTTTTCGATACAGCCTCACTTCTCTCACGTATGCTGCTCTTTCCATTTTGAGGTAGATTTTGCCCCACAATATTTTGATGTCCTCCCATAACGTTAGCTTAATATCTTCGAATTTAAACTCGTCATTTTCTGCCATATTCATACATATTTAATCTCTTTCTGAACGATTGTTCTCTATTCTGTTGTGATTAGAATTTTTAAGTGGCAAAGGCTGTTCACGATAAAGTGAGCACTTTTTAAACAAACCTAGGAAAAAAGTCACTGCTCCTAACTTCATATAGGCCCCTATTTCAACGGATGCACTGAGTGCCATGCCCCTAATAAAGTTGGTAACAATGGATCGAAAGTAGTTCCAAGTCTTAACGTCGGATAAAAAGTGTTAGGCAACCATTTGTGATAACTTGAGTGATATATTTCGCTTTCCGCGTTGTTAATCCACGGAAGTGTAAGAATTATCAGATTTGTGAAACATTTACGTTTTCTAATAATTCCACAGATTCACTTGACCGACGCATTAATAAAGTGATGACGTCCATGACAATGTTAATTTTGCATAAGGTGATAAAATACACACGTGCATGCGAGCAGATCTTAAGCAGGGCTTTCAAAAGTCCTCAATTTACCGTGAACAGCCTTTACAAATATTACCGGTTCGAGTGTGTTTTTTAATACTCTTCTATGCAATGGTGTTTCGTTTCTCTATTATTTGTTTATGTAGTTAATACCTTGGTTTCTTTTTGTGCGCTCTCAATTTCTATTTCCCGATATTTGACAGACACTACCTACAGCGTCACGCAACGTCCGTTTGTCGTCTTGTCTCATCTAATTCTCAACGGCCACGTTAATTAACTCTCGTTGGCTGTGAATAAGGTAGAAGTAGAATGGCAGCACTGCGACAAACTGTATACAACCTGCAACCTGTAGAGTTCATCGAAAAGTAGTACACACACAACCGAAATTGTCAGAAAAGTACGATTTATGTTGCATGTGAAATGACGTGCAAAATTCGCGTTATTATTTCAAGACAGACTAGACTTCAGACACTTGTGATTCTGTATTGCGTTTGTCATTGGACTAAGGTTTGTTCGGATACGGCCAGAACCGCTTTAGACCAATAGGTAGGGATTGGAAAATTTCGAGAATTAATTTTGGGACAAGATAGACGTCAAACACATATACAGTGAATTCGCCTTCGCAATTGGATCACAGTTTATTAGACCCACCCTGCATGCCTCTGAACCAATACCAGACTTGCAAGGAAATACCTTGCAAATCCCATAACTGCCAGGTGTGGGGCAGCAGCCAATGAACACACAGCTGATGTTCCAGTATGCAGAGGACTGAGGAGTATAGCCTACAGGTCTTTGAACTTGTGAAATTTTTCTATCCCTGCCATTAGATACCGCTAACGAGAGGCTGGCCCAATCACGTCCAACCATGTCGATAGGGAAAATGTGTCCTCTCTGCTGCAGAAGCCAATAAACAAGTGGCACTGTCTCGAAAATTATAGAACGATGCATTTCAGCGTACTGCCAGAAAATAACGCTAATTTTGCAAATATTTTGCTGGAATTTACTTATTTAAATGTAAAAAAAAAAAATCTTAGCCTTTTTCCATTTTGGATGCTCCAAAAGCACATTTTGAAAAAATAATAATAATCGAGCTAAATTGTTATAGTAATTACTCTAATTGTATGTAAGAAAACTTAGTTGCAATGTTACAAAGACCTTTAATAATTAATAAATTTCTTCGACAAATGTTATTATTTTTATAACTGATTTGTATAATGGATGTGAATAACCATTTTTTAAATATGTTTACTAATTTAATGGGGCCGCGGTTGTTGACTGGTCAGCCTGATCGCCTCCCGCCAAGGCGAACCGGGTTCAATCCCCGGCCCGGGGTGCCTTGGCGATGCCGCTGGCCGGCGGGGTTTTCTCGGGGATCTCCCATTTCACCCCGCCCTTTCATTCCGGCTGTGCTCCGTAACCCACCTCGCTTCACCCTGATCGCCACTCAAGACCTCGATGTTACGAACCGTCCAAATCTCCTTACTCACGCTCGGGGAACAGGACATACATAGCCTGTGTGAAGCTTGTCTACGCTGTCTTCCATCGTCGTCACATTGCTACCTAACAGCCTGATGATCGTGACCTTGTTTTCTAGGGATTAAGAGTGGGATGGACGCCCGCGGGAACCCCGCGTCCAAGGTCAAGGAAGCGAGAGAGCAATATGGGCGACGTCTAGTGCCGCATCGCATCGGTGTCCGTCGTGGCTGTACTGTGAAAATTAGACGTGTAACAGTGGGACTTTATTACACGCGATGAAAAACCACAGAATAAACCACGCCCGCATCTTTGTACTTTTCGTTTGCAGCGTAAGGCAACTGCGTCGGCAAGGTTTTAAAAATGCGATATTTGACCATTTACACGATTTTTTTCCTCCAAAAATACGCTTAATACGACAAAAGTAAAAAAATTGAGTCATAGATATTTGTTTATATATATATTTTTTTCTCACAAAGAGTCGTATTTGCAGAACATTTATTTACCGAGATACACGTATTCGCGCAAACAACTTGAAATTATATATTAATTAGATATTTGTAAGAGGTGGATTTTCTTCGTCATGCTTTAGCGATACTTTGAGCAAAATTCATCGTAATCATTTTAAGGAATTTTAATGCTAAGGAGGTTTTAATATTTCTTAATGGGAGTGTAGTGAGAATTCTGCTCCTTGCTAATCTTTAAGAAGGCGCTCTTATGTTTTCATAATATTGCTTCGGAATGGGTCGTCATGTTTAGAGGTTGTTATAATGTATTTAGAGTTTGATGGGGTTTGCTAGGTCATGGAGCTTTTTTATCTGCTTGATTGAATTTCGGAAGTATTTTTTCTGCTTGTGTTCGTGCTCAGATGCATTAAGACAGTCCCTTTTCTGTTTGTGGCAGTACATGTGTCTTCCCCTGAGTTCATCTAGCAGTATCAAGGAATATGAATTTTTTTTTAAAATCAGTGTTGTGGTTGAATGCTGCTTTTGGTTGTAATTCATAGATGATTTTTAATACATTGTCTTAGATTTTTGAATTCTTTGCGTGTTTGTGTTTACGTTGATATCCTATGTGTAAGGATGGGAACATTTCGCGAGTTCATTTCAGGACAAGATAGACGTCAAACACGTGTGCACTGAAGTTGACTTTGCAATTTGATCACAGTTTAGTAGACACGACCTGGACGACTCTGAGCCAATAGAAGACTTGCAAGGAAACAATTAGCGAGTGCCATACTGCCAGGTGTGATGTAACACTGGCTGCTCTATGGCGCAGCAGCCAATGAACAAACATCTGAGGCTCGAGTGGACACAGGACTGTAGAGTCTGTCCTACAGGTCATTGAACTCGCGAATTTTTCCTATCCCTACCTATTTGACGCGTCCTTGTTTTTGCGTACCTTTATCCCTGCTACGCCCTAAAGAACGTAACAAATTATTTCACAAAAATGCGGGGGTCCATCCCACTCTTAATTTGCGACTCGGGTATAATCCTCTAAGTGCCGCCTCTACGTCGCCGCCGTGGGGTGCTGGCTTGCTGGCCACTGCGGCCAAGAGGAAGGAGAGGTCACTCGGTTCGTGCGTGCGCAGTTTGTTGAGGAAGAGGGGGAATCAAACACGCGACCTTGTGCACCCGCCGAGTACGCACGTGAAGACCATGCCTTGTTGGGTAGGCGGGCGACGGCGCGTGCTGCCGCGTAGTGCGGTTGTAAAGCGATGTTGGAGTGGAGGTGTGGGATGGGGCCGGGGGGGGGGGGAACTTGGCACGATGTGGGGGGGGGGGGAACTTGGCACGATGTCGCCCCGCCGTCCAACCACATGCTAACCACGTGTTACGGTCTTTGAGACTCGAATATCCGATTAACCCGCGGGCTTCCGTGGTCACAACCCTGCAACAATGTTCAAATATCCTGTCGCGAGTATTTTGTTAAACGTTTACCACATTTCTTGCTTCTGTGTACATGGCCTGTCCCCAGTATCTCGTTAATGTTTATGGCATATCTAGGTATAGGAGAATATTGCGAGTTCAATGACTTGATGACTTGTAGGCTAGACTCCTCAGTCCTATACCTATTGGAGCCTCAGCTGTGTGTTCATTGGCTGTTGCCCCACACCTGATAGTTGTGGGATTCGCAAGGTGTGTTCTTGCAAGTCTGCTATTGGCTCAGAGGCGTGCAGGGCAGGTCTAATAAACTGTGATCCAATTGCAAAGGTGACCTCACTGTATATGTGTTTGACTTCTATCTTGTCCCGAAATGAATTCGCGAAATTTTCCTATCCCTAGCTACCGCTGACTTTTTTGTAGTTCATTTAATTTTACCCAATTCCTTCGTACGTGATTTTGTTATGTCTCTAAAGAATTAGACAGTGGATTCCATGAGAGCTCGCTGGCGGAAAACTTTTTTCCCGACTTGATTCACTAATACCGTTAATGCTCAGCTCCTATAAGTGCTATTGCAATTTTCAACACACACAAACCTTCCTCGATAAATGCAGATCATAACAGTAAAAACTGCATTCATATCCGTTCAGTGGTTCTTGAGATTAGCGCAGTCATGCAGACTGACAGACGCACACCAGGGACTTCCTTTTATACCATGTATTGATAAAAACAAAAAATTGCTGATATAACTAATGAACCAAATTTCCTTTATACAGAAGCATATGCAACACGAACGAGCAATTACAAATACACATGTGCCTTACCCGGGACTCGAAACCATAACTCTTTGCACCATACGCAGGGGCACCTATTTTTCGCGAAAAGATTTCAGGACAAGTTGGGTTCCAACGCACTATAGTTCAGAACCAATTTCCTGATTGGATCATTTGAATTGTTACTCATCTTATTTGTCTCCCCGCGAGTCACAAACGGTCAGTGGCAGAGTAACTTAATTCTGATTGGCTCACTCATATAAAAGATTGTCTTCACACAAAAACAAGCGGCCAATAGCCAAAGGAGGACTGTAAGTGTGCACCGAGGATATTGAAGTCTATCCTCTGCGTAAATCTTTTCGCGAAAAACAAGTAGGTCTAACCATAAGCTAGCATGCAACAAACTGCATTACGGAGGGAGGATTAGGAGCATCAACATCGATTATAATCAGTCTGATGCTTTGATAGACAGGGTTTTCTAAAATGCAATTTTTTCAGGGAAGTCATTTCGAAAATCAACTACGTAAGTCACTTAAATCATTTAAAATTACATGATATGCAGTTAGATACCTGCAAAATCCGTGATATTATTTGAGGACATGTTAAACTTAAACGACAATTTCACAATTGTGTGCCCCAATCACGTGCAGTTCACTCAGAAAGGGCGTGACTTTACATTTATGCAGCATCCAATGGGGAAATGATGCCGGCTCGAGTATATATAGTACTATGAATTTTAGTTTGATGTCAAAAATAACGCGAATTTTGCAGTTCCCTATCTACAGTATATTCGTGGTTCTCTCGCACTTTTTGAATCAAACATTTGAAAAATCGCTTCATGTATGGCATGTTTAGTCATTTCCTAAATACGCCATGTATCACAACCGTTTTATACCTCTGTTAACACGTAAGTATCTAATTTTTTGTTAAATTGAAGTTTTGCCGATATATTGTTTATCAATTATAGTATTTCATTTATAATAAATATGAAAAAAAAAGTGAAAAAATATGTGTTTCAGTAGCGTTTAGTAAAAAATAGTTCTCATACACAATATTGTTGCACTTGAGTGAGCACAAATTCGGTTTGTTTTCCTTTGCTGCAATTTGTAGACTAAGCTTATTTTGCACGAGGCGGAGGAATATCCTGGAAGTAGAACTTAGCAGAGCTTCATAAAAGTGTGAGTGGAGTAACCGCGAATAGACTATAGTAATAGTTGTGGGTAAAATCTGGTGTAAATCGGTTGACTGGTTCCCTGAGGTACGACATAAAATATAAGATTTTTTATGTGGCACTATCTTACAAAATGGTGGATAGAATTGAAGTGAAGATATTTGGACAGCTCTTAACAATCGAGGTCTTGAGAGCCGATGAGGATGATTGATGTGAGTATGGAGCGGTGCCGGAATGAAGAGGGGGGGAACGGGAGATCCCCGAGAAAACCTGTCGACCAACGGCATCGTCCGGCACGATTTCCATATGGGAAAATCCGGAGTGACCCGGATTGAACCCAGATCGACTTGGTGGGAGGCGAGTAGGCTAACCACTCAGCCACCGTGGTCCCCTGGCGGATAGAAGAGTACCTGCATATATATATATATTATGGTTGTAATATATATTGCGATAATACCAAATTAACTTCAAATTTTCTTTCATGGTTTCGTAGATATAGCATACTAAGCTAAAATACTTAGACTAAATGCCTGCTATTTTAAAAGTAAGAGCCTGATTTATTGAAAACATACTAGTTTAAATGGCATGATGGAGTACTATTCGTCTGCCAAATTTTGTAAAGTAATCAATTGATTTGTTCCTGAGTTATGATATAAATATTAATTTTTTTATGCGGCGCTGTCTTACAGAAGGGCGGACTACAGAATATTTGTTGGCATATTTTATGTCTGTAGTAGATAACATCATACCAAATTTGGTCGAAATTAATTAAACATTATGGTAGGTATTGCAAATTAACATAAAATATTTTGAAAATAAGTGCCTTATATATTTTAATAGCTCAAGTTTACATGGCTTACCATGGCATTTGTTACATGCCGAATTTAGTGTAGTGTTGAGTAGTTTCTAAGATGGTGTAAAAGCTTTATTGTTCATGTATTGCTATCTTCCAAAATGGTGAACCAACTAAAAATATTTCTATAATTTTAATGCTTACACGATGTACTGCCAACATACCAAAATTGGGTTACTTCGGTTAAATTATTAAATTATTATTGATTATGACATAACGCCCAAATTGTAAAAAAAAAAAAAAAAAAAAAAAAAAAAAAAAAAAAAAAAAAAAAAAAAATAGAAAATAAGCACATGGCGTGGTCTAAAACTATAAAAATAAGTTATCCTTACTATATGTGTATCGAGTTAAATGAAATTCTGTTCACGGTTTCACAAGTTTTCAGGGGCATACACACACGCACACACACACACACACACACACATGCATAGGCAGGAAAGTGATCTCATTAGCGACATAATACACCGGCATTTCTAACTAGTTTATGTATGGTAAAACACATCAGCCATAAACATTGCCTTCACCCATCGAGGGTTAGCATTTATAGAAACACAGTTGTCATGACACGACAAATAACATGTCTTTTAATAACACTCTAATGTAGGCTTTTCCTGAATATGACCTAGTCTTCAAGATATAGTAGCAGAAAGAGTCTAACAATTATTTTAATCACAATACTAGGCGGTATATCTTCTTTAATACAGGTAACCTAACCGTTATTTAATTAGGGATCCGATCGGAGCAGTCAACAACTTCTAATTGGCCCTATTTTACGATATTATATGAAAGTAGAATGATATAGCCGATTCTGAGAGAAGGGAATGAGAGATAGGAGCATAGGCGCCGACTGGCCGACAACATGCTCTGTCATTCCTATAGCCCATCCGCCATCTTGGATACACGTGACCTTGACCTTTGACCTTGACCATGGTGACCTTTGGCCTTAAAATAAAATAAAATAATTCTATTAAGTAAATTAAAGAAAATCAAAACTATTATTATTACAATTATTTTAAAAAATTACTTAAAATTATTAAAAACAATATTTTAAAATTCTAGTCCCTCGGTGGCTATTTTCCCTAACAATTTCCATTTTTTTTCCTAACAAGTTCCCTTTTTTCTCTAAAAATTTCCCTTTTCCTTAAAATTTTCCTTTTCCCCATAAATGTCTCTTTTTTTCTTAACAACTTCCAAAAAATTGCAAAACTTCATAAAAGTCAGCAAGCATAGTATTACGTTACTGACTACTAACACCATATTGGAAGCCAGTGACCTTGCCCTTGAACCCGTGGTCTTGAATGACTTTGAAAAAATACTCGAGGAAAAATTCATAAACGTTCGCAAGCATATTATATTAATAACAACCATATTGGATGCAGGTAACCTTGAACCTGATCCCATGACCTTAAATCCAAAATAAAAAAAATACAGGCAACTGTTGAAGGTTGTAGTCATTTATGTATCTCACTATTTGCACTCGTGTTGTCCTTGCGCGAAAATATCGTAACATTTATTACATCGAGACACTGTGCAGGGTGGGTTATGTAGGTAACTACACTTTTGAGGACATGTACCGAAGTCACAAGAGACCTGCTTGCAGTATACCTGGTGCCAAGGTAGTGATGAGAAATGCACTTCGCCTCTACAGGTCTTTGCATTTCTAAGTGAACTGTCGCTACGGCTGAACTGCTTACCGGAACCTGTCACACAAATATGACATACGACAGGGAGTCTTGGAACAATTAAAGCACTCATATCGCCGTGCATTATGGTCTAAAGTGAATGTCTTATCACAAAAGTGACACTAATGACGATGTGGTAGTTCAAGCAAAGACTCGGATTGGCCTGTTGGAGATGTGATGCTGGAGCTAAAGAAGCAGGTAAGGCAGGCAATAGTGTTCTAGATACCTGAGTCGAAGAGTTCAATGGCGATGCTACAATAGGAATGCCGCTCGAAGAAGTCGTTTGCACAGTTGGTACCACTCTCGAAGAAGTCGATGGCATTGCCGTAGCTACCATTATCTCTGGAGTGCCCGAAGACATCGCATATGCAGAATAAGAATAGACGCGAAGATGCAGAAGCTATCTGAGACGATCTGCCTTTCACGTAAGCTGTTGTCAAACTAAGCTTCTCAGCCGACCTCCCTACTGCTTATAATATACGCGTATGCAAGCCCTATTACATCATATTGACTGTACCAATCGTATTACACCATTAATACATTGTTCGGACACAGATCAAACGATCACCGAGTTGCCAAGTGACTCCTAATGACCCCTAATGACCCCCAATGATTACAAATGACTCCTATAGATTCCAAAATGACTCCTAATAACTCCATAATGACTCATAATGTCTCCAAAATGACTCATAATGTCTCCAAAATGACTCAAAAATGACTCATAATGAAACCAAAATGACTCCTGTTTACGATTGTGGTGCATGTGGTGGTGATTGTGGTACATATGTTGCAGAGTGTGGTGCATGTGGTGCAAACTGTGGTGCGTGCGGTGCTGATTGTGGTGCATGTAGTACTGATTGTGGTGCATTTGTGCTGATTGTGGTGCATGTGTTACTGATTGTGGGGCATGTGGTGCTGATTTGGTGTGTGGTGCTTATTGTAGTGCATGCTGTGCTGATTGTGGTGCACATGGTGGTGGTTGTGGTGCATGTGGTCTTGGTTGTGGTGTGTGTGGTGTTAATTGTGGTGCTTATTGTGGTACACATGGTGCATGCAGTGTTGATTGTGGTGCATTTGGTGTTGATTGTGGTGCATATGGTGTTGATTGTGGTGCATGTGGTGTTGATTGTGGTGCATGTGGTGTTGATTGTGGTGCATGTGGTGCTGATTGAGATTGTGGTGATTATTGCGATTGTGATGCTGATTGTGGCGCATGCAAGTGGGTCACAAGTTAAAATTAATTTCCCTTATTTTAAAATGAAATTATTCAGTCCTACCTCTAAAAGCTGAAAGTGAACATTTAATTTAATAATCTCGCTTGAAAAAGTATATATCCATGTCCCTCGGTATATTTCATCACTCCATGGGTAAACTGTATTAGCGCTTTGCAATTAAAAGTGCATAGAACTGCAGCTGGCCCCCATCATGCTTCCCAATGCAGATATTGTTATATTCTTTCAATGCATAGCCTTGCACAAACTGCATGGCACCAATGTCGTAATGCTTCGTTACGCGAAAAGGACTCTTCGTACAGGCCTCCCTCTAATGCCGATGAGCCTTTTTAACATACTGCAGGTGAAAACTCGAACGCACAATCGGCACTGGCGACAAGCAGTTAGCGATGGTGCAGGTGGCTGCTCCGTGGTCGTCGAGGTCAAAGGCAACCCTTTGTATTCTCAATTCATCTTCCTGGTAAGGGAGCACTCTGAGAAAACTTAAATACTCGTTCGGCCCAGAATAAAACACGCACGTTCTATCATATATATAATACGAATATAGATAATTACGAATAGAATAATACATTTTTATATAAGATAGGAATATGCAGTACATATTTATGTATAAAATAATATATATTTTTATAAGATAAGAATGTAAAAATTATGTAGGGAATATATATATATATATGTATTTATATAATATAGGAATATACATAATTATAAATATATACACTTTAAAATTTCAATACTAAACCTGAGTAAGATACTGAAATAAACACTGCGAAGGTCACAAAGCTGGTTCACGCTTAGTTAAATATATCTGAAAATCGTAAAAAAATAATCCCTCATTATAAATAAGGTTGCTTTAAGCGGTTACCTAAATACTTAGAAAAAAGTACCTTACCTGTCCTAACTGTGCATAGTTTAACAGATACCTACACTGACTGGCATGTTCACATTTAAGTTGGCAGCGGCGTAGGAGAATTAGTCCTGTGTCGTTTAACGTTGTCCAAAAATATCAAATTTAACTTTGTGATCACAAAAAATTTTCTATTTAATTTATATTGGTATTATGCACACAAAAGAGGTCATGGGCATACAAGCAAAAATTTAATGTTTTATACAGCAGACGGACACAATTCGCATTGGGTTTTCAAAAGTGTTCCATTGACAGCGAAGCAAGTAAAATTTTGGTTGCCTGTTGAGCACTTCTGGAATTCCTGTTTAGTCTGTTCTTCGTGGAAATAATGTGTCCTACCGCGGCACGTACGAGTTAACATTTCCACGGAACTAATGACTAGTGACCACGCGTCCATCACGGGATGCTTCGACATTTGTTCAAATAAACGTTTGTAGATAGTCGTTGACACGGTTACTCCGCAGGGGGGGGGGGGGTGTGAAGATATCCACTTACTCGCCCACTATTTTAGGTTGGCTTAAGTTCAAAAACACGTAGACAACTAGTAATAATTATAATAGTTTAGGTTAGTTTAAAATGTGAAGACACGTTCACCCTCTATGCTAGCTTAGTTTAAGAGGCTAGGTTAACATACCATGCTGAAAAATGTTGGGCGTAAACATCGGCTTCGTCAATGCACACTCTCTTGTTTTCTGTTTACTTTTTATTTATTATTATTTTTTTTTTTTAGAAATAAAAATATATCTTCATTACACAAATTCTTACCTTTCAGTGTAGAATTCAGTGGCGACTAACTTAGATATTACACTTCTAACTCCGTCAACTCGGTTTCCTTGAGACACTGTGGGTGAATTGGAATATTTTACAGCAATTTCCTCTTGCACTTCTGACATCTATGAAACAATACTGCAGTTCTATACAGTTGGATGCTAGCAGAAATATATATTGCATAATGTTTCATTTCACTCAGAGTTGTCGTTTATGAAAACAAAGATTCATTTCCAAGTGCTCTCCGTTAGGTACCCCAGTGAACCCAGAAACTTTAGTTGGTGGTAAGTTAAAATATTTAATTAAACAAAACTTTTTCTTTCTAGATTTTGAAGATAATAAAAGGTTTCGTTACATATAATTGATAAATATGATAAGAATACCAACTCATTAATCATGTTTTTTTAAAAGTATATATGAGATTTTTAACTGAAAACATTGATTTGCATAAGTTTCATAAAGTTATTCCGAGACAAAGTTTAGTTTCAGCTAAAGCTACTCTCTAAGTTACAGAAGTGTCACAATGACCATTTTATTTTAACAAGACAGCTGGTTTACCTGCGATAATTATTTAACTTTTAACAATTTTCACTATATAAGTTTTACCTGACAAGTTAACATTTATAATATGGGTGAACAGCACACAAAAAATATCAAGAAAATATTCTCGTGCCATTCTAATGACACGGACACTTATTTTGAGAGGTAGTCTAACGTACTAATTTTCTTAAATTTTTTAATTTTGTACGAACACAGTTATACATTAAAAATTAATACAGATCCTTTAATTAGTGTTTTATTAAAGTAATTTTCCGCTATTTTAATAAATTGACCAGAATATTATGTCACATCACAACCAAAAAAAGTAATGTGCTAAAAATTTTGAAAATAATTTCCGACCCTTGAATTCCGTAAAGACACGAAACAATTATTTTTCTAACTCGCTGCCAACATGGCTGTAAATCCTACTTTCAGAAAAAAAAATCGTAAAAAAAAAAAACTATGTAAAAATTTGCAGATTTATAAAATGTGTATTTTTCCAATAATTTCACAGTTTCACCTGACAGACGCATGAATAAATTGAGGAGGCCCATGGACAAGGTTAAATTTACATAAGACGGAAGAATACACTACGTTCGTACAAGTATATCTTAAGCAGGGCTTAGAAAGTGCTCAGTTTACCGTAAACAGCCTATAAGAAACAGTTATTATGGAAAATATTATTACATTGAATGCGCACGAATGCGGTGCGATGACCCTCTGGTCCAATTTTCTAAGCTTTGGTACATGAAGCGGAGGAATACCCTGGAAGTAGAACTTTAGCAGGGCTTCTGAACTGTTGGAAGTAACCGTGCATGGACTATGTCATGAAAATTACATGGAAATACTAATCAGGGGCTTATATCGTAGTTTTACTTCATTTCAATATTTATTCGGTATTCTGTATTAAACTTTTCCAATTTCGTCATTGTACTCTCATCAGACGTTGCGCCCCAAACTATCTCGCGGCCCCTGGGCACGGTTATACAATCTGGAGGCAGTGGAACTGAAACTACATGGAACTACTGAAACAGTGGCTGAGTCGTTAGCATGCTCGCCTCCCACCAAGGCGATGCTGGTTCAGTCCCCGGCCGGGATCACTCCGGATCTTCGCATGGGGGAATCGTGCCGGACGATGCCATTGGTCGGGGGGGTTATTTGGGGATCTCCCGTTTCCCCCGCCCTTTCATTCCAGCGCTGCTCCATACTCACCTCAATCACCCTCATCTGCTCTCTAAGATCTCGATTTTAAGCGCCGTCCAAATCTATTTACTCTTACATTCTATCGAATGGATGCTGCATCATGTGCAGTTGAGCAGAAGAAAACACGCTATATGTATACTCCTATCTTATATGAAATTATATATAATCCTATCATATATATACACACACACACACATATTCTATGTTTTCTTCTGTCAGAGAAACAGAACTCTTAGTCGAACGAGACAGGCGAACTGCGAATAACACGTTCTCAAGTATCTCAACATATGTTAGAGGGAACCAGAGCTTAAATCCGGCGTCTTATGCCAGCTGGACCAACCCGCTTAAGCCAGCTGGACCAACCTGACAATTGCACGAAACGTTTTACTATAGTGATAAATGTTAACCTTTTCCTGGGTTAACGCCAGAGGATATTAACCTCATGTTCAAAACCTACTGGATAAAACAATTAGAAACATTTTTTTTTTTTAGTCAAATTTTAATTTCGAAGGAAAAAAATCACAAGACCTTCGCGATTGGTAGCACTCTGAGAAAACCCAAAGATACGGTCACAGAGAATAAAACACTTAGGAATATATATATATATATATAATGTTCCGATAGTTGTCATTGTATTTTACTTCTTTGCCGATATTTTGCACAAATACGGTTAAAAACCTCGTTTTATAAAGGCTCATACCTTCCTTATATTCGGTTTAGGTAAAAAGTGTCACATGTTTTCCTTCTGCTTCTTTAAGAAGAATCACCTCCCGAAGTTCGTCGGCCTAATTGAGAATCATTCTGTATAACTATCTATAAGATAGGAGTATACATATCGCGACACGAGCGAAGGTAAAGGCGGGCGTGCGGTCGACAGCTATAAAAAGCTGAGGCGCAAGTTTTCATAGTCTGCAATAGATGGCAAGGGGGGGAGGGGAACAAACAAAACAATCGACGCTGCGCCGGAAGTGAGGGAACGCAGCTGACGATGGTATTATTTCTGCGCGGGAGAGACGCTGCAGTGCGGTTACCATGCGGCCGTCCTCACCTAGGCGGGAAGAGAAACCGAGGGGGGGGGGGGGAAGAGACGGAGCGATTGAGAGGAAGAGAAAGAGAGAAATAAGTACTGTGCAGTCAGTTGTAAGATGAACATACCTCCTCCCCCTTCCCCCGCCGGCTAGCGAATCCATCGGCACCTAATCAAGCAGCGGCAGAAGCAACAAACTTGCGGTCGTCTAGACGAAGCCCAGTTCACACGTACGAGCGCCAGTCACGACAAATGACTGTGGCCGTATCCGAAATGACAAGTTCGTTATTCTGTAGTTCATCATTTCGAAAGTTTCATGTTGAATGTTCTTGACAGTCACTAGTTTAGCAATCACGGCAACGCCTTTTTACGTTAACAATGAAAATTTTTTTATCTAAATTTTTAATGCTGAAAACAGACATAATTTTTCTACAGTCATTACTCTATCGCTACTTCTATGTTAATACATAAGAAATAATAAATTATGCCCTTTAAAACTTTTTTGTTGCGAAGTACATATACAAGGCACACCACTTGCTTGCTTTTTAAATAATGCCCAGTGTATTTTTTGAATAGTTATTTATTTAAAAAAATATATTTTAATTACGCATTCGCGTATGTGTGTTGAACGTCAAGGTCAATGTGGCGCTGAATTCGTAATTTTTGCTAACATCCACTGGGTACAAAATACAAGATACAAAATTAAAAATACGTCCGCAATTTTTGAATACAAAATCGGGTCACTTAAAAAAAAAAAAAAAAAAAAAAAAAAAAAAAAAAAAAAAAAAAAACTGCCGTTTCGTACACGGCCTGTAACAGCCAATTTAAAACCGTCCTCATTTTCCGCACGAGCTATGGGCCGAAAATTTTGTTCGCGGAAGCAACAGACTTCATCGATATTTTCCGGAGGCCCGTGGTTTCACGTGTTTTATTCATAAAGAATGTTCACGATAAAGTGAGCACTTTTGAAACTCACCTTATAGAAAAGTCACTGCTCTTACCTGCATATATTTCAACGGGCGCACTAAGTAATATACACTCAGTAAAGTTGGTAACAATAGAAGGGAAGTAGTTCCATGTCTTTAACGTCAAATTTAATTTCTTAGGTAACCATCAGTAGTAGTGGTGTGCCGATTTCATTTCACCTGGAATTAATTGGGATTAATTGATGAATTATTGATTTTATTGAAAGTGTTAATTCTTTAATCCGATCTTAATCCGATGAAAAATAGAAAGGGTTATTTAAAAATGGTTAAATTTAACGAAATGGTTAGATTTAACGAAAGGGTCAAATTTATTGAAAGGGATTAAATGTATTGAAAGGGTTAATCTTAATCGGATCAATTTTTTTCTTGATTGTTGTACTTCTTTCTTTCCTTTCATAAGGAGCAGCAGGAACTCTGTACGATGTTGACGCTGTGGTGTGCTACAGGCGATTGACCAGAGAGGTGGGTTGCAATGTGTTACATAGGTGTTGAGTTGAGTCCAAGAGTGCCCTAAGGGTCGTTTTTATTATTTTTTCTAATTTTGATGTGTTTGTGGGGATGCTGGTGATAGGCGATTTTTTTACGAATGTATTTAACACATGAGATTTAAACGATTCCTAAGAGTGGCCTAAGTGAAAATGTTATGTTTTTCGGGGGATATTGCTTGTGGATGGTGGTGGGAGATAGGTGACTTTGAAAGATGCGATTTACATGTTAGTAATGACAAACGATTGGCGACTGTCTCCGAATGCAATTAAACATTAGAGAATTTGTAGTAGTACGTCCACTATTTTTAAAATAATTTTCTCTTCAAGGATATTTGTGCATTTGTTCTGTTATATATATATATATATATATATAGTGATGTGGGATCAAACTCTATGCTTTAAATTGTAGGTCGTATTCAGAGTTTTGCCATAGTTTCAACTCAGTTGCCTTTAAAACACCATATATAACCAGGCGCACATCATACGATCCACACATTCATCAAGTGACATCCGAGGTGGATGGATGTCGGCTCCGCTCCATGTATCTAATCGTGCTTATATGTCTCCGTAAATCATATATTAACATCATTCCTTTAGCAACCTCGCAGCTGGACAGACGTGTTTTGGGAGAGGTGCAATTTTATTATGCATGTTAATTAATTAATTTATTTTTATATGTGAATTGTGTTTCTAAACTTACTCCTCGCCAGTCTCACAGGTAGACGAACGTATTAGGTATGTGCGAGAGGCATCATATATATCTTGTTCATTTAATTTGTAGGGACATTTTGCTCTAGATTGATAATTTTATACTCATGTAATTGTGTTATACTTCTCTCTCATGTAAATTATATTTCTAAGCTCGGGGTAGTCATATCACATTACGTTTGATTTCATACTGGAGAGACGTGTAATTCCAATTATTATTCACGTAGTTGTTTTAAATTTGCGATTCTATGCATGTAATTTATTCATATGTAGAATACTCCAAAATTCTCTAACATTTAATTGGATTCGGAAACAGTCGCCACTCGTTTGTCATTACGAACACGTAAATCGCATCTTTCAAAGTCTCCTATCTCCCACCACCATCCACAAGCAATATCCTCCGAAAAACGTAACATTTTCACTTAGGCCACTCTTAGGAATCGTTTTAAACACTTGAAATTCTCTCACGTGTTAAATTCATCCGTAAAAAATCGCCTATATATCACCAGCATCCCCACAAACACATCAAAATTAGAAAAAATAAGAAAAACGTCCCTTGCACACTTGGACTCAACTCAACATCTATATAACACGTTGCAACCCACCTCTCTGGTCATCGCCTGTAGCACACCACAGCGTCAACATCCTACAGAGTTCCTGCTGCTCCCCATGAAAGGAAAGAAAGAAGTACAATAATCAAGAAAAAAATTGATCCGACTAAAATGAACCCTTTAAATAAATTTAACCCTTTCATTAAATTTAACCCTTTTATTAAATTTAACTCTTTTAACTAACCCTTTATATTTTTCAACGGATTAAGATCGGATTAAGGATTAACACTTCCAATCAAATCGATAATGCATCAATTAATCCCAATTAATCCCAGGTGAAACGAAATCGGCACGCCCCTACTACTACCATTTCTAATTACTTAAATGATTTCTTTGGCTTTCGATTTTTTTTAAGCATCTAAGAGTAAACATTTGCATATTGTAAAATATTAACTTTTCTAATAATTTCACAGTTTCACTTAACCGACGCATGAATAAAGTGATGAGACCCATGCCAGTGTTAATGTTACATAACGCGGGAGAATACGCAACGTGCATACAAGTAGATTTTAAGCAGGGCTTTCAAAAGAGCTCTGTTTACCGCGAACAGCCTTTAACAACGTATACTGGCGTTAACAGTTTGAGATGGTTAAATGTAGGAAATTCCTAACGACATGTGTAAATTCGTATGTTGATTTTTCTCAGAAATTTATTGAACAAGTGCATTTTGGAAATGAACCAATAGCTAGCACCACACTATACGTACTTTTTCAGAAGAGTAACATAAAGTTATAGACACTTAAAAATTAATTCAGTATAATTCGTGACACATTGAAATTACTAGAGAAAAACTTCGTAACGTCTACTTCGTCGTCCGTCACTTACTTCAGAAAGTTGGTATTAAAAATAATGAACGATCCCGCTTGGTTGTAAACTGAGCTTCATACCAAACACCAAAAATGGTTGCACAGAAAAATGAGCTTTCAGCTGCTTCGAACGCCTCTGAAGTACTGCTTCCAGGATGTTCCTCCACCTCATGCAAACAATACTTAACCAAGCTAATAAGATTGCATCAATAAGAACTTTTTCTTTACTAGGCCCTACCAACAAGCTGATTTTATCTCTCTGTCTCTCTCTTTATATTCGTATTAATTACAAGTGGATAGAGACCTGCAAAATTCGCTTTATTGTTTGGTATCAGGCTAAACTTCACAGTGCTATATATATACTCGAAATGGCGTCGTTTCTCCACTGGCTGCTGCATAGATGTGAGGTCACTACCTTTCTGACTGGGCTGTACGTGATTGAACTGCACAATTGTGACGCGTTCATTTATTGGCGTGGAGTTTCTAAGGTCCTGTCAAACAGAGTATGGTCAAATTACAAACTTATTGCACATGTACATGTACTTGAAGTTTAATGTGTCCCCAAATAACAACGCAAATTATGCAGGTCCCTATAAACGGAATATTATAATTTGTAGGTAAAAAATAAGTAGAAATCGAATTTAAAGGGAATAAGATGATTGCACGTTAACAGAAGTATAACATTCATGTGATACATGGCATAATTAGGGAACAACGAAGCACTTCACATGCAGGGTGATTTTTCAAAGGTTTGTTTTAAAAAAAACGTAAAGAAACTGCGAATAGACTATACGTGCAAACAAACACAGATTCTTTTCGCTCTCGTCTGGTCGACGCGAATGTGAATCAAGCTTATTAAGGCCACTCACTTCCTATCGGCTGCCAGCCTGCATAATTGTAATAGGAAATCCCATGCTAAGGAAATTTCGCCTCAGTGCGTTAATTTTAAAAATAGGCGTTTCAAACAAAATGTATTCTTCACGAATTTTCTAGAAGTTCTCTACAGCGGATGTGTTCCCATAACATGTATAACCTGTTCGTATGGAATTTTTAGAATTTATGTTTTACAGAAAAGTACATATGGCCTATCTATATTGAAATTAGGCTATACGCTCGTAGGTATTTTCCCCCACAAAATTCATGAAGAATATATTTTGTTCGAAACGCCTACCTTAAAATTAACGTACTGAGGCGAAATTTCCTTAAAGGCTATTCACGGTAAAATGAGCAATTTTGAAAGCTCTGCTTACGATCTGCTTATATGCAGGTTGTGCATTCTTCCATCTTATGTAAAATTAACATTGTCATGGGCCTCATCGCTTTATTCATACATCGGTCTAGCGAAGCAGTGAAATGATTAATAATGTAAATATTTGACATATCTGCTAATGTTTACACTTAGGTGCATTTAAAAAAAAAGGAAAAAGAAATAGTCTAAGTTATCACAAAAGGTTACTTAACACTTTCCCTCTATGGGCGAATGTCACTCAGTGCGCACGTTAAAGTATATGCAGGCAGGGGCAGTGACGTTTTTCAAAGATGGTTAATTTCAAAAGTGCTCACTTTATCGTGAACAGCCTTAAGCATGGGATTTCCTATTAAAATTTCGCAACTGACGGCCGGTAGGTAGACACTTCCCGGGCAGAAACGAATGCCAAGACGGAGATTCAAGTTCCCCTCCCCTCCCCCCTCGCTCAACGAATCCCGCGGAACCTGTTAAAACCGTACTACAGATTTCCGCGAAAATCACGGCAGCTCGCAAGAAAGCTGCCCGGCGAGTTCTCCAGTTTTCAGATCTCACGTTTTTCTCTCCCCCCACTCCTTCCTCCACCTCTCATCAACGTATCTTCCTCTCCACGTGCACTCAAGTCAACCCCCACGTCTCCAATCTTCTTTAACCACCACGTTATTTTACTTGCATGGCCATTAGCTTCCTCCCCACCCACCGAACGTAATTTTAAAATCAAATTATCAAATGGCACGTAATTAATGGACCCCTCGAGTAATGTGTTTTTAATATTTAAATACCGGGGCCTCGACACACGCCAACAAATCATCTTACAGGCAAATCTTACCATAATCTGTCTTTGCAGAACCCTTCTGTAAAGTTACCACGATAAAAAAAAACCTATTTCAATTTTTTTTCTTTTATTTTAGGCTAGCGTTGACTCCGCTTATTTTACGCCCGAAGGCTAATCTGCAAAACTAACCAAACTGTGTATCTAGAAACGTTATATCAAGTTAGCAAAATGGTTACGGCAGTTTCGTGATACGAGTATCGTGTATGAATTAACTTAGTTTTAAAATGTACATCTCACAACGGTGCGCCCCTCGAGTTATTTGTAGCGCTCTCTTTTATTACGAAAAATATCTCACATAATTATAAATTTATCATAAATACTTGCTGCACAAATGAAGCGATGTGGAATTCTATTTATTCTGAATGACATTTCTTTCAATTTTAGTTATATAACTTAAAAATTAGACGAATGATAAACTTAACTGATGTCTACAACTAACATGCGTGTGTTATAAATGTTCAGTAAGTAGTTTGCAAAGTGCAGATCAAGCAAGGAATTACATACATACATACATACATACATACATACATACAAGGAATATAATTTTAGCCATTAAAAAAAGTATTATACAAAGTGTTACATTAATACCCATTGTGGGTTTAGGTGGACTGTCTTTCAGGTGATACGTTCACATGTTCCACCGTTTTAAACAATTCAAAACATTGGTGTGTTTTAAGAATTAAAATCCAGAGTTTTAGGGTTCAGGCACAAAATCTCACAGAAATTAGTTTCATCCAGGGAATTTTTTCGAATTCATTCAGTGACATGATAATTTTCGTACATTGGATCGTTCATTGGTTTATCTGACACCTCCTTACACTCTAAAAACACTTTCTTTGCTACAATGCAAATTGTGTTACAGTAAAGAAAATTTTCGTTTAAATATGAACCACTGCAAAGTAGCTTTGCCTCAAAAAAAATTTTTGTTTTAATGCATATAATAATGGTAACAAAAACATTGCATTACCGTAACAATAATTTCACTTCAAAATTTGAGGCAAAATTTCCTTGCATGTAGGGTAAAATTACCTGTTACAAGTGGAGTAAATTTGCATAACATGTAAGGTATTACTCCCTAATCGTACGGAAAAAGTACCTGAAAAAATTGGGGGGGGGGGGGGGGAAATCCCATACAATTAAGGCAATATTAACTATATTGTATAATAAAATTGTTACTAAAATTACCCGGAGATATTAGTCCTGTTAATTTATTTTATTACTTATGTCCTCTAGGGAATAGCAACTGAAACATCAACTCTAAACTTCTCGACATTTGCGGGAGGGTGGGTGCGAACCATGGTCCTTTAGCACGATAGGCCGATATCCATTACACGGCGAAGACAGCAAAACAGTATTAGTGATTATTAGGGTGTTAAACGATTGTTCTTCCAGCCGTCTTCTCACTTAGCTGTTGCGACTATTCTGTAGAGACGCACGCGTCGTACGGTAATTTTACCATCTATTTATGGGGTTTTCCACCGCTATGTACATGAATATTACTCCACAGTGCGGTAATTATACCTTACACATAAAGAGCTATGTTGAAAATCTTGTATGACAAAATAATAATAATAATAAATCTTAACGTAAAAAAGATATAAAATACGATTATCAAATAGTCACTAATGGACTAGGAGATCGACACGTCGTAAGGTAATTTTCCCATACATGTATGGGACTTTTGACTACCATGTACGTGAATTTTACTCCACAGTGCGGTAATTTTACCTTGCAAGTAAGGAAAACTACGTTTCCCCCACAAGTTTGCGAATATTACCTTACACTTGTCAGGTAATTTTACCATTAATTTTTACAATGTTAGCACTAATCATTAAGTTAAAGATAATCTCAGTTTTAGTAAAGCAAGCTTTATGTTGCAGCAAAGATAAAATACTTGGTTGCATTAAGGTAAAGAACATTTTTTAAAGAAAACATTTGGTAACACTAAATATATATTTTTAAAGCTTTTTTTTTCTTTTTTTCTGTTAAGCAATATTTCTTTACCGCAAGGTAAATAGTCTCAAAGAATTTTTTTTCTTTGCTGTAAAGAAAATATTTTTACTGTGTATGGTCTCTAAGCCGATAAAAAAGAAAGCTTTAACAACTTTAATACAGGATCACGTGCAGTTCAGTAAAGTAATAAGTTAATTTAGCATTGCGGAAGCAGCTAATGAGTAAACAACGCAATTTTAATTGTATACAATTTTGCGAAGTACATAATGTAGCATAGCAAAACTTTTCTGCCACTAATATTTGATATAATGAATCAATCTACTCTCTTAAACTAATGAACTTCAGTTCTTTTTCTGAAGTGTTTGGTATGCCAGAGAGGTGATTTTATTTCACTTCAGTGAAAGTGAGTGCAAACCTTCCTTGTACGGATTGTTTATTGCGAATTCCATAATAATTAAAGACCTGAAAAATTCGCGAATTCATTCCGGGACAAGATAGAATTCAAAACACGTGTGTTTTGAAAAAATCCAGCCATTGGTCCACACGGTGTTTGACACCTCCTAGAGAGGGCTGTTCCAATCATCCCCTTCCACCGTGACAGCAGACAACCAATGTGCAGTTGATATCGGGATATTTGAACATAAGGCTGTAGATTCTAACCTACAGATAATTGAACTCGCAAATTTTTCAGGTCTCTAATAATAATGGACTTGGAAAAAGCGGTAGCATTTGATAACAAAGTCTGGCCATTGTTCACATAGCGCAGTTAAAATATCGCTAGGTATTAAAAACTCGTATCCCACAAATATAGTTATAGGGAAGTACCGTTTATATGAAAGTTTATTAAATATATATCATATTTAATTTATCCATCTGATCCTTTAAAAAGTGAGCGAGAATAAACGTTTATGCTGTAAATAAGTTTCTGATATACACTCTAAATCTGAAGCAGCGATTTAAATCAGTGGAATTATTTTACTGGATCTCCAGTTAGTTAAATTTTATCTACTGCCGAATCAGAGAAAGAGGTTTTACTGCCAGGCCGATGAAATTAACTAGGAATCAGAAGAAATCAGCACTAAAATGATCAGAATAATTTTACAGATTCGCGTTTAGCAGTTTCAACACATCTGCTGTCAAATTCGGCGATACAGATCAGTTTAAACTGTTTCGGCTTTAGAGAGTAGAAAGTGTTTTACGAACTATTATGAGAAATACAATACAGGACATAAGAGGATTCAGTCAGTCAACCAATGCCAATCATAAATCATGATCCGTTACACAACCTTGTAAATCTCTATTTTATTATTTTATACCCATTAGTTAACGTGAAAAGTTAAATAATTGTATCATCAAAATCAGTGAAATCATTTCAAGAAATTATCGCAAACAATACCTAGTTTTTGAGTTTTTTAACCCCCCCCCCCCCTCTTTTATTTACTGCATAAATAGACGAATATACAGTGCTTACCCACCAATTTTGACCAAAGTTTTCTATAAATGCTACATATATGTATATGCATATGTATATATATATATTATATATATATAATATATTATATATATATATATTATATATTCGCGTTATGTAAGATTAACACAGCCATGGGCCTCTTAACTTAATTCATTCGTCGGTCAAGCGAAACTGTGACATTATTAGTAGGGATAGGAAAATTTCGCGAGTTCAATGACCCGTAGGCTAGACTCCTCTGTCCTCTGCATGCTGGAGCCTCAGCTGTGTGTTCATTGGCTATTGCCTCACACCTGGCAGTTATGGGATTCGCAGGGTGTTTTTCCTTGCAAGTCTGCTATTGGCTCAGAGGAGTGCAGGGCAGGTCTAATAAACTGCAATCCAATTGCGAAGGTGACTTCACTGTATATGTGTTTGACGTCTACCTTGTCCCGAAATGAATTCGCGAAATTTTCCTATCCCTAATTATCAGAAAAGTAAATAATTTTAAAATTTATTAATTTTTAAACTTAGATGCATAAAAAAAATAGAAAGCGAAATAAATAATTTAAGTTATCACACATGGTTGCATAACACTTTTAATTCGACGTTAAAACATGGAACTACTTTGCCTCCATCATTACCAACTTTACTAGGCTCATGTCACATAGTGCGCACGTTAAAATATATGCAGGTAGGAGCAGTGACGTTTTTCTAAAGCTGATTTCAATAGTGCTCACTTTATCGTGAACAGCCTTTAATATGTTGATTTACCACTGCGCTACCTCGATCTTGGTTATTTAGGAAGTATGCAACAATATTTTGTCTAGTTTCTGGATGCTACAAAACACGCAGTGTCTTCAGTTTAATAGATGATTGGCAGTAAATCAAAATAATACATTTCTTGTTATCTAATTTCAGTGAAGAGGAAGGAAATAAACACAATATTTCATTAAGGTATGATCGTTACAGGTGGTCGCTCTTTGAGCGTGGGAGGCATGGATGATTTATGGAAGCGCGCGCGCTGCCAGTTGCAACCGGAAAGGCAGCGTCTTGCTTGGTATGCCTATCAGGGCGCGTGCCACTCCCGACCTTGGGTATCGGATGTCTTTGAGACATCTGGTGAATGCTCTGGATTACTTACCTCGTTTCTCTCAGCGTAACTCGGGGTGCGGCGAACCTTCCAGATGGTCAGGGTAAACGCTATATAAGTGTGACAGGCCTCCGAGTCAAGTAGTTGATGAGTGAATGAGTGGCTGAGCTTCGAGCTATATAAGACGAGCAGCGGGAGAAGTGACCAGCGGAAGAGAAATCTGTGACTGCGAGTATCAAGCAGTGAAGAGTGCGTCTGGCAGGCTGGGCTATTGGACTATACGCGTGAGTGAAAGACATTACAAATATGGTAACACATAGACTGAATGTATGTTGATAATGAGTATGTGTTAATCGATTATAACAAAACAGAGACATTAAGAAGGACGTTAATTAGAGTTGAAATATACATTAAATCTTGCGCTTACAAAGAAATAAAAATAGTAGTAGTGGATATAGATTAATGCTGTAAATAATAGCTGTGTGAATAAATTAAAAATCAAATTTGTTTCTTTAATTTTTATTAAGATCATCATCCCTCATGAACTCAGATACGCCCCTCAGGCGTCTTGTAACAATATGTCAATTTATAAACACTCCCGCCTCTTTTCCCGCTCTCTGTAGAATGGTTACTTGGGCACCCGTTTACACAATGAACCCAGAACTACGTCTAAAAAGGTACAAATATCCATACCTAGGGCCATCTATTTTTCGCGAAAAGATTTACGCCGAGACTAGACTTCAGTATCCTATGTGCACACTGGCAGTCTTCATTTGACTATTGGTCGCTTTTCTTTGTGAGCTAATCAAAATTAAATTACTCCGATACTGACCGTCTGTGATTCGCGGAAGATGCCAAACAATTCAAATGATCTAATCACGAAAGTGGTTTTAAACTAACGTGTGCTGGAACACAACTTCTCTATTTTAAAAAAAGTGCCCCTCTCCATGCCTTATTTGGAATTGTAATCCGACACCGCTCAGTGCCACACAGTTGTACCACGTGGGTCGACTTGCCTAAGGGTAAAATTCGCCTGTCACACCAGGTGTATCCAGGGACAACTTAATAACCAGGTAATTGTCCAACTTTCGGTTTTTTTTATAAAACACGGTTCAAGTCTTAGGATGATATTGACATGCAAAGCGACAAGCTATATTCTTGTAATATGTACTGATTGCTACAGAATTTAAAATTTACAGTTTTTAAACCTACAGTAAATTTGGTTTGTATACATTTGGTCCGTGCATATAATGTCCACCTTGGAATATTTTACTATATTGTTTAACAATAAACTAATGTGACTATTTCGACTAACATAAGTCAGTAATAATTAAAGTTATTGTATTAACTATTTGGTTTATTTCCCTTGTAGAAATTTTAAAAATTACTCTTTGACAACTAAGTTTTCTATTAAATATTATTATTATGATTATGAAATATCTTCCTTCGATATCCCATTTTGGCACCTATTTTGCGTAACTATCGCTATTTTTAAATATAAATGAAAAAAAATTCCGAGGGTGAAACTCCCTCACACCCTCATTACAAGTGACATCGCCGATGCTTGAACTTTGTGGCACACCCTAATGACGAAGACTGTAAATTAAATCGAAGTTATATCATGTTTAAAGGAAATGAATCCAGTGCCTTTTTTTTTTTTGGAGGGTCTGATCGATTGAGGACTGAAATAAGAGCGTGGAAACTTTTTGGTAGTTATAGGATGCACGGCTAATTAAAGCGCACATCTCAGTTACAAATGTATTAAGTCTTGTCTACAGTTGACTTGACGCGGAACGTTAAACGCTTAACATTACCATAAGAAAACTGCCATGCATACAATTAAGCTAATAAGTATTTTTAAAAACTTAGTTTTAAACAATGGATGGCAATTTCTCTTTGTTACTGTATTCCGTAAAACGTATTCCGGGTGACTTCAAAGTTTCGTTAAATTATTTTGAAATACTTTTTGCGTTGTTGTTTGATTTAGGATAAGTGAACATAAAAATCTGCGACGATGGTGAGTTTACGTACCGGAAAATGTCCGTTAGTTTTTGTCGTCTACGATTCTGATTGGCTGGCGTTAAACGGTGAACGCAAAAACTTCGAAGCTGGCCAACATTTAAGGCGATGCGTTTAAAGTTTAGCGTCACCGCCACGTCTAGTGTTGGTTGACCCCATAATTATTTAACGTATATCCAATACTTATTGTAATGCTTTATGGTAACGCCCAATCACCGTAGAGACCTGCAAAATTCGCGTTATTATTTGGAGACATGTAAACACGTGTACCTTTACAATAAGATTCTCATTGGACTATACTTTATTTGACACTCCTTGGGTAACTCTGCGCCAATAAATGAACACTTCACAGTTGTGTGCCCCAATCACGTGCAGTTCAGTCAGAGAGGGCGTGGCTTCACATCTATGAGGCAGCCAGTGGAGAAACGACGCCGGCTCCGGTATATACAGTACTGTGAAGTTCAGTCTGATGCCAAATAATAACGCGAATTTTGCATGTCTTTACGCAAACGGAGCTTTGGTGTTTTGAACATGGGTTAGTCCGTTATGACAGGTGTACGTACACCTCAGTTTCTTAAAAGGGCCTCCCCAGTGAAAAATGGTCAAAGTCTCAACGTCACGTCCGGCAGTGAGAAGGTATGGCGGCGTCAAAGGAAATCCGCGTAAACAATCTACAGCACTGTTCTGTTTCCTCGGAATTTCAAACAGTGACTATAAGGAGCGTGCGAATGAGATAAGTTTAGTTGGTAGCGGTCCTAGCGGAGACTGCGGTAGAAACAGAGAGGGAGAGAAAGACGAGCAGACGCATCAGAGAAAACTTTGCACTGACTTCGCTGAGAGAAACAACGTACTGTAATTTGCGTAATGTTTCAGATTAAAAAAAAAAAAAAGGTCGAAATTTAAATTAAACTAAGCACACGTTTGATGTTAAAGAAATGAAGTTCGCGAAATACTTGACAAGTGCTTGAGAGAAACGAGTGTTTACAAAGTCTCTTGTTAACGTCAGCATAGTTTGCGTACTCGCTGACGGGTTCTGTTCAACGTGATGATGCAGTACAGCCTCTTTCAATTCGGGAGTGAGGCGTCTCTTTGGAGCATCACAGTCGTTCCTGTCGGCGGTGATGGTACCTTGTTCTCGGAGCCGATGCGTAATTGTGGCACAAAGGATATGCGACGGTGTCGCACGTTGTGGATAACGCTCTTGATACAGCTGACGAGCTGCTCTTCCATCACCTTCAGCTGCACCGTACACAAGGATCATGTCTGTGTATTCCGCAAACGTGTACTCAACCATGTTAATCGGAGACACACAGGTGCGTGCAATGGGGCTCGAGGCAGGGTAGACGTCGCGTGCCATCAGGCGATTGCTTGAGAAGTACCCGGTCGCATACCAACACAGGCACATCCGAGACATTGCTCTTTCCCTCGGTGGAAGTGGACGAGCGATACACCTGATTTGAAATGGTTGTAGCACGGAAACATCACGTTTCCGGTAATGTGTTCCTGTTTAAGAGATCGTCTACTCAGTCCCTCTACAAGTCATAGGAGTTTGTAAGCGGAAATTACGAGTACCCTGTAGTTTAAAACACTGCTTCACAGAAGAATAAATATCGTAAACAAAGGCCTACTTATGGCGATTTTTTTCTGACTTTTGATACTTCTCAACGACCACATTTACGTTTCAATATCCACAATTATAAATTGGTGACAAAATATCGACTTTCGTTTCTTTCTCGAAAATGTTTTACATTGAGATATTCCGTATATATATTATTAATTACAATAAGCACAAATGCTTACAATGAGACCCACACGACAGCTATGGAGGATGGGTATTTTCGTGTTAACAGAACTGTGACAGCTTGGTACTGTGCCGAGGGGGGGGGGGATTCTACCATGGCAGATCCGCCTTGATTGCCAGTTTCTTGTGGACTGGACCATACCATATTGGTTTGAACGGGAGGGGAAAGGTAAAGTTTCGATCGAGGAAAGTTTCGAATCTCCGCGAATTATCCACAGCACCCACAACCTCCGCTCGCGGGCTCTCTCGACGAGAAAAACGGCCGCAGAACAGTCCCGCCGTCAAACTGTTCACGCTCGGGTTCGATTGCCACGGCGGCTCAGTTTCCCGACCCGAGGAAGGAACAGCCGTTCTCGTGACGTGCTCGGCGCGGAAGACAGGTTGGAGGGGGGGGGGGGGAGTCTTTTCCGAAACCGCGAGGCGAACCCCACTAGCGAACCGGAACACGTTTTCCAACCGCGCGCGGCCGGGAGAAATTTCAGCTCGTCCTCCGTTACTCGGGCGGTGAGTTGGCAGAACTGCGGTCGGCCGCCTTCTGGGAGTCACGGGTTGTGAACCCTCCACCACAAGCGCTGCGTGTTTCTTACCAGTCTCGATCAACTCAAATAAGGAAAAAAAAGAGACGTACAGCAAAATGTAATTTTGTAAACACTATAGAAACACATTATTATTTACATGATTGAATAATTTCTGATGGTGTGTGCAAAGCCTCCTTTATTAGTTGTCATACGTATTAGTAGCTATTTGTCCGAGGCTTCGCCCACGTGTTCTGGCCTCAGGTGCTAGGTGAGCTTACTCTGGTGTGCAGACCCATGTGAGAAACAAGCATCCCTCAAATTTATCCCCGCCACCGTCCGTGTGTTGCCATAATTATCTGGGAGATTCCTCATGGATGGCATAGACGGAGTGAAGAAGGAGCCGACCTTGCCGTCCCAGTGAGGTTGGGTCATCACGAAATGGTCTTCAATTGTCTTAGTGACTACCACTAAAACAGAGTGGTATCGGACTTGTGTTAATTTTTGTTTGAACTGTTTCAGTGTCTATTATGGGACTTGACCTTGTCAAGAAAGAAGGAGAGTGTATTGTTGTGTAGGGCTGGTATCGATGTTAGAGGAAATGTGGAAGAGAAAGAACGGCGCCTTTGTGGTGCAATTGTATGGAACTTGTAGACACAAGTACACAGTTAAAGTTCTACTGTGGGGTTGCTTACGATAGCAAGCAGAAGTGAGTGGTACGATTATTGTGATGGGTTTGTAAATACACAAGAGCACAATGGCGTCGAAGACCAGCCCGTTTAAGTGGGCGATGCAATCAGGGATTGATAAATTGTTGTTAAACCTGGTGGTGAAGCCCAAACTTTTAAAGACGAGGAGCAAAAACCTAAAAGGGCTAGTTAATTGGCGGAGGCAGCCATTGACAGGTTATTGGACAGGGAATTCGACTGGGAGTAATTCCAATTGAGTCCCAGAGAAATGAAATTGAACCAGAAAATCTGGCACTGTCTTAATTGTCTTAATAAGATGGTAATCGACTCATGACTGAGCGAAATATATGATGATAATGCTAAACCAGAAGGTGCTGGGGATGAATATGAGGACAATGGGAGCAGGGTAGAATATGAAGAAGAGGAACCTCACTATATGCAAGTACAAGAAGAGGAGAGTGGAAATGCCCTGTAGTCGGAAGGATACCTCGGAAATGCAAGAAAGAAGGTCCAAGAGTTTACTCTGGTCGGGTGTAAAGGCAAAACCATGCAGACAGTGCAAGTAATTGCACAAGATGCCGGAAATGCATAATTGGAACCTATACTAGGAAGTTCGAAAGGCCCTGAGCTACATGTGGGGACAACTGCGAGAAAACAACTCCAGTGCGGGCTGGAAATGGGAAGTGCCTCTTTGGCTAAGACAGACCCTGTGACTGAAACGGAAATAGTTTGGAGAAAACACACGCTGAGGCCTTTGAAATAGTGGCCCATGTGGCAGATTGGATTTTGAGCAAAATCTTAAAAATCAATACAATTCAGACAAGGTACAAAAACTCCAAAGCTTACTAGATAAGGTGTTAATGGAGAACACCAAGTTGGTGGGAATGGTACATGGTCTTAAATACCAAAAAAGTGCATATTTATAAAGTGGAAGAAGTATTAGTTCTTGGCATTAAGAGCTAGGCACAGGCAACTAAGGGATAGGAAATTATTCCTAAACCTCCCAAAAAGGTGGTGCTGGTGATCCAGAAGAAGAATGAACCTCTAGTACATAAGTCAAACAGAAAATTAAGAAAACAATGGCCGCAAGGGGAGAGGGTTTTAAAATAAGGAAATCCGAGAATTTCGGAAAGGTGGAATAATGATTGAGGCTGGGGATCACGACATCTTAGAAAAACTGAAAAAATAACAGAAAATTTAGGAAGTAGGTCTCAAACTGGAAGCTCCTAAAAATAGAGTCCCGAATGACATAAAATGGGCTGATGACAGATTAGCTTTTGAGCAAAAACTCAAAAATCAATACAATCTGGGCATAAGCAATGTAGGAGTACTGATGGGAGCAGGAGATGAGCAAACCTCGGAGGAAAATAATAAGCAGGCCAAATTAAAAGAATTTTGTCTGAAACTTGAGGCTCCCAAGAGAAGGGCCCCTAAAGTAGTGGTATATGATGTACCACGAAAAATAGACAATGGAGATTTACCTGAGAAAATTTTCAGGCTAAACTTTCGCACAGGAGATTGCGAAGGTTTGAATTTAGAAAAATTTATGATGGTGGTTGCGGTCACCCATTGAACTGGTAAGAGGGACACGGACAGGGTTAATGTGGTACTGGAATGTGACCCTAAATTGCGGAATGCTCTCATTGAAAAAGAGAGAAGATATATGGGCTACGAGAACTGCCATGTGAGAGAATATATATATATATATATATATATATATATATATATATATATATATATATATATATTATATATATATATATATATATATATATATATATATATATATATATAAGTTGCTTGCTGCTATAAGTATCAACAATGGAGACATATAGCGAAAAAGTGTAGAGCAGTGGACTCAATTTGTTCAAGATGAGGGAAGAAGGGACATTAATTTGATGAATTCCCAAAATTCTGACAAGGACTTCAAGGACATATGTGGAAACTGTCAAAGGACAGCCACATGAGTACAGAGTGGACTCTAGGGAATGCTCGACATACCAAAAAGCCCTGCCTGTGGAACTCTCCAGAATAGATTATAGCCTGTAATCACATTATCAGGTTTAGGCAGTTCAATATGCAGTGGTCAGCAGTGATTGCTGCACAGTTGAATATAATTGTTGTGAAGCAGAACTTAGACATAGTCCTGTTTTAAGAGCCTTATGTGTAATTTGAGAATGTTGTGGGATTCCAATTCAAAGAGTTCACCAGAGGGGTTTGTCGCCAGGTTTGGAGTATTGTGGGCCAACATGAATGTGGATGTGATCACATTGTCTAGTATTTCTAACATGCATCATATTTGTGTGCAAGTAATTAAAGGAACAACAGAATGTTGGTTGGTATCATATTACTTTTAGTTAGGGGGTGATATACAAATTCACTTAGACAGATGGGAGATAATGGCTGAAACACTCCGAAATTAGCCATTAATAATGGGTGCGGATGTAGATGACAGATCAGAGCTCTGGCACTTCCCTGTGACTGATAAGGCCAGTAAGCTTGTCAGTCAGTTCATACTGATGAACGATATGGATGTGGCTAATGAAGAAAGGGAATTACCCACTAATGTCTCGCAGGTATATGATACAGAGGCATATATAGATATAATTGTTATGGACAGTAAGGCTAAGGACTATGTCGGAAATTGGAAAGTACTAGATGAAAGTTCTAGTGACCATAGACTAATTGTCTATTAAATATATGGTGCTGGAAAGACAGACAGCCCTTTGAATATGGAGCGGGAAATCAGATATATTCACAAAACAGCTGATTGGCCGATTTTTGATCGGGCTCTGTTGAGTATGCTAAGAAGATGTCCTGAGCTGCAACAAGAGGATGTGGAAATAAGAGTCGCAGCTATCACCAAGGTCATTCAGAACACATGTGAAGAGAACCTTCAGAATGCTATGCATTGGATACCAAACCTGTCATTGTGGGACAAGGATCTGGCGACAGAGAGAAAAGACTTGCGAAGGGAGAGATGGAAACTTCACTGACTACGGGGAGAAGAGTGTTAGCGATTCTCTCGCATGTATAAGCAAAAGAAACAAGGATACTCCAATAAGGTTTGGCAGAAGAAGACCAAGTCATTGGAAGAATTTGTCAAGCAGGCCATAAATGGGGATACATTTGGCCTGGTGTATAAGCTGGCTGCTAATAAAGTGAAAAGGGCTACTCCCCCACCATATATTAAATATAATGGTGGAATAATAACAGATCTACAAAAATCTATGGATACACTGCTCCACACTCTTCTGCCTGATGACTCCCAGGACGAAGAGGGGGAGGAGTATGCCGGGAAGACACAATCCATGGCTATAATTCCAGATTCTGAGAATGTGCTAGAATTCGACCTGGAATAATTAAAAACAGTTTTCTACCAAATGAATGGAAAAGCACCTGGAAAGGATGGACTTACTGCAGAAATAGTTAAGAAGTATTTCCTGCCCCTTCGAATCAAGGATGTCTAAGAATACTGTAAAAAAGGCGATAATAAGGATCCTGAGAACCCTAAATCGTATTGGCCATTGACATTGCTTCCGGGGCTGGGCAAAGTCTTCGAGGAATTAATAAACAGAAGACTAATTATGGCTATAGAAGCTAAAGGCACAATGTGTGAGAAGCAATATGGCTTTAAAAAGGAATGGGAACATACTTCGTTATGTACGATGTTATGAAAATAATAAGAGAATCTACAGTGAAGAAAGTTATGGGAGTGTTCCTGGACATAGAAGGAGCATTCGACAATGCCTAGTGGCCAGAAGTGATACATCAACTTAAAAGTAAGAGATGTCCAGTGAACATCTTTAGGCTGATTCTGGATTTTTTCACTGACAGATGGAGTATGTACTCAGCCAAAACAGGAGAGGTGAAGAAAAGGCTATCAAAGGGATGTCCCCAGGGATCGGTCCTAGGGCCGGTCTTATGGAAAATACTCTTCGATGGATTCCTGGAGCTGGGGTTCCTGCTTGGTTGCACTGTCACTGGATATGCAGATGTTGGTTTGGCGTTGATCACTGGAGACTCAAGACGGATTCTTGAAGAGAAAGCAGCGGAACTGATGGAAAAGATATGGGCTTGGTCAACTATAGTGAAGCTGAAGTTCTCTACAGAGAAGATCATGATTTAACCACTCAAAAAGAAGTTGCAGAGACCACCTACCATGCACTTTGGCAGTTGTCCAGTTGGGAATGTACATGAGTTTAAGTACCTGGGAGTTATCATGAATGATAAGATGAGCTTTCTTAAACATACAGAATATTGTGTCACAGAAAGCTGTGGTGGTGTACCAGAAACTCAAAAGAATCAGGAACGTGAGTTCGGGCCTCAATTACAGCACATTAAGGGCAATCTATAAAGCAGTATTTCAGGCAGTAATTACATTTGGAGCTGTGATGTAGTACCACAAAGCTGAATTGTCATGTCACAGGAGGAAGCTCATCAGCGCTCAAAACGGCGGCACTGCTGACTGTTACTCGAGCATATTAAACAGCACTTAATATATCTCTTTTAGTGCTTGTGGGCGTATTGCCCATCGATCTATTGGTGAGATACCAAGGTATTATGGCAGAGAAAGCATGAACAGTAAGACTAACAAAGGAAGTTAAGGGAAATACCATGGCCGAAGTTCTCGAGAAATGGCAAAATGATTGGGATTCTTCTGAAAATGCAAGAATTACTTATGAGCTGCTGCCTAACATCAAGGCAAGAATGGACTCTAAATTGATTACTACCAACCATTATAGCACACAACTCTATACAGGCTATGGGAACTTCAAGGCGAAGCATCACATTCTGCAGTTAGTTCAATATCCTTTATGTGATGTGTGTGGGGTGGATGATACTATGCAACATGTGATCACGAAATTTCTCAAGACCGACGACATAAGGCAAGGGCGAATTTACATATGTGGCAACACATGGCAGAGACAAAATATCCATCCTTTTTTCAGAAGAATGAATGAGCTCAGCTTAACTTATTCTTCTAGTAGTAGGTACTGTAACAATTTCCTAAAGCGATATTCATGAAATTTCTAGATTAAATACAGTGATTATTGCGAGCTTTTTTTGGGGCATATTGCAACCTTAGCAATTGAAAGGGAATGTATGCTATCGCGTATTTTCTTCATAGTTAATGGGAGGGAATAACAAGTGTTAAAAATACAATGTAATTTATAGACAGTCAATTATAAATAACCCATTATTAGTTTTATTTTAAAAATACTAAAATTCTACATTATATATATTTTTTAATTTTACTTGTTGCTATCCCACTTTTTCATTTTAGAGTTTTGCAGAAATGCATGACCTAAAAAATTTCAGCCCTAGTCTATACTATCTAAGCCAGGGGGCGACACTGAATATGCCTTACAATGGCGTTATTGAAAATACTGTACTCACTATATACCAACATGAACATAACTTTACCAAATGTTTTAATTCGCCGTATGAATTAAATTTCAATAAATAATTATTGGTCAAAATAATGTCATTATTAATCATTATCATAATTTTAACAAACTGTGTGGATATCACTTTTGATTTTTCGCTTTATTAACTATTTACGCTTATATTATTGAGTATAGGGAAAAATGTTAAGACAAGTTTTTCTATTTTCTGTAATTTTGCAATGTTACAGTATTTGCTCAAATTATGTATTGCTATGGGAGTCCATTATTAAATGTAACTTCATGTAATTTTCGTAACAAACATTATAATTGTAACATATTTTAAAGCCTGTTCGGCTATTTGTATTTTAATAATGGTTGTATTTTTGTTATGGTTAGTTTATGAGAAGAAGAAAAAAGCCTGGAGATAAAGGAAAAGAAATCTAAGAGTTTGTTGGAATCATTTCTCACAATATTGGCGATTAATTATCTTGTATTCCAATTCATACCAGGGGATGGTTGAATTGTCGCAATTTATTGATACTGCGTTATTTGCTTGTACTCTGCTATTTAAACTCAATTGCTTGAAGGTTTTTGATAAGACTCATTTTTCTTAAATGAGTGGAATGGAAGGAAGGTGAGTTTAAGGTCACTGCTTGGAGTGGTGGCTTTTCCTGCATGTGCTCCCATTCTGTCACAGCATAACTGGTTAATACGTGTGTGTTTTACTTTATGAAAATAAAAATAATAAAAATAATGGGTTAAATAAAACAGAACAGAAAATGTAAGATACTAGCTACCCTTAATATTACAACTTTTTGGTGAGAGGTACTACATGATAAATAATAAACGACATATTTACACTAACCGAACAATGGCAGGTGCTACCCTACAAAACAATAAAGCGACAATTTTTAAATACAGATCAGCAAAGAAGCTCATCATAAGGTAAAAGCTGTACAATTTGCGGGCCTACGAGATCCATTTTCAAGTGCAGAAAAAAAATGCATTATGTTTAAATGAGCCATGTTTTTTTTAGGGTGGGATGGTGTGGATGGTAGAATGGTAGTTCACGGTAAAATGAGCACTTTTGAAAGCCCTGCTTAAGATCTACTTGTACGCATGTTTTGTATTCTTCCGCCTGATGTAAAATTTACATTGCTATGAGCCTTATCACTTTATTCATGCGTCAGACAAGTAAAACTGTGAAATTATTAGAAAAGTAAATATTTTACAAACTTGCTAGTTTTACACTTGATGTATTAAAAAAACAGAAAGCTAGATAAATAATTTGGGTATCACAAATGGTTACCTAACACCTTTTATTCGACTTTAAGATATGGAACTACTTTCTATCCATCGTTACCAACGTTACTGGCTGCATGTCACTCAGTGCGATCGTTAAAGTATATGCAGGCAGAGGCAGTGACTTTTTCTAAGGTTGATTTCAAAAGTGCTCACTTTATAGTGAACATTCTTTACAATTGTACAATATTTACCTTTCATCCTCCCTGTATCCCACAAGATAATTTCAAATAAGGACAGCGTATCGTAAGAGTGCTATCTTTACCCCCCCCCCCCCCCCCCAGGGACTCTGTGACCTAGACCTAAAATAAGCTCCCGCGCCTTACACCCAATATTTTTCGCTTGCTCACGATGGGACGACAGTTGGCCGGAAGAGAACACTCGACCTTGTCGCAGCAGAGTGGCTTTGGCGAATTATCTAAACTGCTGTTCGCGCTAGCAGCGGCAACTGATATCGCAGTACAAAGTGCTACCCTGTTCGCTCAGAGACGAGGTTCATCTCTTACCCGGTGGCTAGAACTCAAGACTACAGACGGTGTTATTCAGGTCAAGTTCGGCTCCAAACAGCTGCACTCCATCTCTACATCTCTCTCGCGCGCACGAGCACAGGTCGTGCGTATTTCGCGAGAAAGGGATGCTCTTCCTTTGTATAGTCAGTTCGCGATTGGAACAGACTTTCCGGGAATCTTTCCTACCCCACTTTTTAAGCAATAGATAAAAAATAAACGTCAAAACATCTCTCCGTGCTGCCAAACTGCCAGTCACTGTTTGTAGTAACGATGCGTGAAGCTGACGACTAAGGTGTTGTTCAAAAGTCTGTTCCAGTTGTGAACCGACTATAGCTACTGCAAGTAGATGTCAAAAAAAGTAGTATACGTCTGGTAAAATTATATATATTTTTTACACAATTATAGTACATTAACGAGAATTATTTTGAAAGCCATTTCAGATCTTCAATGTGTTGTATTCTTAATAACTCATTTCGGTTTTCTGTTTTTTTTATATATATATTTTAAATCTTATAAATTTACTATATTACACTAAATATTTTATTTTTAATGTTACTGTAATTACTGTAACAGCCAACATTTTGCGTGTGTTCAATTATTACTTACAAGTTTATTATTAAATCTTAGCGTTAATGTTGTCTTGAAGAATACTTGGCACGTTGAGGTCAAGGAGGTTGTATACAGTAAACATAATTTATAACCTCCTTGGATGAGGTGAGTAGTACTATCGGGAATATTTTTTTATGTAACAAAATGTTCAATATTTTAGTACAATGGTTCATTTTAAATTTTGCGTAATATTATGAATTTGCATCGTACAAAGGTGTAAATTGTGGTACAAATACTATACAGTTTACACCCCTCACTGTAAAAAAATAAGTGTACATTTACAAATACAAATTTTTTGAAATTTTACATTTTGTATGTGTAATTTGTAAAAAGAGCGCTACAGTATGTGTAATTTTACACAAATGTTCTTAATAATCCAAAGAGTACTAAATGTATTTGGTGATTAGACATGAATGTATGGCTTAATTAACACAATGTTGGTGTTAATTTCCCGATTCTGAAGTATGTGTTAATATACACCAACTCACTGTATTGATACCTTAAGATATATATATTTTTTACTGCTACATAGTTGTAGGAACACTAAATTTTGTGTATTTTTACTGCTACATGGTTATATAAACTTGCATTAAATTCTGGAGTATCTGTGAGCGTATATTTACACATAAAATTTTTTTCGTAATTTTAAATTTTTATGTGTAATTTACTAAAACAATCATAGTATTAGTAATCAAACACGAATATAACTACAAGTATCTATTTTAAAACATGGGATCTAGCGGTAGGGAGTAGACCTACTTCAAACCTATTTGTGTGTTCAAAAGGAAAGTTTGACTCCTGCTGTAACAATTGGTTTTTCTTTGCTTTATTTCAAGGTATGATTTAATTTTAATTTTAATATTTTCATTCTTTTCGTACCATGTCAATTTATGATACTCAGATAGGTTTTAAAAGTATTATATATTCCTTGGACAAGGTTTAATGTTTTCGTAATGTATTTGTCTATGGCTGAGCATACACCTGGCTCGCAGAATTAATAAACATTGGTTGACGTTACTGTTTAAAAAGAAAGTTATGTTTGGAATAAAATATAGAACAGGAGTAAAAAGGTTCGTAAAAGTAAGGTTCTGCAAGACTATTGAATTGATGTCTCGTTTTATAAAAGTTAAATTATTCTGAAAAGGAAAATTATAATTAATCACGATCACGTATTAACAAACATTTTATTTACACAAGAAGAAATTGATCTTTGATGATATACAATCTTATATTAAATCAGAGTTGAACTGAGATACTTATGAATAAGAATATGTTACATTAACTGTGTGACAGCTGATTGTAGAAATACGAAACAAGCTGGAACAACTGTTTAAAATAGCATATTTGTTGAAGTGAATATTTGAAAAGTTTACTTCTTTAATTTGAAACTAGCTGTCACATAGTAATTGACGCTCATACGTGTGGCGATAATAAGCAACACCAGAAGTGCTGTCTTTGATATTATAGTAATTGGATATCCCAACGTCGGGGCTATTAAATCCACACACGTTGTGTCTGTTTTTCACAGAGTACACTATAGTAATTCTCGACACAACGTGTGGGCCCAAAAAATAATAGCCCACAAAGCCTTGAGAAGTTTATAAAACAGTCAAAGGTATATGCTTCAGAATAATCCATAGAGTACACTATGTTGTGTTACTCATTTGACTAGTATATGCATAATAACAAAAGGTCGCCTTATTTCCTTAGATCTAACAAACGTACAGGTAATAAAATGGCTGCTAACTTCACAGATTTATCCATAGATAATACCTGTGAAAATTCTGACACTGAAACACAAGCAATCACAAATAACACCATAGATGATAGCGTGATAGATATACAAATATTAATGAAACTTTGCCTATAAATACAAATGTCTCACATGACGATCAATTAGAAAAATTATTTCTTTTTAAGAGGGAATTGGAGGATCGCTTAAATACTCGTCATGAAAGCAACATGCGGGAGATGAAAGATGAAATGAACGTGCGACTAGAGCAAATTGATAGCAAATTAGATAGTAGCACAAGCGAAATGAAAATCCAATTAGATGAACTAAACGCTCATCCGGAAAACGACATGAGGGAAATAAATGCGCAACTGGAACAAACTTCTGGAGAATTTAGGAAGGAGCTTGCACACGCACACGCACACACACACAAACACAATGAATTGAAGGCAGTTTATGAAGACTTCGAACGATTCTCCTCAGTTGAACATAACACCGCGGATTTGGAGGAAGGAGTAGCCATACAGCTCGAATCACTGGAACACCATATAGAAGACAGGTTAGATAAGGAGAAGGTCACAACTGAGTCTAAATTGGATAAATTTAGTGGGCAAGTTAAGTTGGTATCGGAAAAATTGGACGATGTAATAAAATCAGTAGGGGAAATCAGCATTAATAACCCTAATCAGAGCTCGACATATCCGATTACCAATGCGAACCCAGAGGAAGTTCCTTGTTCGTCGGGCAGGTCAAACTCTGTCCAGGCTAGCGACAGCCACGCTCAAGTAATGTGTTGAGCCAGTTCCCTATTACACCACCCTAGCAAGTTGTGGACCGACCAGATTCTTTCGTTCGAAGGGAGTAGTGTAAGACAGCCGCAACTGCCGTACTCAGCATTGCTGTTAGATCACGTCGTAGTGAAGAGGAAAAGAAACGTCGTAATGAGAAGATGAAAGTGGATGAAGATAAGGAGAATAAGAAGGAAGAAAGAGAGGAAGACAAGAAAAAAGAAGAAAGAAGAAGGTAGAGCAGATAAGAGATAAAAGGAGAAAGTAGAGGAACAACATAAGAATAAAAATGAGAAGAATGAAAAGAATAACAATGTGAAAGAAAATAATGAGAAGGAAGAACCAGAACCAAACGCCGTGGGATCCTGAGGTAATTCTCAACTGCAGACACAAGACTTTGAACCGTGGGATCCTGGAGGCACCAACCAATTTGGAATACGAGACTTTGAGCAATGAAACTCTGGAAACATTGACGGGTCAGTGATCGTAAATCTTTGATATGCCCAAATTACTAACTTCGCCTGACACAAGAACCAAATCAGAAGACGAAGATAACGAAGAGAGAAGACAGGAATTACTAGAATTCGCGGGAAGAAGATTGATACTAGCAGCAGAACAAAGGAGAAAGTATGCTAAAAAATCGCAGAAAAAAAGACTTAGCTGTGGGACAGTTGGTTTTAGTAAAAGCACATTTAATTTCTAAGGCCTGGGATCACATATCAAAGAAGTGAATGCCACTATATTAGGACATGTTAAGATCTCGAGAGTTAGCAATCGAAATTGTTATGAAGTAATTTGTTCCGAGACGAATAGAGTATTAGGCAGATATAACATAATGGCGTTAAGGGAATACCATCAGCCTATGATGCCTGTTTGAAGGAGTTTGGGAAAGTAATTAAGTATATGTTAGCTGCCAAATAAAACATGTGAGTTTTGAGGTATGGAAGTTGAAGAATCACTGTCCTATAATATGGGATTTTTTATATAGTATTAATTGTTGTTTGGGGTACACACACACACACACACATATATATATATATATATATATATATATATATATATATATATATATATATATATATATATATATATATAATATATATATATATAGGGAGACTCGAGAAATTTGGCAGTACGGGTAATTTGGCACTATATTGAATTTATTATATTTCCAACTTACACCGATGTTTCCGACCGACGTAGTTCCTGGTACTGCCAAAAGAGTGCAGCACCTGGCGGAGAATATCTGACTATTTCGCAAGCTTCAGCTGCGATACTCTGTGTATCATTTGTGAACTAACACAAGCACGTCGTATATTTTTCTCAGTTACATTCACGTAGTGAAGCATGTTGTGAAATAAGTCATATCTTTTTTTTTGTTTTTAGTGATACGGAGTTTAATCAGAGTATGTTTTGAAGCAGAGAATCTAGGATTTCTGGTAAGTTTTTGATCGTTATAATATGCTTTGTTTGTCACATCTGAGAGCTTAGCTCACGACATAGTTTTCTTATCATTTAAAAGTAAGGCCTATTGTAGAATTTGGTGGGTTTTCAGTGAACGCGAAGTTGGAGAGCCGAACGATCTGTTACATTTTTTTTTTAGATCTGCTTTGCGATTAGACAACGTGTTCCATCTATCGGGGAGTTGTGTTAATATTCGAGGCGTGACTTGTGTGTTGCAGGCATGCCAGGGGAACGCGGGAAATATTCACAACACACGCCTGATGACGTGCGCTTTGCTGTAGAACGAGTTCTACGAGTTGGTTGGTCACTTTATAAAGGCTCGCAGGAGTATACCGTGCCTTTCAATACATTAAAGCGCTATTTGACTTCATAATCTGGACCAGATGATGTTGCTATTGCGAACAAAGGATGGTCTCTTGTGCTTACAGGTGCCGAGGAACAAACATTGTTAGCCTACATAATAAATATGCAAGAAATTGGAATTTCCTTGGGCGCTACGGATGTTAGGCAGCAGGCGTTTGACATAATTGAATAGAGTGGCAGAACAAATAATTTTAATGTGGAAGAAGAAGAAGTTGGCTGGGATTGGTGGATTTTATTTGAGGAATGGTGTGGTCTAGTGATAAAACTGCCAGAGTACTTGTCCGTTAGCAGAGTTTCTTCAGCTTCAAAAGGAAGTTGCGGAGACCACCTGCCATGCACTTGAAGGATAAACCGAACCGTATTTGTAACCTGGATGAAAGTGGTTTTACTTTTGTGAACAAACCAGGGAAAATAGTTTCACCGAAAGGACGGAAACGTGTCTACCTACAAACGGCAGCAGAGCGTGGCGAGACTACCACAGTGCTTCTTACTCTGAACACCGCAGGACAAGCTGGTCCATGTTTAACCATATTCAAGGGACAGAGGCTGTCCGATGATTTGAAGCACAATGCGCCTGCAAATTCAATGGCGTGTGTTTCTCCAAACTGTTGGATAAATTCAGAGATATTTCTTCAGTTCATGAATAATTTCAAAGAAAATATTCCTCCAACAAGACCTGTCATCATAATCCTTGATTCACATTCACATGTCTGTAGAGGTTATGAAATTCAGAGAAGAGAAGAATTTGATCTTTCTGACTTTTCCATCACACACCACATCCTACAACCACTTGATGTGTCCATCTTCAGTCCGACGAAGGCTAAGTGGAAACAATCTGTTAAGGAGTTCCTGGTCAAGCACGGGAGGAAGTCAGCAAGAAAAGGTATTTTTCTCATCTTTACTGGAGTTTTTCACGAGGCAGCCAATATGTGGAACATGACCGGTAGGTTTAAACACACTGGAATATTTCCTTTCGACAGGACTGCACTTCACGAAGATGTTTTCTGTTCCTCAGAACTTCACAGTGCGACAAGTTTGCAAGAAATAAGAGCACAAATTCCACTTCACCAACAATTCCACCGGGTTCAACAAAGAAAGAGTGCAGCAAAAAAAAAAGTGCGCGTTTTCGATACACCACAAGATAGACCGTTGGAGCAGCAGTGCGATAATGCATCCCCTGAAGAGTTTCTAGAATCGGCAGTGGATAGTCCTTCACTTCAGGCAACTAGAAGCCAAAAAAAAAAAGAGCAAGTTTAAGAGAAGTGATTAATCTAAAAGCATCTACTAGTGGAATTCAGTAAAATAAAATGAACAACAGTGATAGTTGCAATAGCTGCCAGGGTTTATTTGCCAATGCGAAAGATGGTGAATCATGGATTCAGTGTGTGAAATGCCGTATGTGGAATCATGAAGTTTGTCAAGGCCTTAAGCGGTATCGTCATAATTTTGAATGCCTCGGTTGCATTGGTGATTCAGACTGAAAAATGTAAGGAAACTGTTAGAGTTAATTTTTATTACTTGTATTTCGTTATGACTTTTGTAAGCCATGGGAGATAAGGTTATTGTTTTTGTACAAATTTGGCCACACTACTGCCAAATCATCCTTGTTTTAAATCATTATATGTTTATGACATTAGTTTACAAATATGCACCTTATTAAGAGAGATTTGATGTTAATAGGATATTTTTATGAAAACATGCTAAACTAATGATGTTTATCATATTCCTTGAATTAACCCTTCGAGAAAAAAAATTAGATGAAAACACTACAAAATAAAAAAAAAATTGCCAAATTATCCGAGCTTTCCCTTATATAAATGATGTGTAATGAATTATTAGGCGAAGAGTAACACCACCATGTTATGAATTTGAAGGTGTTCCACGTCCATAGAGACTTTATTGTGCCCTAAATGTGTCACATTAACGATTATATTTTGCGATGAGTTGATAATTTTATATTGAATGTTGCAACTGCGTATGTTTAAATTCACATATATGTATGATGGCGTAGTAATGATGTAATGCCTATTATCATGGTAGCCTGATGTACTAACATGATATTCTGCATATATAGGACAAGAGAGAAGCATAACTTTGTTCGAGAAAAACAATAATTTCTGACTAATGGGAATTTTACAGGAAACAAAGTGGCAGGAAAACCAAATTAATGTGACATTAGTGAACCACCAGGTAAAAACCTCAGAAAGCAAGTGGTACAGATCCTGAGGTTTGAAATGATTAGGAAATGAAGAGAAACGTGAACTTCTGCCTGACTTGAGGAATTCTAGGTTATGAAAAGCTGATCTTCGTTGAATAGGGTCTTCTGAGATTACTTATTTAGTGGGTTGATAGTCTTCTTGTGTATTATTTGAATTTTTCTTTTAACATTATATTTGTTTTGTTCAAAGTTTTGCTTAAACGTGAGCAAACGTTATCGTGTTGAATATGATGAATTGGCATAATCAAAACATAATAATAGTCTCCTCATTAAAATAATGAAAATGATTAAATAATTATGTCATTCTAATTATATCTATTTCGTAAATCGAAAATTCATTGATTACCCATTTATTCGTCCACTTAATTATAAGTGGGTGGATTTGGAAATACATTTATGTGTAATGATTACTTCATTATGTCGCTCTAAACGCAAGGACATTACTTTATTTCAGAAAAAAAAAAAACTGTGAACTGTTTAATGTTAATTAAGTTGTGATAAATGTGTTAGACAGTTGCCTCACCACAGACTATAGAGTGGGGTCAGAAGAAAGGACACTCAGGAGGAAGATATGTAACAGGATCCAGTGCAAGGAGCCGATAAGAGAGACACTGTGCAAGGACATCGCTAGAGGTGGAAAGAAGAATGTTACCCCTATAGCGTCCATCTCAAATGGGTGACGAATTTTGTTTAATTGAGAATTAATAAGTTAAACGCAATGAATTGAATGACTTGGTTAAAGCCGTACGCAGGCTATATATAATGGAACATTGGTATTTTATTTTGTTTTTGTGTAAAATATATTTGAAAAATTTATGTAACAGAGTACTTGTTAAGTAGTTTTCGAAATGCTCCTCTATTTTAAGATTCATTTAGGGTGTAATAAGTATAAAAAAATAGGTGTAAATACTTCATATAAATGCAGTTGTTACACATAATGGTTCTGAATATTTCACTTGAACTAGATTCAGACCCAAGTGAAAACTTGGGCGGACTATTTTGTAACAACTGGTTTTTCTTTGCCCTGTTTCAAGGTATGATCTAATTTTAATTTTAATATTTTCTTTCTTTTTGTACCATGTTAATTTATTATTCTCATATAGGCTATAAAAGTATTAAAATATTCCTCGGAGAAGATTTAATGTTTGCGTAATATATTTATCTATGGCTGAGCATACACCTTGCTCGCAGAATTATAAACACTGGTTGATAAGGGCGACTGACATTACTGTTTAAAAAGAAAGTTTTGTTTGGAATAAAATATAGAACAGGAGTGAAAAGGTTCGTAAAAGGAAAGCTCTGCAAAGAATATTGAAGCGATGCTTCGTTGTATAAAAGTTAAATCATTCTGAAAAGGAAGATTATAATGAATCACGATCACGTATTAACAAACATTTTATTTCCACAAGAAGAAGTTGATTATAAATACGTGAAGTTTACAAGATGATTTAGTTTGCAGGTAAACTTGGAAGAGCACTCTGCGTAGTATTCAGCGCAGTTCAAGATGGTAAAAGGAAGAGATTTCTTGACGGCGAGAAGTCCCATCTCATCGAAGAGGTCAGATCTCAATTCCAGAGTCATCTAGGGAGCATATGTACAGTCGGGACCATTCCACGACAGATCGACGACGAAGTACGACGCTCACACACCCGAGAGCAGAGACGATACTTCGTGAGGTTCCATCAAGTCGGCGACAGAAGGCCTACTATCGTTTACCACTCTGGAAGCTACAGCGTCAGATAAGTCCTCTGCAACCTTATTAGCACTAACACTGGATCAGTGACGAAGTTTAGAAAATTTTATTGAAGTAGTTATTGCAATAGTGTTGTTCTCTCTACTACTGATAATTTCATGGATGAAAGTTAGGGGTATTTGATGTAGGATTCTCATCATTTACATTGACACTCGATTTTGCTGAAATTTGAAGTTTTGACCTATCTTGAATATTCATTAGAGGAGCTTTTAATTCATACACAGTAAATATATTTAAAAATTATTAATTTTATTAAAAGAAAAATAAATATTACAAGACTATTTAATTAAATACTTTTGCTTATAATATTTACTGGTCATTCAGAATTTCAATATTATTATTACTTTCTTTGATGATATACAATCTTATATTAAATCAGAGTTGAACTGAGATAGTTATGAATAAGAATATGTTATATTAACTGTGTGACAGCTGATGGTAGAAATACGAAACTAGGTGGAGCAACTGTTTAAAATAGCATATTTGTTGAAGTGAATATTTGAAAAGTTTACTTCTTTAATTTAAAACTAGCTGTCACATAGTAATTGACGCTCATACGTGTGGCGATAATAAGCAATACCAGAAGTTCTGTCTTTGATATTATACTGCTGATGGAATTTGCTGCAGTTTAGTGGATACGACCTGGACGACTCTGAGCCAATAGCAGACTTGCAAGGGAACAATTAGCGAGTGTCATACTGTCCGGTGTGAAGTAACACTTTCTGCTCTATGGCGCAGCAGCCGATGATCAAACATCTTAGGCTCGAGTGGACACAGGTCTGTAGAGTCTATCCTACAGGTCGTTGAACTCGCGAATTTTTCATATACTTATTTATAGTTTTTTAAATTTCTTATATTTAATTGTGTAGGATATTAATATATTGTGTTAGGATTTTATTTGTATGTTAACAATTAGTTCATAAGGAGCTGGCAAGGAAAGAAAGTAAAATTGCATCATTTATGATTGAATAATGAATTAGGTATTAAGCAAAAAAAAAAAAAAAAAAACTTGACGCAGTTCTAAAAGAACGTGAAAAATGTACAGAGATTGTGTAATTAGAATAACACGGAATCTGCTATTTTAATTTCTTGTAAGTGAGAAAATACACATATACAGTGGTGAAATTACAGTTGCAATGACTGTGTAAATTGACTTGCCGTGGAAAGAAAATACACGAATGTTGCAGTTCATTTTCTGCTATATATTAATAGTAACTTTAAACAATTCAATGTAAAATTAGTTGTACACCGTACAGTATATGTTAATTTACTAGGATAAATTTACTTGGGCATAGAGTAAAAAATCATTGACACGTGTAGGTGTCAGATTACACCGATGTCAGCGAAGACACTGCTGTCACATACACAGGGACCTGCAAAATTCGCGTTATATTTTTACATCAAGCTAAAATTCATAGTACTATATATACACTCGAGCCGGCGTCATTTCCCCATTGGATGCTACATAAATGTTAAGTCACGCCCTTTCTGAGTGAACTGGCACGTGATTGGGGCACACAATTGTGAAGTGGTCATTTATTGGCGCAGAGTTAAGGGGGGGCGTGTCAAATAAAGAATGACCCAATGACACACGTATTGCAAAGTAAAAGTGTTTTAAGTTTAACATGTCCTCTCAGATAATGACGCGAGTTTTGCAGGTCTCTACACATAGATTTAGTGTAAAATGACACAATTTTTTTTTTACAGTGATTCGGGCTCTGAGATAACGGCGACCTTCGTGTTTGACTGAAATCCAACACAGCGAAATGTTACCGTAGACCTTGAAAGCTTCCGGTATTTTTTTTCGAAGCACAGAAAACATATCTCGCTTCCATGGAGGCGTGTGCAACTGTGATAAAAAAAATATACCCGAGAAACATCTTGTACCTCAGTATTGCCAACTCAAAGAAAAAAACAATCAGAAGTGTCCAAATTTTTATTTAAAATGTGTATATGATGAAGTGGTAAATATTTATAGCATAGTTCTGTAATTGTTGTTTATGAATTTGGTAGAACTGCGTTGTTGTAATAATTTTTTTACTATGTCGTTTTAAAAATTAACTTTTGTTTTTTTTGTAGGGCCTAATAAATAAATTTGTTAAACATTTTTAAGCTAGATTAAAAGTGTGAGTGCTGTTATTATTCGAATAACTGTGCAGGTTTTCATAATCTAGTGGATTTTAACTTCTGGCATAGTGGAATTCTTTGTCAAGTTTTGGCAACACTGATATCGAATACGTTCTGTTTCGAAATTCTTGCCACTTAAAAAATATTGTGGTCGTTAATGAAGAACACGATTCTTATGTCGGTTAATATCTTACCGATGGTAAGATTTATGGGCAAATCTTCCTTTGCAACTCTACGTAGAAGTCGGGATATTTTTTTCTTTTTGTTACAGCCCATTGTTTTCTAAGACATTTTAGGAAATATGGAGAAGAAATTCTTCGCAGCGGCTTCCCACACCAAATTATTTATTTATCATTATCCGAGTTGTGTTAGTGTCTCCAGGCTAGTATTCCAGGGACGGCCCAGGTTTCTGGATCCCTCCTGAAGATAAAGCAATCTTGAGCAGGATGTAAGAAAAAGTAAAAATCACAAATAAAAGTTATGAAATAAACATTTTGAGAAAAACTTCTACATTTCTCGTATATTGACAACTGAGGCAGTCACCCTTGTAGTGCATGTTTTTACTTCCGTCTAGTTTATATTATTGTTATTACTACTGCTATTATTATTACAATTGAACAATTTCAAAATTTATTAATTTCTGTTTTTAAATTGTATGCCCGCGTGTAGAGATTTTTCTGTGTGCACAGGTGACGATTAGACCCTACGAATAAATGCTGACATCCATTAGCGTAGCTGGAATTTCTGCCATACAGGGACAAATACTAGTTCTTAAGAGTGGGATGGACCCCGTGGGAACCCCGCGTCCAAGGTCAAGAAACGAGGGAGCAATACGGGCGACAGTAAGACGCAAGCCTAGTGCCTCATCGCTCCTACGCGCAAGGCGTGCAGTGTTTCCGTCGTAATTCAGTACTGTACAAATTAGATCTGTAACAGCGGGGTTTTATTAAACGCGATGAAAGCCCACAGATTAAACTACGTCCGTATCTTTGCACTTTTCTCCTGCCGTTTAATGAAACTGCATAGGCAAGCTTTGACAATTTTCACGAGATTCTTCCCCAAGAATACATTTACTATGGCAAAAAAAAAAAAAAAATGGGGCATTGATAATAGTTTTTAATCTTTTCTGACAAAAAGTCGTATTTGAGGAAAATTTATTTACGGAGATACGCGTATTCGCTTCTGTAGAGTCACTATTTCTTCTCAGTTGTAGAGAACCTGGATTTCTCTGCTGACCCCCGCGTCATTTGCAAGCACACGCCTAGTGACACCTATGTTTGATATTCTTAGAAAGAGAAGGAGCTACGATTAGTGTAAGTTACTCGTCTCGCCGTACGGCGGCGCCACGGAAACATGGAAACAATAATATTTTTAAATAATTCATTGGTGATTTCTTCATCCGTATTGCGAAAACTCAATGGTGCTGTCTTCATCTATATTCCGCTCCACTAAATGCGATTTATTTTCAGTGGCCAGTGTTGATGTATTGTTACTCGTTTCCTGCGCTTCGCGTAGTCAAATGACCGAGTAGCCTCTTCACACACACGACTGGAGAGATTTTGTTGTAAAATTTCTGTATGAAATTACTGTACGAAATTTCTGCTGAAAACTTCATGTCGTACTGCATCCGCAACATCGCAACATGGGAAAGTTGGCAATAATTTAAACCTAATCACCAGAATCACCACATCGGTCAGCGAAGTTGTAAAACCGTCAGAAATAGAAAAGAAAAGAAAAAATCAAATTTCGTCTTCACTCATATAAACACCAGAAAACAAACAACTTTCTATTGTTCTCTGTCAATAATGTTAACGATACGCGTTTTTGGTTGCATTGAGCTGCAAGTAGGAAGCTGTGAAATTCCCGTTATTATCTGGCAACAGGTTAGATCATGAATTCGTGACATAATATGAAATGGAAAATAATTAGAAATTTACCACCTTTCTTTTTTTTTTTTTCTATCGTAAACATGAAAATATATACTTAAAATCTTAATTCATACAAATTTCAAGAATGCATTTAATATTGAAATTAAGTTTTCGCTAAACTCTTTCATGAAATATCAGTAGTGTCCAGTTGCAACACAAAATTATTTAAACTCCAATAGTTGGTTCGCATGAGGTAAAGGTTCAAATTCTGGCAATTTTGACTTCACAAATTTATCACGAGTTAAAAATTGAAATACGGGCAGACTCTGTAACAAATTTACAAATTAAAAAAAAACTTCGCAACAGCCTGATGACACAAACATTTATTTTGATCTGCAGCCTAACATATTAACTTTGCTTTAATGTTGTGATGTGTACGATATAGTGAGTGAAGTGGGTGCAGAGATTTGGGTGGCTCTTAACAGCGAGTCATACTTGAGAACGGATGAGGGTGATTGAGGTGAGTATGGAGCAGCGCCGGAATGAAGGGGAGGGGAAAACTGGAGATCCCCGCAGAAAACCAGCCGACCAGCGACATCGTCCGGCACAATTCCTATAGTCCATTCACTGTTTCTTCGGCCTTTTTGAATAAAACCTTTGAAAAATCTCCCCATGTATAACGTGTTTAGTTATTTCCTAAACACGCCCTGTGTCACAAGTGTTTTATACTTGTGTTCATAAAAATTACTTTATTTTCTAGTAAATTGAAATGTTATTCATATTTTATCCATAAATTATAATACTTCATTTACAAATAATCTGAATAAAAATCAGGGATAAAATAGGTATGTTGGTAGCGCCTAGTGAGAAATAGTTCTTATCAAAAATACTGTTACACTTAGTGCTCACGAATTTGGTGCGTTGCCCCTCTGGTGTAATTCTCCAGGATTAGTTAAGCTTAATTTGCACGAGGCGGAGGAATATCGTGGAAGTAGAACTTCAGCAGGGCTTCCGAAAAGGCTGGAGTAACTGTGAATGGACTATACATGCAAAATTCTGGGAGTGACCCAGCTGGGGATTGAACCCGGTTCGCATTGGTGGAGGCGAGGAGGCTTGCCGCTCACCCATTGTGGCCCCGTGTACCATATACTCGTTCTATTAAAAAAAAATAACTTTCCTGCGTTGTCATAATTTTCAGATTGTTATTTCGTATCACCTCACAACGTGAAAAAATGCAATATGGTAAAACTTTCGATAATAATGGATTGAGTGATTGATTCTAATTTATTGTTGTTAAGCTATTAAAGAAATAGACAGCGTCAAAATGTGCACATAAAATATACAAATAAAATACGAATGCGAATTTCACAATTGGTAAAATAAACAATTGTTTAAAAAGTGTACAAAAAAACTATTAAAGCTGTGAAATTTTATTTTCTTCTTCAAAGTCTTGAACATCCTTATTGCCGCATTTCACGATAATTTGTTATTTCATTATCTGACAGGTATTTATTTAAGGAACTCATACATGTAGATATTTGTAGTCAAATGATTATTGTTTTCAAAATATAGCACCTGAAAGGTAGGAAATTTCGGAATATAGGAGCCCAAGTTTTTTTGCTCCTAAATAACTTTGTCAACTAAATCACATGTCATGAGATCTATATCACGTACACAACATACTATCAATTAAGTATCCAGGATATACTGGAGTAGCCTACTGGCATTCTGAATTTATTTTAAAATAGAAATTGATGTTTATTCGCCCGAGAGAAAATAATATTGTTACGCGTTCGCTTCTTGGCCTCCCATGTGAGAGAGAGGAGAGGAGGAAAGAATGCCGTTATATGATAGCGACGGCGGAGGCAAGGAAATTACCGGTTTAGAATTACAGACGCGCGCCGCTGACTCTGGTGATATTATTCTCTGCAATTATCTGAAGAATACTCTGGATTACTGACATCGTTCTCTCAGCACGACTCGGGGTGCATTGAATCTTAGAGATGGTCAAAGAACACTATAAATATTGCGGCAGGCCTCCGGACAGGGAGTGGAGTTGGAGTTGATGAATGAACGAGCGGCTAAGTTCAGAGCGATAGAAGAACGAGTGACTACGACTGTCAATCAGTGAAGAGCGGGGCTGGCAGGCTGAACTATTAGACTAGATGCATGAGTGAAATACATTATAAATTATGGCTTGACCTTATGAAATAGACCTTAAATATTGCGCTCACTGTTAAATAAAAAGGGTAAATGTGGGGACATAATTTAATGCTGAAAATAATAGCTAAGTAAATAAATTAGAAATCAAATTTATTTTTTTAATTTTTTTATTGATACCTTCATTCCTCACGAACTCAGCTATGCCCCTCAGGCATCCGAGTAACAATAGAGTAGGTGGTTCGTGGTTAACTGAGCGCTGCCCCTGCCGTTATGTATTTTAACGGGCGCACTGACTGACACGTGTCCAGTAAAGTTGGTAACGACAGAGGGAAAGTATTTCAACATCAACATCAACACTTATGAATACTAAAACGTTTTATCTTGCCTTCTGTTCTTTAATTGCATGTAAGCCTGATAATGAACAAATGCGTAATATATTTAATTTTGCAATAATTTCACGGTTTCACTTGATCGACGCATGAATAAAGTGATCAGGTCCGTGGCTATGTTAATCGTATGTACATATGGTAGAAGAATATACAATGTGCAAACAAGTAGATCTTAAGGCCCCCCGCCTACCTGGCGATCGAAATACATTGCACAGAGATTGAAACACACGTTTTTTCCGTGAAATATTAAACGTGCGTCCAACGTGCTGATCTACAAAAAGAAAACACACATCAGACGAGGGCTGTTAAGTACTTTCAAGACGTCACGCACATTAGAAACACAATTTCAGAGCACTTCAAAATGGCTAAAAACGCCTTTTTCAAAGTGCTGTATCTCAAAATATACGCGTCAGATTCACACAAAAATACTCAAGGGCCATGCATTGAACCTTCCAACAGACTTTCCACCAATAAAATAATGGGGTAACCGCTGTAAGTCCCGTAGGTACACGCAGTGCAATGAGAACAACTGCGCGCCAATTGAGAGCCTTGCGCTTAGTGGCGATGGCGCACTTGATACGCGAAGCAGTCTCTTCCTTATCGCTCCTGCGCTTCTTGGCCTCAAACGCGGGAAAAATTTTTTTCAGATAGGTGGTAGCCTAAGAGTGGGATGGACCGCCACGTTTGTTTTGTGAAATAGGTGTTTGCGCGGATGCGCGTATCTCGGTAAATAAATGTTCTGCAAATATTAATTTTTGTCAGAAAAGACAAAAGCAATTATCTATGCCTTTATATTTTTACTTCTGTAATACTAAGTACTTTATCGGAGAAAAAAATTCGTGAGAATGGTAAAATATAGCATTTTTAAAGCTTGCCTACTGTTGAGGGCATGGGACTCGAACCCGCACACTTAGATGACGGAGTACTGTCCTGTCGCACTTTAGGTGAGGGGAGCGAGGGTGGCAGAAGGCGTCCCTGTATGCACTCGTGGCTGCTAGCTCGCTGGGAACTGCCCGCGACTTGAGGATCAGCGAAAGCGAGGTGCATCTACGAGTGCGATGGGACCATGCCAGCTTGGGTGCGGCGACTATCAGCAACTCTTAGCGTCCCCAGGTGGTGGATAGGGGATCCCCAGGCTCTGGGGTGGCTGGAAATAATCAAATACCACCCCGCGAACCAACTAGCCGGTGCGAGAGCGCCGTCGTCGTGGGCGTCGGGAACCCGGGCAGCTCAGTACGAGATGGCGAAACGCGTCTGCTGGAGGTGGCCCAACGATCAAGGCGGGGAGGGGGATCTCGATGTGCTGAAAAATGCCAAGTGTAGCGATCCTCACTGCTGGATTCTGTGAGTTGACGACTGCGGTTGCGTGATGAATGGATTGGAATGCATCGGACCTTGGAAGCACCCCTATATCAGCATTTACTCCTGGGCCGGCGGATTCGCCACCACCACTGGTAGGCCCCGGATGTCTCGCATTTCGCAGACCGACGGGCTATTTTGGAGAAAGGGAAGGAGGTGGCTCCCCGAATAACTCTCTCCACCTTCACCCATGGAGTGGAGATCCTGGCATAGGCGCCGAAGGGCGAAGATGGAGTCGGTGTCATGACTGAGCTGTCCGGTTTTCCGACGCACTCGACCAGAAGCAGGGAGGCCCTGCATCCTCAGTTGATATCAGTACTGCAGTGCTGGTTAAGCCTACACGACATTATTGACAGTACTTCAAGGGCGCCTGCGCCCATACGATGACTGGCTTCGGCGCAGGGGCTGTTCTGTCCCCCGCAATCACACCAGCTGCGCTCTCATTTCATTTCACCCCGCATCAACCAATATAAGTCTTTTTTCCCGAACTAAGGAATTCCCTACTTTATCCAGCCCTAATCCAGTTAAAATTAATTATTTTATCCTCGGCGACTGTCGCATAGATTTTCTACGGCCCTCTCCGCTTTGCCTGGTTTGCTGTGCTCTTCCATCTAGACCTTTCTTCTTTCGGAGTGTGCACATGGCTACAATTGCGGCCATGGCACTATAACCCTGCTTAGCCGCGATGCATGCACCCATTTTATTAATTAACCCTGACCTAAAGGGTAAAGGGTTTGCTCTGAGACGCATCCCATTCTCCAAACGTCTCAACTACTAACAAGCATGCCGGGGGGCACACAGAACTGTAAAGGTGCTCACGTTGGCGTAGCGGGATTTGGGTGCTCGCCAGAAAAAAAAAACGACGCCCCCACTCTTTGACCCACTCTGCCGTTACCACTTCGAGGGTACATCGACGCTGGTGGTCGGTGCGAGCAACTTGAGGGCAACACTGCAGGGCAAGCCGAGATACTGACGTCTTGGAGAGACGTGACCAGATCGGCCAATCACACCACCACAACACGACATCACGAGACGAAGGAGCTCCGGTCCGGTGTCGTTAATCACCAGTGGTAAGGAGATATTTGGTTCTGGGTGGAGGATAGATCTGGAAACGATATTATGCGCAGCGAACCCTAGAGGTCTCCTATTAAGAGCTTAATATTTGTTAACGCAATTATAGCTTGGAAGAGTCGAGTTTTTACTCACTATTATTTGTTGGGATATTTCTAATCTAGTAAGCATTCAGTATTGTTTGTTAAAGTGTTTGAGATATTTTATTGTATGAGAAGGAGTAACAAAGTTATTAGTAGTTTCGTGATTGTCTTGTGTCATTGAACCATCTTGAGTTTTGCCCCCAGAGAACAGTACCATCAGGAGTATTGGCCTCAGCAGCTTGTGTTTTGTATGATCTTGTGTTTAATAGTATAACGTTACAGTAGTCATCCCAGTAAAAACTTTACACTCTGCAGTTTCTTTAAGCATTGTTAAGTGGCAAAAGAAAAGTACAAAGACACGGGCGTAGTTCAATATGTTGTCTTTCATCGCGTGTAATAAATCCCCACTGTTACAGATCTAATTTGCACAGTACAACGTCACGCCGGACACACTGCACGTCTTGCGCGTAGGAGCGACGAGGCAATAGGCGTGCGTGTAAGTGTCGCCCGTATCGCTTCCTCGCTTCTTGACCTTGGACGCGGGGGTCCGTCCCATTCTTTAATAACTTGTGCAGAGTCGTCTCAGGGCAATTGTCGTGCCTTGTCAACGCCACGGACAAAGGGGAGATGAGGCCACGAGTCCTCATCGAGCGTTGAACTGAAATGCTCGATGGTAAGGGGGGGGGGGAGGTGTTTGAACATCCACCCTTGCCAGCAGACGATCCAGGCACGCACCGACAACGCGGGCTGCATTAAACCGACGCTGAAAAGGGCGCTGTCCCGTCTCGTGACTCAGCGGTCGGCGATGCGGCTAAGAAATCCCCCACCCGCCTACACACTGTCCCGAACACTCACAAACTTCCGGGGCCCACAGTGGCGCATTGGCCAGGGCGCTCGTATACCGCCGAGATAGATCGGGTTCGATTTCTGGCATGGTCGCTCCCGAATTTCCGCACTTTGGATCACCGCTGGTCGGGGTGTTTTCTGGCGGCTCTCCCGTTTCCCTAGTCCTCTCATTCCGGCGCAGCTTCATACTCACTTCCCTGCACCCGCATCATTGAGTAAAAATATACACTAGAGTGGCCATGGGATAGGAAAAAAGTCTGACCAGTTTCATGTGTTTGTTCCGCTGTTGATCCAGAGGAGCGCTAGTGTTCTCGACGTCATCTGCGCGGTGTTGCCAATTCCGCAGCCAGTAAAAAGTATGTTATAACCCCGGCCTCGGCTCACCCACGTGTTCGTTCAAGTTCTGCCAGAGGCGAGCCTGTCACACGCGAGTTACCAGCATTCACTGCAGCTGTGAATACCCAACTCATGATTTACTAGTGCCTACCAACCATGGCATGTGTTTCGTTTATGTCGTAGAATCATGTGTTTGCGGAAATATGCAGCGATATCAACTACTACTTGGTATTATTTACCTCTGCGAAAATGAATTATCATAAATATATAACGTTCAATGTTTGTAATTATAATATATTATCTTACTATAGTTTAGGTGTTCATGATATAATACGAGTACTGTTAGCACTTACAATTATAAACGTCATATTAATCATGAATGATGTCGTACATCACAGTAAACTTTTAATTTCGTTCTTATGTGAAAGGAAATGGACAGAAAATAATTGTTCAATAATGGAGAAATATATGTTAGACGCACGACGGTCTACAATTGAACACAATGTTTACAGTTTGGGGTTGTGATCTACTACATATGTGACTGTTCGTACAAATTATCATTACGTTCAATATGTCGATTTGAGTATCATTAAGGCTGTGTCCAAACCTAGGAATGCACTTATGTATATAAGAATACTCCACTCGGCTCGATACGTGATACAGTCCGATAGACATATTTATTTGCATCCTTTACAGCTACTAGTTAGCTGATAAGATTCTGAACAAGCATTTTGACGGAAAACACATACTGTATATGTACTGGAACATAGGCGCATATATGTAGAATTAACAATACATTAGGAGCTGTAGCTGGAAAGCGCATGACAATGAAAGTGTTCCTATTAACCAATCATATGCTTTTTACAAAAAAGGCATGAATATATATTTGAGTCAGTAATCGCAGCTATCGATAATGTATCATATAAACTGGTGACAACTAAAGGTAAATTCCCTTTTAACACTAATATTGGTATTAATAAAAATTAAATGTCGGATATTGATACAACGTTTTCACTCGTCCATACCTTGCCTTGTAAAAACATTGGCAGTGTTCTCATTGCTCAGCATGTTAACTATACATTTAATGTCACGCCCGGCTTATAACAAATCACGACGAAAACTGGTTATATTTATCCCGGCTCTTCTAGATCAGTAAAGGTTAGAGAGTATACGTTGTTAAGAACGTTGCTCAGTGGCGTTTCTCAAAAGGTTATACCTCCATTCCTCTCTTTATAAAAATAAATATTAGGATTTACACTTATGAACTGCATGTAAATCGATTTTCAAAGTAGTAGCTTATGGGCTGTAAGGACGCGAGACTTACACAAATTTGTTTCCCCGTGTACGTGCGTATGTCATTTCCCGAGACATGTACAACATTTACGTACCTAGACGAATGTGATCGCTGTATGAGCGTGCATCTCATTAAGCAGAAAAACTTTAGCACACTGCGGGAAAAAGACATTTATGGTAACGTATAAGGCTCAACTCTAACATATGTTTGTTTTAAAGCGACAATGCAACTGTCGTCTCTATTAAGATCCACATCTACAATAATGATGTGCATAAGTGGATATTGTCTGAAAAGTTGGCAGCTGTGTATGTTTATATTTACACGAGTGTAACACAGCACACCAGTGTATATTGTACACTGAAACCTCCGACACATAACAATGCGAAAAACGTTGACACTGTAGTGTTTATCAGTAATGTTAACACTAACGAACGGATGAGAACTAGATATAACAAAGAGAGTCACAATATTCTACTTCAGACTACGTACATTACAAAATATAACTATTTCTGCACTAAACATCTGTTGAATGCAAAGACTCGGTGCCAATCACTAATAGTCAAGCTAAGGCCGTGTCCGTAAGGACAAGTTCGTTATTTTGTAGTTTGTCATTTCGTAGGTTTCAATCCGGACGTTGTCGACAGTCACTTGTTTAGCACTCGCGGCAACACATTCTTACATTAACAGTGAAAACATGTTTTATATAAATTAAATGCTTAAAATGGAAGAAATATTTCTACGATCATCACTGGAGTGCTACGAACACGTTGATAAACAATACAATAATATAATATCCAATAATGACTTAAAATAAAACAAGAGTTGCGAAATATATAAACAAAGCACAACACTTACTTGCTTTTTAAACCATGTCTAGTGTATTTTATGAACAGTTCTTTGTTTAAAAAAAAAAACATTTTAATTACTCATTCCCGCATGTGTTTTGAATGTCAAAACCAACGTGGCGCTAATTTTGTCATTTTGTATTTTTGCTAACATCTGCTATATACAAGATACGAAATATCAATTTACCAAATACGTCACAAAGTTTGTATAAAATATAGGGTCACATGATCATTTTGTCAACACAATCTGCCATTTCGGACACGGCCTACGTTTACAATACAAAACCAAATGCATTTAGAATTATGTAGTAGGTGCTTTTCTGTCATACAGAAACACGTATTCTGTATTTTAAGTTTTCCATTAATGTTTTATTATTAACTAGCGACCCGCCCCGGCTTCGCACGGGTGCAATTAAGATAAAAAACTGCTTAACCCGGCGTTAATTAGGTTGGGTAAACTCTCCTAAAGCATTAAAAAAAGCACATTATAATTTTATAATTAATTAAATAATTTATAATTTAAAGTTTTTTTGCTATTTTTATTTGATATTTTTTTACTTTTTTTTATAATTTTTCATATTAATATACATTATATTACAATGCAATTTATCTGAGATAGAAGTATTTAATATGTTATTGGCTAAGACATTCTCTGTAGACAATGTTTGACGTCCTGTTATTGTTTGGTAGCAAAATGTACTGTTTCTCGGGATTTCCAACTCGTGATAAACCAACATATAGTTGGCCATGGGAAAAACACTCTTTTCGTAGGTCGATTCCAACCAAAGAGAAAGTTTGACCCTGAGACTTATTAATAGTAATCGCGAACGATGTTTTTACGGGAAATTGCAACCGTTTGAAAGATATTGGCAAATCCGTGGGAATCATGGGAATCCTCGGGATGTCTGCCAGCTGGCAGGCTGCTGGACCGGTGAGGATGGTCGCGACAATCAAATTTTCTTTCAAGTCTTTAATGAGCAATCTTGTGCCATTACACATGTTAGGAGGGCGTATATTCCTTAGAAGCATGGTAGGAGTACCGACTTTTAATGATAGTTCGTGAGGTGGCAAGCCAGAAGGATTAAGCGAATTTAGAAAATCTTGAGTAAAGTGGACGACATCGTCAACATTGGTGACTGTGTCAATCGACTTATAGGTTTTGACTTGGCCGGGAACTCTTTGTATAATGAGATTGTTGATTTCATTGACAGTGTCGTTCCTAGGCGATACTATTGCCCTGGAACACAACCAGTGAAAGTCTCTTTCTAGTACATTTTCGAGGCCCGGATATACTGCTTCTATAAGATGCTGCATACTGTGGACTATCTGACCTAATGTCTCATTTAAAATGATTTCAGCAGAATTAGTGCCCAAATTTAGAGAAGGAAAAACTCCTTCTCCAAGTCTGAGCAATTGTTGTGGGAAATCTTTATGCGTGTCTCCACCAAGATAGGCTCTCATTATTCGTTCGCAAATTTAGGTGTTGAATAGAACTCCATAAGGGAGATGATTTAAGACATGCTTTGATGATATCTGCACGCGTCCCTTTTGTAACTACAGGGAGTGTCTGCCGAAAATCCCCAGCAAACACATAAGTAAGTCCCCCCATAATGGCAGTAGAGCTTCTAAGATTGGCGCAGCACACAGCACGTTTTATTTTCCGAATCTGTCCGTCCTGCAAAGCCGTAGTACATTATTTTGTTCTATCATCAATAGTTTTCGCAGCGCACGCAATGTAAGGAATTTTATAGGTCATTTATTTACACTTTGGGTTACATTATTGGAGTTTTAGTAGGAATCCCTATTGATTTTTAAAATAAAATGTAGCCTATGACACTCAGTGATAACGTAGCATTCTACTAGTGAAAGAATTTTTAAAATCGGATGAGTAGTTTCGAAGATTACCTCCTACATCCAAACACACAAACACACAAAGTTACAAACACTACCTCTTTATAATATTTGTATAGATTCCAGTTAATCTAAACAGCCAGCAAACCTGTCATGTTTACTTTTGTTCCCAACAACACCTCGTAAGAAACAACCATATTGAAGCAGATCATACTTCAAAGCCGACATTTACTATTAGAAAAGCTTATTATTTGTGATCAAATATAAACGTCAACATGTGCACACACGCGCCTTTGTCATATTGTTTTATACTTACACTACCGTAAAAACAGTTTCCCGCCAACAACACCGACTGCTCTGTACTGATTGGTCATAGCCTCAACTTATAAGATACAACTATTTATTTCAATGTTTAAGGAAATCCCACCAACGCACACGACCTGATAAGGTTCCACTGGGAACCAAAACATAAGAGAACACACATTCGTTTCTTCTTCCCACATCTTAACGCATAATATAATGCTTAAATATTTCTATTGTAAATCCAGCTTTACTTCAGACGTCGCAACTTACGCTGCATTACGGTGTGCAGGTGTGTATAAACCAGTCGAATCAATATTTCTATGTTCATAGTGTGCACAGTTGTTATAGGCTGTTCACGGTAAAGTGAGCACTTTTAAGACTCTAGTTTCTTTTTTATTTCAGCTGGTTTTAATCCTTTAATCACCTTTTGAAATAAATGTTGCCATGTAAGTAATAAACACAGTGTGTAGATTACACCGCACTCGGAAGTTAACGTATAAGCTAAAATAAAATATATTTATTGACTATTATTCCCAATGAAAAGGCTTTCAGAAAAGCTCACTTTACCGTGAATAGTCTATACCAAGAATAACAGAAATATTATTAACTATCTCGACTGTGTCAAAAGTTTTTCGGGTATTCTGGAATGTTTATCGTCTCCTAGCCCAGAAATGGATAATGACAACAATTTACGAACACTATGTACAAATTGGAATGATTTGTGACAGTTGGGCATTCTTGTGTTAACTTCGTGGCATATTTACATCATTATAATTTACTTTTCCTAAACTAGTTATGTTCTGTGTGCCCCATGTTTTGTTGAATGAATAAATACTTTTTTCGTTAACGACTACTCATTTTGTTGCACGATTATACTAACTAACGAAATATGTTTTATAACATGTATGATCATCTTAACAAGGAGTGTTAATTTATACAACAAGTGTAGATTCGATTCGTTTATCGTGGGTATTTTCTCCTTTTTACTAGCATTCCCCTACCACTTAACAATGTTAATTTATAATACTAGATGTATGTAGTGTATCATATTTGCAAAACAATTTTTCTTCCCATATTTAAAAATGATTTAAGAAGTTTCTGTTGCCTAAATTATGCGCGAAAGGCGTGAGTCGTTTAAGCCGTACTTACACGATGCCCAATTTCTGCTACACAATTTTCTATAGCAGAAGGGAAGAAAGAACGCATCGGTTCATACCCACACGTTATCTAAAGTGCTAATAGAAACTTGTAAATGGTAGGCAAAACAACTCGCAGGGGACAGGGGTACAATTGCAACCAATAGTTTTATGTAGGTGCTTTGTGGTGCATCCAAAAGGTACGATGATTATTTCTTTTTTTTCCCCTGAAGACTGCATTGGTTTAGATTTTAACGTACGAGTACTATGTATTAATGTATGGAAAAAGATGATATGAGCAAATGTATGGAATACAAGGTACTACATTCACATGTATGTACGACGGACATTTTGCCACTCATTAAAACACAGGCATATTATTTAAACAAGGGCATAGCTAGGAATATACTCTCGGCGGGGGGGGGGGGGAAAAAAAGGGGGAAGATTTCTTATATATATTTTTGAACAAAGTACAAAACCTGTATTATCACAAATTTATTTTAATCATTGGCTTCATGTACAGATATGAAACCACACAATGCTATAATCATTCTTCATGTTCAAAGTAGATCACATATTCCTTGAATTAACATATAGTAATACTTGTCATTGTTTTCTTAAATGTAATTTTCATTTCGATTATTGGGAGGGGGGGATATGTCCCAATATATCACACCCCATCCCGGCTACGCCCCTGTTTTTAAATGTGTATCTTTAATGAGCATAATAACCAGTCTTGTGCTATCCGTAATTAAACACGCCTTTACGGTTATAGGGCCAAAAGAAGACAAAACCGTTACAATATTATAATATCTGTGCCTTTTAACATTACTCACGCTATACAGATCAGATTTTCGACTGCATTAATTGAACGTACGTATCCAGTAGCACTCAGCTACACAGAAATATTTCAGAATGATGACTACACATAAGTGATTATTATACTACTTTTTTTCGACTTAAATATTGTTTTTGCAATAGTGATTAATCTTCGTGTAGCTATGTTAACATTATGGCACATAAGGAACACATTTTACATTTATCGAGAATTTTTATTGGCTTTTTTTTAGAGTTAAGGGATTTTACAGAGACGAAATGCAAGCAAACTCAAGAGGCAGAGGAAAAAAAGAAATCTTGCTGATGATTATCGATCATATTACGTAACTTAATTAGCTTGATAAAGAAGTGTAATAAAAAAAACTGCACAATATTCGAATTTGGTAGCAGTATAGCGTGGATAAAACCACAAAAAAAAAAAAAATGTATGAGTACAAAATCGTCATTGAAAAAAACATTTTTTTTTTTTAATTTATGAAATCAAAGGTGACCCTCTGCGAACTGCCAAGGTCCAGCTGGGAGTATTAAGTGTACAAAATTCGGGTGGATGGCCTAATACTGCTTATTCAATTGCCCACTTCGTCTCAAATATGAACATCCATTCAGAGGTGAGCACTTACTCCAGTGTTATAGACCCAGGGGAGGCTATGTCCTACATCGTGCAGTGTTAACAAGTGAAGCCAGTTTTTTTTAGTGGAGTTAGACGGTTGTTTTCCGGCGTAAAGTCACGTGACCACCAGTAGCCCAAAACATTGTATCGACTGATCTTTCACGTGTATTTTGAAGAGTATTAAAATCGACATAAATTTACATACAGCCGTTTTTGATCTAAACGATAATATAAATAAAGCGTGAGTGTTTGTCTCAGATAACTATATATAAATTCTGCCGTGAAATATGTAAAGTTATAAATTATTTAAGTTTAAATGGAAGTGGCTTATACGATTTTTTGGTTGATTTGCTTCCCATTCCCTATATATTTACCTTGAAAATATGGCACGAAATAATGTTCTGACGACTGTAGGATCTTTTAAAAGTTATGATAAAACTTTAAACGTACTAAAATCGAATATAATACGCTGTTGAAGTCGTTTGCGAGTGCGCTACAAGTGAAGCAGCCATACTGGAGACAACTTTTGTTTACATTGAACAGCCTTGCGAGTGCTATATGAACACGCCAGTTGTTCTGAATTTTCTTTAAATGTTTATTATTCTTGCGTTTGTGAAATGTGAATTTGGCATGCAAACATGCCTTAAAGAGTTGCAGCGACAAACAAGAAATCAGCTGTTTATCAATACAAGAATATAGCCTTACGACCAAATCAGTTCTCATATTTTTAATAACTATTGAATGTAGCCTTCCTGACTTGCAATTTCCATGGTTTCTCGAAATCACTCCATGCAATTTCCGGGGTGACTCAATAAAGACAACTGGACCAATTCCTTCCTTGTATTCCCTTCATTGTGTTCTTGGTTTACCATTCTCTAACGAACCTGCTGTCGACAAGATGTTAAGTTAAATAAATAAAGTTTACTTGTGTGTTTAGATGGTTATGTATTTAACGGTAGGCTGTAATCACTACAGTAAATGACACATGTTTAGACATTTTATCGTTTTCCAAAGGTAGTCAAAATAAAGAAACTTAGATAAAGCCAATATTTTCCTGTAACTACACCATCTGCAAAATTGAAAAACGTCACATGATTTTCTTTAAACTCTATTTCACCCTTCTTAAGGATTTTTGAAATTCTAATTTTTAGGGCAACTAAGTGGACATATGCTTATTTTAATATTGATGATGAATCACGGATATTTTGATGAAAATGTTAAATTTTTTAAAAGCCTACTTGTAAATGAAAAATGGGATAATGTTTATACATTAACTGAACCAAACATTGCTTTGTCATTTTAATCATGCCTTTCCACTCAAATCTGTAAAATGTAGCAGTAGTTCAAAAATAAAATGGATGAGTAAAGGTTTAACAGTCTCAGGACAGAGGTTAAAACCAGTGCGGAAAATGCTAAGGACTAACCCAGGGGAAAAATAAAAATTATAGTGTAAGCAATACGAAAAATTATATAACAAGTTACTCGGAGTAGCAAAGCAGAAATACAATGGAGAAAAAATAGCTTCCTCCTCAAATAAAACCTAGGAAAGGACACGTTAACCTCTCCTTGAAAGCTGATGGTATTAAAATCGAAAATAGCAAGGAAACATCTAATAGTTTTAATGACTATTTCACAAACACCCCACTAAAATTACAAAATGAACACAGAGCTACAAATATCAGTCCTGCACACATACCCCAAAGACCTAACACTTGGAATGCTAACACGCTGTTTTTCACACCTATCTCTGAAGAAGAAATCATAAATGTAATTAAAAATTTTAACAAATAAGGTTCCTGTGGAATAGATGTACCCATGACTGCTAAAAAAGTGTTCTTATTTGATAAACCTGCCTTTGACTTGCATTTTCAAAGAATGTCTTGCCCAGGGAATTTTTCCTGATAGACTCAAATATGCAAAAGTAGTACCAATACATAAAAAAAGTGACAAGGCATTCATGGATAACTATAGGCCTATTGTTCTTCTTACGTCCTTTTCAAAAAATTTTAGAGAAATTTATAGCAAATAAACTGACACAATTATTAATTAAAAAAACAAGGTTATTACATTGCAACAGTATGGCTTTGTAGAGGGCAGATCCACAGAACAAGCTATTTACAGTTCTACTGAAAAAATATTAACTTCTTTTGATAAGACAATTCTCAACAGGTATAATCGCAGACCTTTCAAAAGCTTTTGATTGTGTCGACCACAATATTTTAGTGCAAAAACTTGTACAGTGGGGAGCAAGAGGTATAACCAATAATATGTTCAAATGATATCTTGAAGACAGAAAACAGATCACATCCATAAGATATTATAACAAAAATCACATTACAAATGTTATGTCCAATTCCAGAACTACTCGAGTAGGAGTTCCCCAGGGATATATACTGGGACCAATTTTATTCTTAATATTTATTAATAATTTTCCACAACAAATAACTAATGGCTCAGCTATAATGTTTGCGCATGACACAAACATTTTAGTAACTAGTTCAAATAAAGTAGTTCTTGAAGAAAATATAAAACTCACCGTGACTGAGATGTCCAGTTGGTTCCAGTATAATAAATTAATATTAAATGTGAAAAAATTTGTGCTCATGAATTTCATGCAAAGAAATAAACGTACAACGCAGGATGAAAGATGCACAACAATAGAAAAAGACGGGTTACACACAGAAAATTGTACTAAATTTCTGGGGCTCATTATAGACACTAATTTAACACGGATAAGCATGTTGATAGTGTATGTAAAAATTCGAGTTCAATGTGTTTTGCGGTACATACTTTAAAAAAATGTTTTGTAATAACAATTTAACACTTGCATACTATTTCTCAAATATTCAGTCCATAATAAATTATGGAATCATATTTTGGGGTAAATCGACAAAATAGAAAAAGGCTTTTAGTTTACAGAAGAAAACAGTGAGATTAATAAGCAATAAGGAAATAAGAAGCCATTGAGGGCCATTATTTGTAAATAACAAAATTCTCACTCTTCCATGCATGCATATGTACCGTAGTATTCTTTTTTCATGGAAAACATTAAAGAAGTTAAAAATAGTGATATACACCATTACTACACCAGACTAAGCTTCACCTATGCTCCTACAGAACCTCACAATTTACATCAAATCCATACTATGCTGGGCAAAACTAATAAATAACCTACCCAGTCATTTTAAGTCAATTAATAGTTTACAAAAATTAAACAGATCTGTTAAATCATACCTTTTACATAAGGCCTTCTATTCTGTAGAAGAATACTTACATAAAGACAAATTTCTATAATGCAGAACAAGACTGATACAAGGAGACTTCATGTAATAACTTGTGTTTCAATCTAATGTATACTTTACATATTTATACTTTAATATCTATCTGTACATAAATTTTAACAACTTGTACTGCAACCAAATGTATAGTCCATTCCCGATTGGAAGCGACTTATGAAAATCAACCTTTGAAAAACGCTCTAGGCATAACATGTCAACCTGTTTTTTCAATAACATGTATTCCGTATATATATATATATATATATATATATATATATATATATATATATATATATATAACACTGTGGCTAACTTATATATATATATAAGCTATATATATAACACTGTGGCTAACTTTAGAGTACTGTATTATTAAATAAATGAAACATTTTTATCTTAATATCTTCTATAACTTGTAATATTTATTTCTTTTTGAAATATGAATTAACAACAGCGAGTGCAGCGACGTGTTGGCAACGACCGGTAAGAAATAGTTCACAGTTAAAATATTATTTTAACCTCGTTGTTTAGTATACTGTTTGTACATTAAATGGTGCTTATTGAAATATGTAGGTACCCCGATGGCAACATATCTCATTTATACAGGTTAAAATAACAGCGGAAAATATAGTGAGTAGGCCGTAATGGTTACGGTGTTCTTTATCGAGCGAGAGCAGCTTTGAAGCAACTGTCTGCTGAGCGAGGCTTGTCGCTCTCTCTCTCAGTCTGTCTCTCTTTCACACTCGGGAAGTTTCACTTCGCTAGTACGCGGCCAAATTGTACAGGTTTTCAATTTTAGCATATTTCATACTTATTACAGCAAAATAATGATTTTTGAATTTGCAATTTACAACTGAAAAGAGATTTTAATGTTTTAATACTTACTTTAATATATTTAGATACGATGGCGGGGCAGAAACAAAGTGAAGTTGGCAGACGTGGCGAGCCATGACATGGCGTGTTGCTGTTTTGCGAAACGAAGCGTAAATTATTCTTGCTCCGAAAAATACTTCAAATTACCACATCACGTTTGTAGGCGTGTTTTTTTTAACATACCTAAGAAAATTACGAGGTTATGATAAATCTGTTTTTTTTTCCGCGGCAGTAATAAGTATAATATTACGGTGTGTTTCGTTAACCGCTGCGTGTGAAATAGCGCGCCGTGGCTGCGTACTGATAGTTACGCTGGATCTGACTGTGTGCGTGATTTGAAATATTTTATATGAACTATTTATACGTTGTAAATGTGAACTGTTAATATGGCGAAGTTATTTATTCATATCCATGTCTGTTTATTTATCACAACGTTGTACCTTTGCCCTGGGTGTTTGAAACACAGTCTTGTAACGTGATATACCACCAATCCCAACAAAATAACTAAACCCAGCCCCAATAAATATCAGTAAACCTAATACACAGTAAGTAGCAATACATATAAATATGAACGGAATAAAAGTTACGGTAGGCTTATTTGTGTGCATATTCACCGCTATATTTTAAGTTTCTATAACAAAAAATGAGCGACACGAGTTGCGTGCTTGATTTTAATGTCGCTTTTTCGTTGGACTCTATTCCTTCGTTATTCGAACTGAGGCTGTCCTTTAAAAGAAATAACCCAACACATATCAATAACAAAAAGTTACATACTACAGTCCATTACCCCGCAGTTGTAACAGTGTTTAACACAGTCGCGGCAAAATATTAACGTGCATTACGTGTAATGTGCTATGTCGTGGAAAACAAATATGTTGATGTAACGTAACCGTAAGAACTATCGTTAATTGAGGCATTTCTAGAACGCCATAAAGCTGACCTAAATGTTATAGGCCTAAACTGTGAATATTCGTACTAAATGGTTTTTGAAATAGATTTAAGACCGAATTCTTTGAAAAGCTGTAAACAGTAAACAACACATTTGACAGGTATAAGAATAGAAGTCACATTTCAATGTTTATTTTTATGTGTAGCGAAAGTATACGAACACATGTACACACACAACGGCATGTAAACATTGATTTTGACAGACTCTACATGGCAGTCACATGGCAATGTTGGTTTACATTTGGCGGAAGGATACGACATGGGCCTGCAAGTAGATATTTAGCAGGGTTCCGAATAAGTTGCTTCCAATGGGGAATGAACTAGTCTTAACATATTTGTAGAGCTGCTAGAATTAAGAAGTGTCTAAATTATATTATTTATCTGTTATATATTTTTATATTAATATAATTGTGTGCAAATATCCATATTGTATAACAAAATTTAAAAAAAAATAGTAATTGACAAGTCATTTCCCAAGCGTATTTAATGCATATGGGGTGCAAAAATAAGTGCTTCGTGAAACAGCGAATACTCTAGCCACTACACCACCATGGCCTCCATCATCTTAAGACGAGAGGAGTTGAGAGGAGTTTGGTGGTTTGTAACAATCAAGGTATTGAGAGCCGATGAGGGTGAACTATGGCAGGTATGGTGCAGTACTGAAATGCAAGGGTGGGGGAAACGGGAAAACCTCCAGAAAACATGCCAGGCAGCAGTATCAATCAGCACAATTCCTATATGTGAAAATCTGTGAGTAACCTCACACGGAAACCAACATGGATCACATTGGTTATGGCAAGCAAGGTTCCTCTCCTCCCTTCCCAGGGGGGAGGGAGCCTCCCCCCTGGGAAGGGAGGAGAGGAACCTCATTTCTTCCATGGGTAAAGTAAATTACAAAGTTGAATTTAAAAAAAGATTGCAAAAATTAATATAATTATCCACCAGCTTATCACAGATCTGGTTTCTGAATGGGAGGGACAGTGTTTTGCACATCTGCATTCATGCTTTTTATAATTACACTTGATTGTTTCTTTCTTAGGCACCAGTAAATATTGAAAGTTGTCACATTTAATAAATAGGTTGCAATGTGCCAACATTCATGTGTATATATATATATATATATATATATATATATATATATATATATATATATATATATATATATATATATATATATATATATATATACAGCATTAAGAGATTGGATTTACAGACCAAACTACACACAAGAAAATGAAATTAAAGAAAATTATCGAGAAATCATGTATTCCTCGAAGTGGCATTTGAAAACTTTCGCAGCAGACCTAAGTTACTCGATTTCAAAACATCGATAAGTATTTTGACATGCCGATGATAATGTTTACAATAGTGACATAATCACCGCCCACAGTTTCGACTATTTGCAAAGTCTGCGCAGTAGTGGCATATCAAACAAATAATAAATTGTTTTTGGATATACACTGTTTTAGCAGAGTTTATGTTACAGAAAACTAGAATTACACATACAAACACACAAAACCAAACAGGAATAGTTGTCAACAGGTACATGACCACATATAATTCTGTAGAAGGCATCGTTTAATTGTAAGAAGACAACTGTGTTTGCCTGGTCATGTTGTGCCCGACATTAGTTTTTTTGTTTTGTTAATTTGCTGTTTACTAACTGAATTCCTTTTACACGGTTCTCTGTGTTCTTCGTGTAGGGCTTCCTAATGGCAACTATTCTTTGTTTGTTTTCTGTGTCTGTATGTTCGTATGTGTAATTCTATTTCCTTTCGACATGGGCTCTGCTGCAAAGGCGAGTGTCAAACACAATTTTCCATTTAATATATAATACTCATATAGCTCTACATGAATTATAAAAGTGTAAGAATGCCACGGTGTGTCCCCGTGCCTTCCAGCCACGGGGACACACCGTGGCAGCGCAGCGCGGCGCGGCGCGAGTGGGGTATTCGAGAGACGGGCGGCTTTTAAGGCCATTCGTGCGTGAAAACAGTATATTTACGTAATTTTTGTCATAACTTGTTCCACAGCGGATTTTTTTTAAATTTTTGGCTCGACAAGGCGTAAATAAGAACTTTAAACACCTTATATGGTGGCACGCCACCACGGCCGCTGGGTACGTGACCGTAAGCTGTTGGTGTGGCACAGAGTATTAATGGACTCTGGAAAGAGCACTAATGGACTGTTTCAACACAATGCATGTGTGTGCGCGTGAGCACGTACAAGTATCTTTAAGCCGACGAGGAATTTCCGCTCGCCCTTGAACTACAGTAGCTCGGTAGCAACATCTTACATTGCAAATTCACTATGTTCGTTATTCTCGGAGCACTGATTGCAGATAGAAAACAAAAATTCTTCCTTTTCTTCCATCAGTGCTCCGAGAGTGAATAATGACGGCAGTGAACATTTAATGACATAAGAAGGTGCTAAAAGTTGTTATTTACGTCTTGTCGAGCCAAAAATTTCTACAAACCCTTTGGGAAACAAGTTATGACAAAATTTATATAAATGTACTGCTCTCATTCACCAATGGCTTTAACAGCGAGGTCTTGAGAGCCGATGAGGGTGAAACGAGGCATGGAGCAGTGACGGAATGCAAGGGCGGGGAAAACGGGAGATCCCCGAGAAAACCCGCCGACCAGCGGAATCGTCTGGCACGATTATTCGAGAATCCGGAAGCGTTCCCGTCGGGAATCGAACCTGGTTCGTTAAGGTGGGAGGTGAGTAGTCTAACCACTACACAAAACACCACTAGCGTCGCTTTCTCGATCTCTGTTTTCTCAGTAGTCAGTAAAAATAATTTAATTGTAACACAAAAGTCAATAAAAAATTCTATATAAATGTAGTGTGTGTTCCTTATGTGCCATAATTTCAACACAGCAACGCGAAGATGAATAACAATTACATACAAAATATTTAAATTACAAAACACAAGCATTGTCCCCTGGTAAGAATACAGCAGGCCGCCGCCGACGCACTGTGTCTTCCTAGTGGACGCAAGGCTCCTTCATCCGGGGGGTAACACAACTCAAGGCCACCCTAGCCGCTGATGGTCCAGGAACCACCTGATTGTCCGTCATCGAGGCTGTGCGCGCCGTTCGACAAGTATTCACGCGCCTGTGCATTAGCGCGTCCCCAGGTAGCTAGCACCTGCACCTGGACATTTTCATCGTCCCCACTTCCTCACAGGGATAGTTCCAGTGTTTCCCTACATTTCACCGGGACACTTAGGACTGGTTGCACCATCGTGATTCGAAACTCGATCCGAGATCGCATCTAAGATCGACACAGAAAACTGTTGCACCATTCTAGTTCATAATTGGACTGGAGATCGAGATGAAGTTCATTTCGAACCGCTGAAATTGGCGGTTCCAAAACTCGATCCGAGATCAGCAGCATTCGTCGATAAATGTAGTTAGAAAATACGCCAACAGATAGAACTACGGTCGATTGTTTTCTTGGGAAATTAAAACAACATTATAAGCACTTGAATATTATTCAGTAAAATTCGTACAACAATGATTCACTTAAAACAGATAAAATATCGCACATCTAGTTCTATCTATAGTGAAAAAATACGCATACTTCCGTGATGTCATATATTATGAACAAATAGGAAAATTTGTCTCATACTTAATCTTAGAACCAAGATCGAAGATCCAGAATGATGAGATTTTCGTTGGTACAACACTTTTACATTGGAACCAAGATCAAACTGGATGTTGGTTCAGAACTAGGATCATTTGATCTCGGATCGGGGAAGATGTTGGTGCAACCGGGCATAAGACGCGACATTGGCCGGATTTCGCTGGAGGCAACGCAACCAGAAGTATTTATACCATCATCAAGCGCCAGTATGGTTTAGTGGTTAGACTGCTCGCCTCTTGCGTAGGCGAACCGGGTTCGACTCCCGGTGGGTTCGCTCCCGGATTCTCGCATGTGGGAATCGTGCCGGGCAATGCCGCTGGTCGGCGGGATTTCTCAGGGATCTCCCGTTCCCCCTCACCTCATTCTGGTGCTGCTCCGCACTCACCTCATCTCACCCTCATCGGCTCTCGAGACCTCGATGTTAAGAGCCGCCCAAATCTTTTCACTCACGCGTGCGCCGAGTGTCCCAGCGACCAATCGCCAGAACACAAAACGATTTCAGAAAAAAATCGATTTGGCTGTGTTGGGGACACGGCCGTTTGTTTTGCGTGAATACGTCTACGTTGACGCGCTCGGGCGCCTTGATGTTTATTTTATGTTCCCAGTACCGCTTCACTTGATCATATGGTGTTTTATGAGTATCACTGGATTACTTTTAAGAGACCCTTTTTCCAACCGCATACGATATCTGTATTTTGACTTGGCTTTTTGGCGAGTATAGGTCGAAATCGTGTTAAATTTCCTTCATTTTCTTACACTAAACGCATACAGTTTCACCATAACCACGCCACAGAAACATTTTTATATACACAATCGATTGATCTTGACTAGAGCTGTCTATTGAAACCTAAACGAGCGTCGTAGCTTCTCCTAGTCAAAAGTTATACTACGCGGAAGTAATGAAATGTGCGAAACGAACTCAACACCCCCCCCCCCCCCCCTTTTTTTTCTTTCATAGCGCGCGATGCTTCACAATCCTCGCTCAACGTAATCTATTCTTCGGTCCTATGGCGATCGAGAGGTGTAATTGAATTTTGAATGGTAGACGATAGATTCGGAGCTGTAATGCCAAACTGTATCCCCAGGTTTTGTTAACGTTGGATTTTCTGGATTGCAAATTGGTTGCAAATTTAAAGATGTATTCACATCAAAAATGTATTTACAAATGAATATCAAATGGGTGACAAAATATGAACAATCCACACGCATGCAGTACATGCTCAAAATGGTGTACGAGTGACTTCGATGCACGCGGTAAAATATTCCATCCATATTTGCGATGTGCCCAATGGCGAAGGAGATACGGCCGCCGAGGTCGTCCTCACTGCACTGAGAAAAAAGGTTTTTGTTGAATGCGAGTGAAGAGATTTGGGCGGCTCTTAACAGCGAGGTCTTGGGAGCCGATGACGATGATTGGAGTGAATATGGAGCGGCACCGGAACGAAGGGGCCGGGGGGACGGGACAACCCCGAGAGGACCCGCCGACCAACGACATCGTCCGGCACGATTCCCAACTTGCGAAGATCCGGTGACCAGGTTGGGGATTGAACCCGGCTCGCCTCGGCGGAAGGCGAGCGTGCTAATCGCTCAGCCACCGCATCCCCTTTTGTTGAATGAAACGAACTTCGTTCGGCGATACCAAATTCTAAGCTGTCCGCCGTAAAATGAGCACTTTTGAATGCCCTCATTAAGATCTACTTGTATGCGTGTTGTATATTCTTCCGTCTTACGTAAAATTAACATTGCCTTGGGCCTCATTATTAGAAAAAGTAATTATTAAACGAAACTAATTAAACAATTAAAAAAATAATTTGAGTCATCACAAATGGTTACCTAGCACTTTTAATTCGACTCTAAGATGTGGAACTTCTTTCCATCCATCATTGCCAACTTTACTGGGCGCATGTCACTCAGTGCGTCCGTTAAAATATGTGCACGTAATGGCAGCGACTTTTTTCTAAGATTTCTTTCAATAGTGCTCACTTTATCGTGAACAGCCTTTAATTGTTTGTACAGGGACAATGAAATATTTTGTTGCTAATATGTGCCTGGTTGTTTCATACTGTAAGATTTGGTTGGTGCAACTAAATATTTGTTTGGCTATACGTACTTTTAAACAGGTTCGGTTGTATATAAACGAGGTTGAAAGCCCGACCGGGATTCGAACCTACAGCGTTTAGGCGGGAGCGCTACGGCCTAGCAACCTTAGCTATATTGACTATAGGCTATGTACGGTAAAGTGAGCACTTTTCGAGAGCCCTCTCATTTGGCACAATAATCAATAAACAAATTTTATTTCAGCCGTAGAAGTTAACTTCTGGGTGCGGTAGATTATACACACTGTGTGTATGACTAAATTGACAATATTTATCGAAAAAGGTGGTTAAAGGATAAAACGTGACTGGAAGGAAAATGTAACTATGGTCTCAAGAGTGCTCATTTTACCGTGAACAGCCAATAGTAATGAAATGAGGATGTTCTCAAATAAATACATTTTAAATATTAGACAACGCGAGAAAATAATTATTTATAGTTATAGAGTTCTACTTTTTATTTTACTGTTGAAACTGTTTTATTAGAATTTTTCCAACATTATTGACGGCCCTGCCTACTAAGCCGGGAGCCGCGAACTTCAAACGAGGAATCAATGTTAAAGGAAATTATTTTTCATTCCGTTAAATTTAAAGATAGCTATTTCAAACAGAAATTATTCTGCGTGAAAATTATAAAGGAGTGTTGCTACGCGAAGACATCTTGCCAATTGTTTTGTTGAATATATTTTTTTCTAAATTGTAATATCGAAATTTAGAAATTAAAAAAAAAGATTAATACATTAATATATATATATATATATATATATATATATATATATATATATATATATATATATATAGCAATATTTTCTGACGACGTCACGTCAAAATTTTTTTTGTTTGAACTAGTTATTTTTAAAATTGTCGCAATGAAAAGGAATTTCGTTTAATATTGATTCCCCATTTGACGTACGCGGCTGCCGGCTTGGTGGGCAGGCCTGTTAAACGTCAATAAATGAACTAACGTACACTGTTACTCCCCTAAGTGTAGCAAAAATTACAGACAATCTCTCGAGCTGTATTTCCGAGAGAAGGCAATCAAACGAGTGGCCAAGAAAATGTATACAGTTGATTCAACTAAATATTTTGTTAACAGTCTATTTTTTTTTCTCGCAAAAAACAGATGTATTTGTTTCTAAAACCGTGTATTTTGTAAGATGATCAAAATTAATCTTGTTGCTTTTCAAGATTTGTTCACTCAACAAAATGCTTTGTTGAGGCAACTTAATATAAATGTTTGTAGTTTGTCCAGTGGGGCCTCGTATGCCAGGGACCGCATGGAAACCATTATGAACGAATCTAGCGCTGACAGGAACGAATACATCTAACTGTCCTGGAACCTGGCTTTCAGATAGTCGCTCACAAATGTGCCAAAATGCAAGACGTTGAAACCTGGCGACAACCCTTACAATACTTCTGGTTACGTTGCCTACAGAAAAAGGCTATCATTGTCGCATTTAGTGTCCCGGGAGAAATGTACGGCCCAGCCAGACTGTTCAGGAAAATTACCTATCCTCACTTGCATAGGATGTTCACTGTAAAATGAGCACTTTCGAAAGCCCTGCTTAAGATCTACTTCTATGGACGTCATGTATTCTCCCACCTTATGTAAGATTAACACTGCCCTGGGCCTCATCACTTTATTCATGCGTCGATCAACTGAAATTGTGGAATTATTAGAAAAGTATATCGTTGTAAATCTGTTCATTTTTACACGTATATGTATTGCAAAAAAAAAAAAACACAGAAAACGAAATATAAATGAGGTTATCACATATTATATTCGACGTTAAAAAATGTATCTAGTTTCTATCCATCGTTACCAACATTACTGGACGCATGTCACTAAGTGCGTCCGTTAAAATACGTATATGATAGGCAGGAGCGGTGACTTTTTTCTAAGGTTGATTTCAAAAGTTCTCACTTTATCGTGAACAGTCTTTTCCTGAAATCGTTCCTGATGCCCGCATTGGAATGCGAGGTGTGGATTCGAGTCATACCGCAGATTTATACTACGCGAAACTCAATAAATAGGGTGTGTCACGTGAATTCCGTCACTGCTTGGCATTGTTAGAGGCACAGGTGTAATGAGTAACCACGAGGCCCCATAACCAGTGGCGGCTGGTGACTTTTGAAACAGGGAGGGGTGTGGCGATCCTAACTCAGATCATTACAAGTAGCATTTTTTAAATAGGCACAGTGATAAATATTTTGCGTACGACAGGTTTGTGTAAGTGTAGTTTGTGCAGCCAAAATATAAAAATTAAGTGTGGTTGTTTGAAGAAAAACGTATCATCACTCGATTTGTAATTGTCAACTCACTGTGGCCACTGGTTCAGATCTAATCACTAGCACAGGTATTTGTTTGTTTTGTTTGTTTAGGTTATATGCCTTCCAACCAGTACCTATGTGACGTGGTATATTAGACGAGATGATGAGAAATTAGATAATAATACTAATTCTACTATACTAATGAAAATTATAACTTAAATATACTAAAACAAATATTTTTATAACGCAATACTAATTTACATACAGTACATACAAAATGCATGTCAAATCTAAATTAGAGGATGAAAGTGGCATATCTTAATTAATGTATTTGTAAACAAAATCCATTCGTCAACCTGTACGCGCTATCTAACTGGCAATGAATATTCACCTTACCAACCATTGAAAATTCTATGCCACTATTTAAATGCTGTGAACATGGCATGTGTCTTTTTGTCTCCCAAATGTTTCAAATCTTTTACCCAATTGACAGTGCACGCAGGATCACTAGTTTTCACCAGCAAAAAAAAAAAAAGAAACACAACAACGCACTTATAACTTCACACCCTCATAGCCAGTCCGCGAAATTATATGAACTTAACTTTGAATTTTTGAATATACTAACCACTACGTTTACCATCATGGCTTTGTTGTTTTGTTATATATGCCCGTGGCCTTTCTGGTCTAAAATGTTTAAGCTCTAGTTTATTCCCGTAATTGAAATTTTTTTTTCGTAATAAGGTCTTAAATGATACTCACTGAATAATCCATTATTTACAAGTTAACGTAGCACGACATGAACAACTCATCAACCCTGCTTCTGACCGATGCTCATGGTTCATAACTAATAACAAACTTGTTAGGAATATTATACACTATGTTTGAAGTTCACGCGACTTTTAACGATATATATAATTTAAAACTCTTTGAAGTAAATACAATCATTGGTAAGAAATGTGTTTGGCAACTGCAAAAGAGCGGAGCACGGAAGTGCTCCTAGAAAACATGTAGTATATAACTGTAGAACACATTCTGTTTACAGTGGAATTCGAAGTTACAGTTTTGGTAGCCCTGTCAAGTTCCAGGAAACCGTCTTTGTGTTTGAGCAGGGGCTGAAAAGTGGCGAGCCCCTGAAGTCTCCCCTCCTTCCCGTAGCTCCGCTACTGTTATAGCCGTCTCTATCTACTCGCTCCACCCACTTCGGGGCGAATAATCTGTAGTCCCTCGTGGCAAGAAACTCGTCCATATCAAAAACCTTGGCTGCGAAATAACCTCCGTATGCGTACACAGTATTATTTATTTACTGGGTGGTAGATAAGTAGAGGTCTGCGTTCTGATATGTTATATGTTCCTCAGCAGCCGTCACTGGCCATAACTTATATCTGTTGCAGATCACATTCTGCATGCAGTGGCAGCTGTGTTATTTTGCTGGATTCTGTTCCACTTGTTTTAAACGGTTTTCAAGAGTAGGAGATTGTGTGAGTGAAGAAATTTGGACTGCTCTTAATATCGAGGTCTTGAGAGCTGATGAGGGTGATTGAGGGATGGAGCGGCGCCGGAATGAAAGTGCGAGGGAAACGGGAGATCCCTGAGAAAACCCGCCGACCAACGACATTGTCAGGGACGATTCCCACTTGCGAAAATCCGGTGACCCGGCCGAGGATTGAGCCCGGTTCTCCTTGGTGGGAGGCGAGCAGGTTAACTGCTCAGCCACCGTGGACCCGTGAGCGAAGAAGTTTGGGTGGCTCTTAACATCGAGTACTTGATAGCCGATGAGGGCGAAGTGAGGTGAGTATGGAGGAGCGTCGGAATGAAAGGGCGGGTGGAAACGGAAGATCCCCGAGGAAACCCGCCAACCAGAGGCATCGTCCACCACGATTCCCACATGTGAAAATCCGGAAGCGACCCCGCCGGGAATCGAACCCAGTTCGATTAGATGGGATGCGGGCAGTCTAACCATTACACCACCGTGGCCCCGTCGGAAATTATTGTCCACATTGTTAGTATACAAAAAATTGTTCATTGTGGTACGAATCAATAGTGATAAAAGTATGCAACTTTTTAAACCCAATGAAAGAAACTACAGAAATTTCGAATTTATATATATTTTTCCGTAGAAATTTTGAAATTGAATGTAATTAATATGTCAGGCTACCGTGCTCAAAATAACTGTCCATACAAATACAATAAAAATATACAAATTAATATTTTCTTGGAAATGTGTTATGTTATTCGTCCGTATTTCAATTTTAACTTTATAAACACGTTTAATTTCAAATAGTTAGAGAAGTAAAATGCAATCTGACACGTCCGTCACTTTATGCGACAGTTTAGCTGGGACCAAATTTTTTGTAACTTGTACGAATCAAGATTTCAAGTGGAGTTCACACATTTACGATATAACATGATTATTGTTCTTTTTTAAGTGATACGGTATTGCCTTCACGAAACAACGAAACATAAAAGGCCTATCCTATAGATTTAACCAGCTTCGAAACATATGCACACTATGCGAAGGCCCTGATAAACGATCCCCTTCGAAGAGTATGGAAGGGAAAAAGAGATTTCACTGCCAGGCTAAACCTCTTAGCTTATTCTCTCTCTACAATCGAGCCACTAACGCCTCTCTTGAGACCAACATAAAAAGTTAAAAACAAATAATTATTTTGTCGTGGCTATTTCATAACATTAAGATTGATAAAACATAATTCTAGAGGACATGGTAAGGATTTTTAGCATTAATAATTACCAAACTGATGAAATTAAATTGGTTTGTATTTTTTTTTTTTCTGCTCTGTAGGGCGGTACTTATATCCGAGATTCCCAGCAATCCATAAAGTAAAGTTTCAAAAACAATTTTGTTTGTTTTGACAGTTAACTGTAGTATTTGAATAAAAAATACAAAAAATCTGGGCATAAGTATGGATCATTATAGGAAATAATGGAAAGTTCGTAACCAGATAAACAGCCCAGGCCTAGATACCAGTCAAAACAAACCAAATTGGTTAGAACTTACCTTTCTGGATTGCTGGGAAAGGTGAAGTATTTCACATGTGTGTTTGGCTTCGAATTTTCACAGCGAGGAACCCAACAACTTGTTACACATATCTTTTTAATTTTCCCCATTTCAAAATTGTAATTTAATTCAGTTCACGTACGAAGCTTGTAAACAACTTGGTCAAGAATGCCAACTGTATGTAATAATTTCAACATAGACAATTGAATACATGTATTAAATCGTTTTCTTAATGCTCAACGTGTGTATGATTAAAGTTGATTTGATCTTAAACGTAAGAAAGGATAACTCTGCTTGAACGCCAATCCGACGAATAAAATTATTTTACAATTGGATGACTTTTCGATGTTGGTACAAACGGAATTGATAGTGCCCAATAAGAGCAGCGAAAGGCCTATGCAGTGACTGGCCCCTGATCCCGCCTTGCGCAGAAGGCTGCTCGCAGCAGATACGAAGGCGGCGTTGAACACGTTGGTTAGGACACCGATCTTGGTAAATAAGACGTGCTGCATAGCTGTCGCCATGCGCTACTTCCACGTGTCTACCACGTGTCGACGAGTGCCACCCAAGTGTACCGTTTCATACGTAATGCTACTGGATCACCTGAACTGTATATTTCAACACTTCTGCTCAGCAACTACGCACCTTCCTACGTAAAGGCTGTTCACGACAAAACGAGCACATTTGAAATCAACCTTAGAAAAAAGTCACTGCTCCTATAGGCTGTTCACGGTAAAGTGAGCACTTTTGTGACCTTAGTTACTTTTTCCTTTCAGTATTTTTTTTTAAATTCTTTAACCATTTCTTAAAATAAATATCACAGTGTAAGTAATAAACACAGTGTGTATTTTCCACCACACATATTGTTACGCGCTGCTGCCCGGCACTGTGATGGTGGACCCACCTATCCCGCCTCTCCCCCGGGGTTCCCTCCTGACCCGCCCTTTCTGGGAAACCCGTGAATAATGAACAGGCGGTCGGGCTGTCACGCTACTCGGCGCCTTGCTTGCGTCACGGTCCCTCTCCCCTGCTGGAGGTTTCGACGGGTCTGCCGACGACACAAGAATGTTCTGGCGAGACTGGCTAGCGCCTCGTCCCTCTGCGACGCTTACCGGGTGTTGGGGAAGATTCTAGATGGCGGCCTAAGACACTATATATATATACTGCCGCAACCCAGCGGCCGGCAGTCTTTGACGGAGGCCACCTGGCCGAATGTGCGCGATCGTAGTGAGGTGTGGACGACAACTGGAGATTGCGGGACGACGGCAAACGAGGTGTTCGTGGCGTGAATGGACGAGAGGGTGTGAAACCGAGGAGTGAAGCCTACTGTGCGTGAGGGCGCTTGGAGGTCTCTAGAACATTGCGACTGGCGGGACATGGACTGGACTGAGGTGGGACTGAATGGAAGTGTAATACGGATTTTTACTGTAAATATTCGAACTATCCATTTGGGGACATATTTTACAGCATATCTGAATAGGTTGATACACTGTCTAATGGGACTGATATTTAATTATTTAATTGATTTCTTTGTGGTAATTATAAATTGTATTAAATTGCAGTACTTGGTTGTGAACTTTAAGTGATATCAATTTATTGTGAGATTTTGAGTTCAGAGAATTTTGCTGCAGTAAAATAAGGAAATTATAATTAATTATTTTATTTGATTAAGATTTCCATCCCTTAACGAACTTGGTATAGCCCACTTAATTTCTAGAGAGATAAATTGTAACAATACATTTATTGGCTATTATTCCAAACGAGAGGGCTTTTAAAAGTGCTTTCACCGTGAATAGCCTATACCTGTAAATATTTTATCAGGCGCACCGAGTGACCAGCGAAAACAACACACACTCTTCTAGGGATTGTCCAGTATTTTCAAGAAATCACACAGCACGACAAGAACACATGCATGCCAGCACCAGTTCAGAGCCCTGCGCGTAGCGGCGACGGCACACTTCATGCACACGACAGGCGCTGTCCCTTACCGCTACCGCGCTTCTCGGCCTCAAGCGCGAGAAAAGCAAATACAGGTATGCGGGGCCCTTAATGTACCTAGTAGTCCGGTCTTGCTGTAGCGTATTCTTATATTCATCAGACTTCGTCTTACATGGACACGGGAAAGAAAATATGTTTCATTTTGCGCCTTGAACGAGATTCGAACCCAAAGCAACTGCCTATGGAGCAGTGCACCAGACTATACAATGTAAATAACTCATAAAAAAAAGTAGTACAGACCTCATACAAATTGTCAGGAAAGTGCGATTTATGCTGTATATGAAAGAAGAATGTATATGTTTTGCAACTTTATAAAATACATTCCTAAAATATAGTTTGTAAATGAAAAAAAAATCAATTTAAATAGTCTGTATTTTTTACAAAATTTATGCACATTTCCATTCTGGATGCTTCGAGGAGAATTTGCAAGAAAATCTTCTTCAAGAAAGAACGTCATAATATTTACTGTGATCGTGTGTAATAAAATCATAGTAATAATGTATCATATCAATTTTATAATTAACTTTATTTACGTCAGTTTCACCCATAAATGTTTGTGACAAATGGACGCAAATAAAATTAATTATAAAAATTGTTTTCTACGTTATTGTTACAGTTTTATTACACACAATCATAATAAACACTATGGCGATATTTCATGACGAAAATTTCCTTGCAAATTCTGCTTTCTGAAGCATCCAGAATGGAAATGCGCTTAAATGTTATTCAAAATACATACTATTATAATCGATATTTTTTAAACATTTAATAAGTATATAAAATATTTTGTAATGTTGCAAAATATATACATTCTTCTTTCATATACAGTACAGCATAAATCGCACTTGAGGCAAGTCCGCTTATAAATTCGAGGACTGTTGTCTCTCTGCCCCGGCCCATTTCCTAAGCAACACCATTTTCACCTGTCTGCCTCGTGAAAAGTATTGATCAGAAGATGTGTGGTGGAACAAAACTACAGAATAGGGACAAATAATGCTAAAAACTTACGTTAATACCTAAAAACACTTACGTGTATATGATGAAAGTCCACGTTTGTAGTGTGGATTTACGGCACGTAGTAGCGTAATTACCACAAAAATTTATGTTTTCTTGGTTGACTGGCACCGTGGCGCATCACAGTCCGCGAGAGTCGGCTAGCATACTGCCTGGCGCAGCTCAGCTGGCTGGAGTTGAAGCCACCACCACCAGAGATTAGCAGTGTTCCTTCCCCGAAGTTTGGCGAGAAGACGTGCCTAGTGCGCACACTTATGACTGGCTAGTTGGAATTTAACGGAGGTGACGTCACAGAGAATATTCACTGGATTGTTCTTAAACGTTTGTGAATTCTGGTAACCCCTATAGGGCTCAATTGGATGAATTGATTTGCTACAGTAGCTCGCTATTGGTGGATGATTGTAGCTACCCCCATAGCGAGGCAATGCTCGTATTTTGTATTTAAACGCTGGTAAAACCTGGCGACAGGGTCAGACGCTTGGCTGCGAGGGAAGTCTTTCAGAGATGATAGGTCAGGGATTCAGTTTGATCACTGGTTGTTTAAAAAAAAAAAAAAAAAAAAAAAAAAAAAAATGTATAACCCTTCAGGAGATGCAGGAACGTCATTTTGATGCTCTACGTTTTCAGTTACAGTCAGGATATTTCTGTGATGGATAAAATAAGCAGTTTATTTATTTCTGCACAACTTAATAAGGAATCACTTCTTAATTTCTAATGAGACATTTATTAGTAAATGTTAGAGGAGGGAACCTTAATTTTTCTTGTTAAAAATAATTTAAATATTCCTGAAGATGCTATTTTGTATGTTGTCAGTTCTCTGCCATTTTTAGACTGATGGAATAACTTCATTCATTGTTTCGTTTTGCCCGCCGTTTTGGAAATGGGCTGTTTCAGAAGATTTTATTGGCTTCTGCAGGACTTAGAAACCAGTGATTTTTCCCAGCTTTGTTTTGCAATAGTTGGGGATTTACATTTTTGAATAATTGATATCACAACTGAAGTAAGAAATAATTACCTTTAAATACCTGTCAATGGCCATGAAAATCTTAGGTGGCCAGGTTGGGAGACAAACTTTTTGTGTTTGCTGTAAAAGAAGTAAGAGCTAAAATTTTAAGTGGCTTTTCAAAGTTATGACCAGGTGAAAATTTTAAAAATGAAAATACAGGAAAGTCACAAGTTATCAATTTTATGGAATTTTGTGAAAGTTTTGCTAGAATTCTGGAATAATTAATGGAATGCACAGGTGCGTGCATATGTTATTATAGTTCTGAGTACCTTTTTGGCTCAGCACGTAGGTTTTATTCTATTCGTAATATGGTTAATGTGTTAATCATTCTTTTGAAATAACCCAAGAAAATACTTGATTGAAAGAGTCCTTGTTGGACATGATTTTTATAGATATACATTTTTTCTATGAAATACTACTACAAATATTTTGCAAGGATTATCAGCTTTCTAAAATTTGTAAACTAATATTTTGTTGAAACCATTTGGGTCTTTGTAATGTTTTTCCAAAAGAAAGAATATTGCTATATTAAAAATAAATATTACATTTACTCATGCTTCTATTTGGTAGTGTAGATTGACCTTGTGTAACTTAAAGCAGGGTTTTTTTTTTTTTTTTTTTAATCTGGTAGTATATTTATTTTACTGCTTCACGGCTACGTCTCATGCATACTCTATATCTATTTCCTTATCTAACCTTGATTTTGGAAGATACTTTGTTATTTTTTAGTATTTGTAGTTGTATATTTGAGGTGTCCTGGGTATTCCCTGGGCCTTACACTTTTGTGACAATTTGTATGATGCCCTGACTATTTTTTTATGACTACTTCACGTTGTATAGTTGGGTGCAGTGCTCTATAGGCAGTTGCTTTGCTTCAACCTCAAGGACACTGCTACACGCTTCAAGTGCGCCACGCCACTCGTGCTGCGTGCACTACGATAACATTAATGCCAAGATCTCCCATTTCTACAGTTTTTCCGAGGATTAATTTCTCGAACCCAAATAGGAACCGATATTGTAAAATCCTCTTACAATTTGGTTACAAATTGGTTTTATTTTCTACAATAATTTTTTCAACACAAAAAAAAAAAGTATAATTTTAAATAATTATAAAATAAACAACATTTTCGTTATTAAATTTAATTAATTTTTTGTTTCGAAAAAATTAGATTACGTAATAAGAACAATTTGTAACAAAATTTCAAGAGAATTTTACAATGTCGGCTCCCGTTTGGGTTCAAAAAATCAATTCTCGCGAAAGCTGCAGTAATGGGAGATCGTGGCCTTAAACGGCGACGCTGTCATTTCATTGGTGGTATGTTTGTAGCAGAGTTCATTGTAGGGCTCTTGAGTATTCCAGTACATATCTGACACGTACATTTTTGAGACACGGCGCTTTGAACAAACCGTGTTTGGCTATGTCGGAGTACTCTGAAATGGTGTTTCTAAAGGCTGTTCACGACAAAGTGAGCACTTTTTAAATCAACTTTAGAAGAAGAAAAAAAGTCACTGCTCCTGCCTGCAAATATTTTAAGGGACGCACTGAGTGACACGCGCCCAGTAATGTTGGTAACGATGGAAAGAAAGTAGTTCCATATCTTAACGTCGAATAAAAAGTGTTAGGTAAACTTAAATTATTTCTTTCGTTTTTTATTTATTTTTATTTTTAAATGCATCAAGGTGTAGAAATGAGCAGATTTGTAAAATTTCTACTTTTTCGCAGTTTCACTTGGCCGGCGCATGAATAAAGCGATGACGCCCATGGCAATGTTAATTTTACTCTATGGTGCAAGACTACACAATGCGCATACAAATATAGCAGAGGCAGAGCTTTCAAAAGTACTCATTTGATCGTGAACAGCCTATAATGTGCGTGCCGTATTTATAAACAGCCCGAACGGGCTCGTGCGAAGTATGTGTTCTTTTCGTAGATCAGGACATTGAACACACGTGTAAAGACAGTTCGCCATAAAGTAAACTCTTTTGAAATCAACCTTTGAAATAATATAACTACTCCTACCTGCACATGTTTTAACGGGCGCACTAACTAGCTGGCGCCCAGTAAAGTTGGCAACGATGAACGGAAAGTAGTTCCAATTATTAACGTTAAATTAAAAAATGTTTGGTAAACATTTATGAAAACTAAAACTGTTTATTTCACTTCCCGTTTTTTAAATGCATCAAGTGTGAGAATTAGCAGATTTGTAAAATATTTATTTTTCTAATAATTTCACTCGACTGACGCATGAATAAGTCATCGGGTTAATCTCAACGTTACATTTTCATAAAGCTGTAGAATGCGCAATGTTCATACACGTACATCTTAAGAAGGTCTTTCAAAAGTTCTCAGTTTGCCGTGAAAAGCCTATAACGGCTGTATTCAAACGATATACATCAACCCTCAGTATGATTACAAGTGATTCAGAATGAAGCCTTGTACGAGACCACACGCATTTTCAACAAATTGCCCGTTGACATCCGCAATGTCAAAGATCTCAAAGCATTTAGAAGATTATTGAAAGACTTTTTGTCGTCATGCCAGTGAATGAATACACGGAGGTGTGAAGGTACCTAGTAATATTTGTGAGTCTATATAATATGTACTTATTTACTCTGCATGGTATCACTGTTTAAGAATGTATTTTAATTATGACAGTTTTGTATTGGGTGGTATTGTTATGGCTTTTGTCATGTTATTGTAAAAAAGTCTTATGGCTCGTGCCATGTTTATAATGCTCAACGGAACGAATATTTATAGTAGGAATTTAATCCAGGTACTCTGAGGGAGAATCGAACAAAATATTTGTTTGTATAGGGTCAACTATATATTTAGTTGCCCTAACAAAATATATTGTTCAGCAAACAAAATTTGAAAAGCAACAAAATTACTTTTGTTCGTCTAACAAAATATATGCTTGAATAAACAAAATATCTGTGTTGGACCAAAAAAAAAAAAAAAAAAAAATTAGACCAACTAAATATTTTGTTGAATCAACTGTATATATTTGTTTGGACACTCATTTGACTGCCTTCGTTTGAAAATACAGCTCGAGAGTTTGTTTGTATTTTTTTGTGACAATTAGGATAGTAACCGTGTTTTTTGGCGAATCTATTGATGCTTAACAATCGTATATAAATGGATAAAACAGTGCAACAAGAAACTGACTAGTAAAGCTGTGAAACTTGAAATTTTTTTTTTTTTACACGTTGCCCAATATTTTTGCATTATATCTATTTAAAAGCTTTCCAGGAATAACGGTTATCACATTAGCTGAGGTGCGCGAACGCAGGTGGCCTAAGTTCGAAATCATGTCGAGCTTGTAAAAATCTTTTTTATATCAGCCCGAAATGTTTAATGTAGGTACGTGTAGCCAAACAAATATTTAGTTGCGCAAACCAAATCTTACAGTTTTGGGGGCAACCAGATGAGAACAACAAAATAATTCGGTTTCAGCAACGAAATATTTTGACTGCCCCATGTACAAGCAAATAATTTGGATGTGCACCAAATTTTTTTTTTTCCCTCGGCTGGCGAGAGGGGAGCTGTAACTTCCGGGTATCGTGACCCGCCCTACAGCGACGCGGGACCATCTATGGCAAGAGTTAACCCGGTAAGTCTGTGGACATCATTTTCTCCTCGCGATGGCGGCCGGGAGACGTCCGTTGAGATGAGGCCGCGGAATAGATTAACTACTGTTGTCGGAGACAGAGAAGGGGATCGAGCGTTCGCCAAGCGCCCGCCTGTATAACGAGATCTAACGGTTAAAGAAATGGCGGAGGAATTACCAATCACTCGCATCGTAACGGCACACCGACTGACCGCAAATCCTGACCGACGACCGTGTCGAGTTCTTCTCGGAAGAGATTATTTAAGAAATGAAAGAAAAAAAATATATATATATATATATATATATATATATATATATATATATATATATATATATATACATATATATTGGCACCGTCGCTGTGCGTTACGTCTGCCGACCGCAAATCCTTCCGCCGTGCCCAGACGACGCGAAATCGATTTGCAGCCGTTGAAAACTCTGTTGAGCGAGCGTTTTCAGATGAACACTTATGCATTCGCAATTATTGTTATTATTTTTTTACCTACGAGGTTATGATGCGGCAAATAGATGGCTGTGATGTAAAAACATCGACAGTGTCTGTGCATTCTATTCGAGATGAGGTTCTGTATTGTCAGAGGCATGAAACTACATACAGTATTCCTATACTACGCAAGGGCGCTAGTTGGCAAAAAAAAAAAAAAAAAAAAAAAAATTCATCGCTTGGGAATTTTTTCGGCCAATCGTCTTTCAACTTGCTGACGTCACTTGTGAAGTTTCACATAAAATAATATTCTTCACATTTTGCAAAAAAAAATCATATGTCAAAATAGCTCGTTTGCTGTTTCCGGGGAACACAGAAATACAAGGCAAAACATTGACAGAAAAGAAAAAAAAAAGTGAAAGTGTAATTCTCTGTATTAATCCATTTGAAGGCAAAGAAGATTATCTTACAAAGATTCACGGATGGGTTCGCTGTAATAAAAAAATGTCCTTCATTTTACGGAAAAGTGATAGTTAAAATTTATCAAGAGGTGTCCGTAAACTCTCTGTAAAATTACGGACACATTGATTTTCAAAAACGGACTTTCCGTAAAATTTACGGAACATCTCCGTTATTTCCCTAGAGTTAGTTTTCTGTACTTCTAGTTTAAATAATTTTTATATCTATTTTATTTTAATTTTCATTATGTGGCTGTTCTACTGTGTATAAAAGTATATTTAAAAACATTAAGATATGTTATACTTAAGCATGATTTGAGCCCGAGTCAAAATGATGCATGATCACGACCCTAACCACTTACCTACAATGACCACGTTGTTAGTCTGGTATAACTATTGAATTTCTATAGCATATTAGGCACATAAGCAACTTTTTTTTAGTGTCTGTTAAAGTTAGTGTATCTTAAGTGTTGCTAAGTGTTACATACACCTTTTTCTGCCTTTTAATGTTTGAAAAAACAGTGGGGAAGAATGTTTTGTGCAGACACTGCATTGTTCGTGCCCGAAACCCGAATATATAGGAAATACGGAGATTTTCCGTATTTCGTATTTATGCACTTAACTCCGTTTTACGTCATTACGGGTTGCGTTTCCGTATGTTTACTGCTGTGCACTTTCGTAGAAAGTTCCGTAAATATACGGAAAATTATAACAGTGTATAAATTAAAAGTTACCAAAAATTTACCTCTGTTATACTCTTTAAAATAATTGCAAAACCAATTATTCGTGTAATTACAAACATATCCTGTAGCTATTTTTATTCAGTGTAAATTATTTCATTTGTGTGTGCCCATTTTAATGACTAAATTTTAACATTTGATTAGGAAATTATGAAAACTAGTTTTAAGGAAAATAACATCACATGTTATGTTTGTGACTCAGAACAGTGTTTCGCATCAACACAAAATAATAATTTTTTAACAACCTAGCTTCTTTAAAGTGATCAGATACTATATTTCTGGCTGTAGGTTTTAAAAACAGCGCAAGAGTCTGTAATTGTATATTGTTTATATTTTGTTTATGTGCTGCCAACAATCACTGAGATTAAGAGGTAAGTTTAGTACTGTGTAAAATGAAACATTTGACTGAACCAAATAAACTAAATATGCAAGGCTAAAATCGCAATTTCTTCAAGTAATATGCTATACGTATACTGACTGCCATCTTTGTTCGTAATCGCTGTTACCAGCCCACTGGTATGAGTTCCATTGATAGACAGTGAAAGATGTTACAATTTTATCGAGTAACTAGCTTTCCTGTGCTACTTCGTACGCATGACATTTAAGATTTGGAATCGCTCTTGGGAAATAAAGGACGACAGCCCATAGACAAAAAATAAAGGAGAAATGACGGAACTTTTTTTAACAATACTTTTTCTTATGCTGTAATTCTAAGATAAGATTAATCCGGTACCTATGTACATCCCTGATCATCATATTATTATATATATCATATTAGTATATATATATATAGTGTAATCTTCATGTCAGTACGTTAAGTGGTTTTTGAGTTAAATCCGGTCGAACAGACAGAGAGACATGAAAAAAAATTAACATTAAATATGGAATCAATCATACTATATGAAAAAATAATTAAAAGTGGAAAATTCGAAAATCACAGACAGGCGCTACTATTTTATTTATTTGTATAGATTCGGAGAAAAAAATAGGAAATTGTATAGGAAAATGAAGGAGCAACATTTTGAGAAACGCGCACAGAATATCAGGAAATGCTCACGTTAATATTTTACCACAGCAATCCACGCAGTGTTTCGCATCGGATGTATACATTGTGAAAAATTTACTTACCGAGATTATTCAGCGAGAAAGATATACACGAGTGCAGAAGAATGTGAGCTGTATACTCAACAAAGTAAGATGGTTGAGGAATGGTGAGGGTAGGGGGGGGGGGGATGGGTGTGAAGGCAAAAGTCATTGTTCCTGGTTTCATCACTAGGATTATTTCTTCTGTTATTCGACGCAGTTCGTGATCAACTCGCTACGCGGGTGTTTCATTCACAATACTCTCGCGGATTGATCTGTGATGCTGGAATCACAATAGGTCGACAGATGCGACGCGGAGGGCGCGATGCGACAACGAAAATTCGCGTTAATGTGAACACTAGATTTTTACCGCCTCGCGATCAACATTTTAAAATATTTTTTTATAAATGGTTTCTTGTTACTACATACTAACCTCTTTTACGATGGCCTTTAATGTTTCCTATATAATCTTATTATGCAGTCCTTAACAAAAAATTCTTTCCATGTCCGCTGGTACTTTGAGCATGAAAATATGGCTTTAATTACATCTAGTTATTAAAATGTGTTGCTTTTCTAATTAATACAATCAATAATAGCGCACGTAAAACTTCTGCGCCAAAAATATGGCGGGTTAAAAAGATTTACAGACCTGTCGCGCCCACGACGCGAATAAGTTAGAAATATTTTCTATTCGTAATTTTTGCCGCGCCAGCGATTTTCGCCACGTTGACTTCACAGAAGTCTCGCTCCAGATTGGTTGGGAAATTATTTTATTCGCGTGGCGACCATCACGTTGCATCTGTCGCACTATTGTGATCCCAGCATGAATGCAAGAGAAGTTACGCTGCCGTTGCATCTGTCACACTATTGTGATCCCAGCATGAATGCAAGAGAAGTTACGCTGCCGCTGTGTGTGACATAGCTTGCTTCGTCTCGGCGTCCAGTTTTGAAGGAACGCATTTTTTTTTTTTGCTTGGGTATTTCTGGAGCGATTTTCGACGCAAAACATGCACGTCTGTTACTGCGTCCGTGACACTTAATAGGAGAGTTCCCTAACTTCTCAGAACTAAGCATATTACATTTTTTACACGGTTTCTTCTTAAGACGAGTCCTCAGTCACACATTTTCTGTGAAATCGTTGTTTGCGGGTATTCGTGTATCTCTGTTAATTTATGTTCTGAAAATACAACTTTTTTTTGCCATAAAAGGTAAAGAATAACTATGTATGCCTCTATGTTATTAATTTTAACATATTAAATATATTCATAGAGAAAATAATTCGTGAAATGGTTAAATGTCGCAACTTTAAAGCTTACCTATGCAGTTTCCTTAAGCGGTAAGAGAAAAGAACTAACACACGGGCGTAGCTTAATATGTGGGCTTTAATCGCGTGTAATAAAGTCCCACTGTCACATATCTAATTTGCACAGTACAGAAGCACGGCGGAAACACTGCGCAGGGCAGGTTTTAGGTGAAGTGGCGCACTATGCAGGACTGGCCATGGGCGCCCCCCCTCCCGGTTACCCCATTCTTGTTAAAAAGTGTAAATGGTGGTCGAAGATGACGGCAAATATTACCAAGCAAAGGGCACTAGTAGTAGGGGCGGCGGGCTCCAAGACTACTTGACGAATGATATGTGGATGGGGGACGTATTGTCATAAGATTAACCTAGCTCCATAATCGCTGGAAAATCTGGAACACCTGCTCCATACTCTGCTCCATAATATCTCCATAGCTCCATAGTGCCAAGGAGCGATTAATGAGCAATTAGTAGCAGGTGGTCGAGCTTTTCCAGCGATTATGGAGCTAGGTTAATCTTATGGCACTACGTCCGTTCCCCCATCCACATGTCATTCGCCAAGTGGTCTCGGAGACCACCGCGCCTACTACTGGCGCTATTTTGGCTATTTTTCAAAAAAGCTAATTTATGAAATTTAAATTTCATATTTTACTCCTGGAAATAACTAGTAATATGAATAAAATGGAAAATGTACCAAATTTACTAGTTTAATCTTTTTTCGAATATTAAATTTCAGAATTTCAAATATTGGTTTTCATCTTATTTATTTTTGGTAACCTAGGATTTTCCATCTTATTAAAACACAAAGAAAACTTTTCCAAACATCACATTCATTTCGTGTGACGAATAAAAAGAGACATTAAAACCTGCTGTCCAACAATTCTTTAACAATTTTTTTTTTAAATTAATGAGTGACATAAATTCTAGTTACAAAATCAATATCCACAAGCCATGAACGGATGCTCTTCCTGGCCATGCTCCTCGCCCAGCTGTTATAGGCTGTTCACGGTAAAGTGAGCACTTTTTAAGGCCCTGCTAGATATTTTCTTTCAACGAATTTCTCTTTGCGCCACTTTTTAGTATAAATATTGCTATGTGACTAATAAACACAGTGTATATATTTCACCACTGTCAAAAGTTAACGTCTGATGTTGCAATAAAACATACTTGTTAATGGTTAATGCCTGTTGGAAGGGTCTTAAAAAGTGCTCACTTTACCATGAATAGCCTATAGTCCCTAACACTATAGGCCTAGTAATTGTTTTCTAACTTTACTTGACCATGACGATATAGTCTGTTTCACAAGGTTTCTTAGTTTATGAAAATACCACCATTAGATTTGCTACACATTTGTCATTCGGTATAACTACCTATGTTACGTTCATTAAAATAATAGTTTTATAGTTTCAACACACATTTCAGCGCCCCTCTTTATTCGGCGCCCTGGTGCGGTAGCACCTATCGAACCGCCCTAAATCCGCACCTGACTGCTCGCCTTGCGCATAGGAGCGATGAGGCGCTAGTCGTGAGTGTTAGTGTCGCCCGTATCGCTCCCTCGCTTCTTGACCTCAGAAGCGCAGCTGTGTACGATTAAAACTGGCTTATGCATGTGTAATTTCACTGTTCAGCTTGAAGGAACCGTAATATTCATTGCAAGACCTTATATTTTCACCCGAACATACTAATCACAACACACCGAGCGGACTCCTGATGTCAGAATTTTGGAAAGAAAATCGGATAAAATGAAAAAAACTATAATGTGGCGTTAATGTGACCCCTTGGAACACAAGCTATGCACAGTTGCTAGCTGACAATTAAGACTCCCAGGAGATAAGTTAATATTACGCCTTTCTTATTTTGGGATGAAAAAATAACTATAATAAAACACCCAAAAATCCTTTTTTTTTCGAACATTTCAAATGTTTCTTTAGCTATAAATTTAATTTAGACGTTCCTATTTAACAACAGAAATCTAGCAGTAGTAAAATAGAGGAGTGAAAAATTTTGTTTCTGGGATCCGAAAGATTAACACAACAAAGCTCAGCGAAAAAAAAAAAAAATAAATAAAAAGTGTGGCTTAAGTTACAGTTTTCTATAGTTGAGTGTTGTACTTAAAAAGCGCATTTAAGTGAAAAGCTAATCAAAGCTGAAAGTTTGCATATATTTGTCTCTGGGACTATTTTTTATGTATTGACGGTATGACATATTAAATAATTTATTTAAAAACGAATTTTTATGGTGAAGTTACGGCAGTCTGCAGTTTTCTACTCTTATCCATTTAACAGCGCTGAGTAAACACGAACAATAAACTGACATAATTAGTAATAGGTGACTTAATCACCTACTGTTTAACAGAAAACGATTTGACAGTTATGATTCAAATGGAAAACGTAAAATAATAATAATAGTAACAATAAAAGTCGTCAACTATAAATGAAATGGACATTGAAATTGTGACTAACAAATATAATACAGGGGGGGGGGGAACTAAACTGAAATGTTATAGAGTATGGGACATATTGTGTATGCACAACAATAAAATTTCCAAGTATTAAAACATAGTTAAATTTTGTACCTCACATAGTATTTTAACGTTCAACGAGACATGTATAAATTGTTAAAAATAGCCTCAGGCAAAGCGACATTATAGAGTGAATGTCACCGGACAGTATGTTACTTATCTCAAAATGAATACAAAGTGACGGACCTACTTCGACAAGGCTGGGCCCGTCATCAGAAAAGTGGCGAGTGGGATGAAGGCTCATGTGCGGCTCGTAAGATGCTGCATCACCGCTTATACAGAAATGATTCAATTTATTGTAATAACCGAAGAGTCAGGGGCTATGTTCGATTTCGGTGCAACATGCCCTTGATCCCTTCCCTTTTCACAAGCCCTTGTTCCCTTTCCATAGAAATATTCATTAGTGAATTCGGACGCTTATGTTCGTTTCCACCCAGAGTTTTATTCTGTCGGATGTCGCTCTATGCGAGTTTCATTTGTCTATATGACGTTAGCAAGTGTTTTTTTTTCCGCGGCCGTGCAGAGTTGTGAACACGAAAACGAACACAAACAAATGAAATATTTAAAACAATTGCGAATCGAAAACTATCTAGGGCTCGAGAAGGACAAGTTGGTTGCTCGTGCCCTTGGCTGGAGGAGACATTCTACGGTGCATAATGTGCCCTTACTGCGAATCCGGACAGCGACAATGTGACGTCACACCCGGGATGCACTTTTCAAGGCACGAAGCCAGATAAAGGCGTCTTAGCTGGCAAGTTCGAACATAGCCAGGGTCATTACTGAAAATGTTTCACTATAGACGCATGCATTACATTTCATGTTTATTTGCACATTTTGGTATCAGTGTGTACATGTGTGCGCGTTCCTGAGTAAATGAATCTTCTGGAAATATTTTTTTTTCTCTAGGAAACATAAAAAACTATTAAAGACTGTTCACAATAAAGTGAGCACTTTTGAAATCAACCTAAGAATAAATTCACAATTACTACCTGCATATATTTTACCGGGCGAACTGAGTGACATGAGCCCAGTAAAGTTGGTAACGATGAATGGAAAGTAGTTCCATATCTTAACGTCGAATAAAAAGTGTCAGGTAACAATTTGTGATAACTTCAATTATTTCTTTCACTTTTTTTTTAATGCATCGAAGTGTAAAATTGAGCAGATTTGCAAAAACATTTCTTTTGTAATAATTTCACAGTCGCACTAGACCGACGCATGAATAAAGTCACGATGCCCATGACAATTTTGATTTTGCAGAAAGCGGAAGAATACACACTTTGTATACAAGTTGATCTTAAGTGCGGATTTCAGAAGTGCTGATTATACCTTGAACATCGTATACCTAGCGCCCGCAACTTTTAACTTGTTTTCTATTAAGTATGCTCAAAGAGAATAAAATAAACGTACACAAACTTTTAAAACCAACCTTTTATTTAAAAATGCACTAAAAGAGAAAAATTATTATAATAGTTACGCAATTTATAGAACTTGTAAGATATGGTCGAATGGCCGTAATAAACTTTACTACAAATTAATGTTTGTATCAGTTTATATTTAGTATATGAAAGGTTGGCGCAATGTAGAACGTGTATTTGCGTAAGCGTAGTAAGCACATTTCTTGCGTAAGGTGCTTAACTATTCACAATATAGAACGTATATCACATCTGCGTAACCATAGGAAGAACATATCGTGCGTAAGGCTCTTGACTATACGCGCCAAGCTTTTATATACTAAATATAAAGTGATACAAACATATTAATTTGTAAACCAACCCTTTATTTATAAATGCACTAAAAAAAGAAAAAAATAATTATAATAGTTACACAATTTGTATAACTTTTGAGATGTGGTCGAACAGCCGTAATATTTATAATTATTATTTTTCTTTTTTTTAGTGCATTTATAAATAAAGGGTTGGTTTTAAAAGATTTTTTATATCTATTTTATTTTTCACTTTTTGGTCTCCAACCATGTGTTTGTATCACGAATATGACTTTCCCTTGCTAAGAAAGATCCCAATGATGTATCTTGATCGACCAGTAGTTCGCTTTCATTCCGATACGGGACATACTGTAAGAGCAAACTATAATAATAGTTTTCAGAACCATTTGCCGCTACAAAAAAAAAAAGGCATTCGCACAACAGCAGACACTTCTAATCTTCATTTTACTGTTACTCAATTCTGTTAAACAAACTCGACACGACGTTTACTGCATGTAGTTGTAGAGTTCCTATGCCCACCTTCCAGTTCCAGCATCAGATCACGGAACTACACATGTATGTGAAATTTCAGCTCAATTGGATAACGGGAAGTGGTTTAAAATCAACTTGGAAGATTTCACCCGAACGTACAAACAAACAAACTAACTAACAAGGCAAGTTAAACAAAATCTTGTAAAAATAGGGTGTGGCTGTGTTGGGGCACGGCCGTTTGTTTTGCGTGAATACGTCTACGTTTACGTGCTCAGACGCCTTGATGTTTATTTTACGTTCCCGGCACAGCTTCCCTCGATCATATGGGGTTTTATCGGTATTACTGAATTGCTTTTGATATGCTCTTTCCAACCGTATACGATTTCTGTATTTCGACGTATCTTTATGACGAACATAAGCCGACATTTTGTTAAGGTTTCTTAATATTTTACATTAAACTCATACAATTTCACCATAACAACGCCACACAAATGTTTTTATACACGCAATTGATTGAACTTGACGAGAACTGTCGATTGAAACTTAAACGAGCGTCGTAGCTTCTCCTATAGTCAAAAGTTATACTACGCGTAAGTTATGAGACGCACCGAAACGAACTCAATATTGTTGCCCCCCCCCCCCCCCCCCAGCTCGTGTTGCTTCGCAGTCATCGCTCAACGTAACCCAAACTTTGATCCTTTGGCAATCGAGTGGTGTATTTGAATTTTGAATGTAGACGAGAGATTTCGAGCTGCAATGCCAAACTGTATCACCCAATTTTGTTATCATCGGATTTTCTGGTTTACCTCCCCCCCCCCCCCCCTTATGATTGCAAATCTAAAGACGTATTGACGTCAAAAAGTTTTCATCTGTAGTTTAATCAACCGGCTCACATCGCGCGTATAGTCCATTCACGGTTACTTCAAACTTTCCTGAAGCCCTGCTCAAGTTCTATTTTTACTCTATTCCTCCGCCTCATGCAAACAAAGTTTAACTAAGTCTAAGAAATTAACACCAAAGAGACAACGCACCTCATTAGTGCGCAATCAGTGTAATCAAATTTTGTATAAGGACTATTTCTTACCAGGTATTATCGGCATACCTATTCTCTCTTTATTTTATTAATATTAATCACAAATTAAATATTGTAATTTATATAAAATATAAGCAGAATTCTAATTTAACCAAATACAATGTACTTTTATGTTAACGCAAGTATAAAACGCTTGTGATGCATGACATATTTAGGAAATAACCATGCTTGTCACGTCACGTGATTTTTCGAAGGTTTGATTTAAAAAAAGTGGAAGTAACTGTGAACAGACTATAAAGGTTGTTCACGATAAAATGTGCACTTTTGAAAGCCCTGCTTAAGATCCACTTGTATACACTGTGTGTTTTCTTTCGCCTTATGTAAAAATATTAACATTGCCATGGGTATTCATTAGTCGGTCAAGTGAAACTGTGAAATTATTCGAAACGTAAATATTGTACAACTCTACTAATTATTACACTTTGAAGCGAGAGAAATAATTTAAGTTATGACAATAGTTACCTAACACTTTTTATTCGACGTTAATACATGGAACTACTTTCCCCTCTATCGTTACCAACTTTACTGGGCACAGGTCACTCAGTGCGCCCGTTAAAATATATGCAGGCAGGAGCAGTGACTTTTTTCTAAGGTTGATTTCAAAAGTGCTCACTTTATCGTGAACAGTGTTTAATAATTAATATCCTACTGCCGTAGATATAATGCTGTTATAGGTTCTGGAATGCATAGCCCAGCCTTGGAGGGCCTGTTGGAAAGCTTCATTATGGTCGCACGTGACCTTCGGGTGTGATAATTTTTTTTTTTTACTAGGGATTCCCCTTAACTATAAGGTCTCGATAGATAAGCGAGAACGAAACGAGATGTATATGAAACGGCACTTGAAGGCAATAGCGAAAGGAAACGGGAGATGCCGAGAAAACCCGCTGACCAGCGGGACTTAACGAATATCCGTGAAAGACCCTGCCGGGAATCGTGCCCGGGTGGGAGGTGGTATGAGGCGAGTACTCTATCCGCTACGAAACCGCGGCCCCGTTGGCAAAACGTTTTCCCGCGCGGGTATGAAGAAAACGTGGCGCCAAGAGGTCCTCTCGAGGCGACGAAACGCCGGGATAAGATCGCGGACCATGACTCGACACATTCTCGAGTCTTGTGTCCGGTCGATGGATCGATCTATCGCCGCCTGAGGGAAAAGGGGGAGCAGTCATCTGTGAAGTAAGCCGGCGGGGGAGGAGGAATTTCGGAATCCATTGTAGCCGGTCGTGACCCTCCTTCCTTCTTGCCGTCTTGCCTTGCCGGGAGTAAAAGGGGGGTGGGGGGGTGGGGGTGTATTTACACTGTCGGGTTTTTGCTCGTCTTCGCGGGGCAGGTGAGACCTGGCCCGCTTGGCTGTTGACCTGGAGGCCAGTGGCGTCGCAACGAGAAGGGGTCTCTGTCTTCAGCATGTGTAGAACAGAAATATACTCTATTTCGTATAACTTCAACAGCATGTAAACAGTACACGCCCCCATTTGCAAAGTACTGCATCAGCTGATGGTTTTTGGAGGATTCGTGTTATTATGTTGGCTCTCTTTGCGATGATTGTAAAAGAAAATATTACTCGGAATTAAAATTAATGTTAATTAAAACACTTATGGTTAAAATTACGCTCATAGACTATTACACAATTTTTCTGAGTTATAGAGCAAGGGCTTTAAAAATATTTAGAAATATTATGGTAGAGTATGCAAACACCACGGTTATGTGAAAAGTCTCCACCAATCTCCGTTGAGTCTGTTGTCTATGGTCTCCACCCGCCCGGTGAAAAGCCGTTGCCATTGTGCTCTGTTCCGTCATAATTTATCAATATGCGAGATTTCCTTGCTAGTGATGTCGGAATATTATATTGCAGTAAATTATTTTTGTATTTACGTATTTCATTAAGTGTACTTCGTCGTATGTGCCTTTTTAGAACAGTCTCCTCAGTGAAATGCGTTATCGACACGTGTCTGCCGTTTTGTAAAATGGTTTGTTGTGTGCTGTGGCCCGCCATTTTCTGTGACTATTGCGAAGCGCAAGCGAAAAATATATTTACGTTGTGAATTTTTAATTTTTGGTTTCGATAAATAGTTCAAGTGTTTTGTTAATTGCGTAAGTCAGCAAATAAATTATTTTGTACCAGTAGCCACGTGATTTGGGTGAATTATTCATCCAAAGTTCCGCACATGTTTCGGAATTACGAAGTGAAAAGTAAGTTTGTGTGTTTGGTAAATAATGTTTTCTTAAGTGGTTTTTTGAATATTTGAAATGTATTTAGCCTTTTATTTGATTGAAACTCGCGATTTTTACGTAGAAGTTAAATTTACTGAATATGTTTACATTGTCCACTTCACACATTGGTATTAACAGTGACGTATTCATTACGTTTAGTTGTTGCGGGAGGTTATCAAATGTACGTGGCCTATATAAGCGCCCTTTTAGTGTAGTTCATTATATAAAAAATGCAATGATATTTATCTGTTGAGCATTTCTCACATCGGTACGAACAACAACACATTTATCGCATTTAGTTCTTTCGATGAAGTTTAAACTTTTGAGTTATAATAAATTGAATGCTATTTCCGTACGAACAAAATTTTCCACTGCATCATCAAAACATTGCAAGCTCCAATCTCCACTCTCTTACAAGAAGAACCACAAAAATCTCGTCTCACAAAAGACGTTAAACTATGGTTCCCCGTCCCACTAATAAAATAAAACAGAAACCTAACTAGTATATTATGTGATCATAACAAATATAAAACAGTTTAACATAACAGTTTAATATAAAACAGTACTACAGGACAGACGGTTTCTTCCCAGCTCTCGATTTCCTGACCCAATACACAGGTTGTTCCACGGAGAAATCAACAAACTTCACCAACGTGTTCTAAAGATCATTAGCAACAAAATACCGGCATATGTACACGCGTAGTCTATGGAGACACGTTTTAGTGTTATAGTGACAGAAATGCAATACACACATTTGTAATCACTGAATATCTATATTGAAATTGACTTTAGTCTATTCACGATAAAATGAACACTTTTGAAAGCCCTGCTTAAGATCTACTTGTATGAACATTTTGTGTTCTTCCGTCTTATGTATGTGTAACATTGTCAAGGGCCTCGTAACTTTATTCATACGTCGGTTAATTGAAATTCTAAAATTATTAGAAAAGTAAATATTTTACAAATCTGGTTATTTTTACTCTTCGATGCATTAATACGACAGAAAGACAAAAAGGAATAATTTAAATTATCAGAAATGGTTACCTAACACTTTTTATTTGATGTTAAAATAAGGGAACTACTTCCCATCCATCGTTACCAACTTTGCTAGGCGCATGTCACTCAGGGCGCCCGTTAAAATATATGCACGTATGGGCAGTGACTTTTTTCTACGGTTGATTTCAAAAGTGCTCACGTTATCGTGAACAACGTTTACGTGTCGGAGGTTTTATAAAAGCTGCCCAAGATGGGCCTCACCTGACCATAAGCAGGCTGCGACAGCTTGCGCCATGGCGTCCTGCCACAGCGTGTCTGCAAGTTCACTTCGCATTAGCGTAGTGGCATTGGTGACTGCCCTTATCAACTGGTGCCACGTGTTTGGTTTCCGTCTGTTGTACACCCTCCCTACTCTTCAGGCAGCCCCACAAGAAAAAGTTCGACGAGGAGAGGTCAGGAGACCGCGGCGGCCAATGGACTGGGTGACCTCTTCCTATCCACTCGCGCGGATACTCTGCTTTCAAGAATTCAGTCGCAGCCCCGCTGAAGTGTGGTGGTGCCCCATTCTGCCGCAACCACATGCCACGTCGTATTGCTAAGGGCACATCTTCCAATAAAAGTGGTAAATCGGTTTCCATAAATTGTATAGTAATGAGCTTTGAGATTCCCCTGTATGAAATGTGGTCCAATGAGATGATTGCCACGTAATCCTCCGCGCACGTTCACGGAAAATAGTTGTTGGAAAGTGTATATATTGAATTTCCGCCACTGTAACTCTGAAACGGGTCTTTATAGCCTACATGTGTATATGGTTTTTTTTTTCTATTGCTAACGACCTCTAGAACACGCTGGTGAAGTTAGTCGGTTGTCTGTGACCGCCCACTGACATTAATAGGAAAAAAATGTGTATATACATACACACTACATGTTTATTTATAAACTATATTTATACATACTGAATCGAGAACTTAGAAAACCCTTCCAGCGTTAGCATGATCGTCATTCATCTTGAAATCCTGAATCGAATAAAATTTAAGTTTTATATGCAGTTGTTTAAAAAAAAAAAAACCTTGTAAAATGGAGAGTTTTAAATATTCAACTTTAATCCCTTTATGGATAAATGCTGGTAAATATATCGCGTGTCATAAAAATAAACCAAATCATGATATAATAAATATTCGTTCTTGGCCAATGTCACAAAAAATCTAACAAAAATTTTCAGGGCTGGTCCTTTCCCAATGCTGAGAGCCAAACAACACCTTCGGATGATAATATCGATAGGCGTAGATTTGAATTCATAGTTACGTCAGACACATTTTATAAGTGACCATGTTTATGTACAAACAGGATGTACGTTGATAGCTTTCTAGAGCAGTAAACGTGGTAATTTAAGGTGCATAAATACAGAATGTTTCAAAATTCGTGTTTCAACACTCTAGGGGTAGCACAACTTAAAATGGAACAACTTTTGAATACAAATACGGAGTCGGAAACAATTCGTTGTGTTGGTAGACGGAGTGAGAGTATTATGGTAGGCAACCCGCCTTCACAATGTTATGTACACTTTCAGGTCTGTAATGTCTAGAGACGTCAAAATTCGCGTTATTATTTCACGGTAGACTAGAATTCAAACACTTGTGATTTTGTATTGGGTTATTGATTATCTTTTCTGCAATATGTATGGGGGTAATAATGGCAGTATCATAGTACCACCAACTTATTGTAAGGTGATATAGTCCCAAGTGACTGGAGTTTATGTTACCATGGATCTTTCTTTATTTTCTGCCATGCTGGATTCGCAATAGCACGATGAACAAGACCCGACGTCAGACAGCATGACGAAATGGTGGAAAATGGAAAATGAACACCCGGATGTAATGTTCCCACATAAATGATGGTTTTATTGAATAATTATACAGACTGTCCACTGCATATGATAATGATCACAGGGTCGTACACGTATGGACAGAGGCTACACAGTGTCTTGTCGGTATCTTGTGTACCCTCCTTTAAAGGTGATGCTGTCCTGCAGCCACGCATAAAGACGATAATAAAGGTGTCGGATGTCATCTTGGGGAATAGTGTCCAACGCTAATTCCACCTGTTGTTGCAATTGGTGGAGGTCTGTTGCCGGTATTGCAGGCCGCACCAAACGCCGTCCCATTATGTCCTACACAAGTTCAATGGAGAACAGATAGGGTGATCTTGCTGGCCAGGGGAGTTGACGAACACCTTCCAGAAAGCATTGCTTAACGTGAGACGTGTTTGCACGGGCGTTATCCTGCTGGACGAAGGAATCTCCTTGGCGTTGTAGGGACGGCAACAAAATGGGCTGGATGATGTTCTGGAAGTAGCGTTCACTGTTCAGTGTTCCCTCAACAAACACCAGAGGCGTATGTTCATTGTAGGCTATTGCACCCCCCCCCCCCAGACCATGATGCCAGGAGTTGGTCCTGTATGTCGCTGCCGTATACGCTCTGGCTATTCCCGCTCTCCTGGTCGATGCCGTACTCGCAAACGACCGTCACTGGTGCCACGGCAGAAACCACTCTCACCACCAAACACAAATCGGCGCTTTTCTCTTCCAGTTGCGTCGTTCGGCGACACCATCCGAGGCGGACTGCACGGTGAAGAGGTGTGAGAGAAAGCCGGGCGAGCGGCGCCCTTGATCGTAGCCCAGCATCCAGAAAAAGGGGTTGGTGATGGTCCTAGCTGACACCCCGTGTGCAACAGTGGCCCTAATCTGTGCGGTGGTCACCGTGCGATTAGCAATGGCTGCTCGTCTGATGCGGCAGTTCAGGCGAGAATCCGTATACTGCTGTCGTCCGGAACCAGGTTGACGAGCATATGCACCATCGTTGGACCACCAGCACCACCATTGATTCGCAGCAGACACTTCCCGTCTTACGCGTTGGGCGATTTTTCGGAAGGACCATCCAGCCTCCCACAATACGACCTCGTTCAAAGTCCGTTAATTGCACGAAGTATGGTCGTCTATGCCGTCGTGGCATGAGTACGATGCTTACTACACATAGACCGATGCTTGAAACACCAGACTACTCTTTCAGCTAGTCAACTACAGTTGTATTGGGCTCAGCGGTGTTATGTCGAGTTCGCGGTTCCTACTCTGTCTACAGCACAGCATAGTGCCTCATGCCCATTTGACGTTTCTGCATCACCGTTCTGTGGTGTTGATTTTTTCATTTTCCGCTAGTGTATTTTACTCATTGTTCACAATACCCACACGATATCTGTTCGACAAGTGTAGCAACTTGGCTGTTGGAAAATCCTAAAACGGCCAGTCAATAAAATAATATCTAATATTTATGAAATAAATCTCACAATAAATAAATTATTCTTTGTTTTTGACAGTATTTAATTACATACGGAAAAAAAAATTATCCGAGACCTGATTTTGGCATCAATATTAGTTTGTTTATTATTTACTACAGTAACAAAATTTTCACCAAGTTTTGTTTTGTAAAATTGCATTTGAATTCCGAGGAGTCCGATATGACGAAAAGTAGAAACGGAATCTACTTCCGCCGGTAGTGGTGCCAGAAGATCATTCTTTACAGATACATTCATTTTCTTTTCCTTTAATGTTCCTTTTTTTGGTGGCATTTTTCCCATTGCACTTTTCATAATTTTTCTTTTGGTAATGGTAACTGTTGCATTTTTTTTTCGGTGTTATTGCATTGTACTTCCCGACAATCATTCATTTTCGCTGTCATAAGGCAGCGCGTGTTGTGTACTCGTGTACTGCTTCTGTCCTATGCCGAGTGTATGTTATTGTTACTCTAGATCCCTTGATTACCCTAGTCCATTAATAATTATAATTAAGAATTTAATGCTTCCATGTCACTGGTCATGTTTCATCCCCTCTCTCTTAGAATAGGTATTAGTTATTCTTGTTTTATGCGAATGTTTTTTTTTATGCTTTGTTTTGTCCATTTTGGAATTATTTTTTTTAGTTTCCCCGTCTTATTACATTGTTATTTATCTTTGTTACAGTAATTCCTGACGTAGTCCTTTTCTTCTCGGCCTAGACATTTCATCAACAACAGACGATCCTGTAATTCTGGCTGGTGTGTTGATAATTGTCTGTATTGTGCTGTTGTTCTATGTTGGTGTATTATATATTTCATGAAAATAAACAAAATTACAAATCAAGTCTACTTCTGCCGGGCTGTAGGTGCTGCGTTTTTGTAAGGCTGGCCTTGCTGCTCCCTATGCCTAGAATCGAACTCAGATCCGGTCGGCGTATTAAGAATAGCTATCACCGTGGCACGATGTAGTAATATATATAAATGAGTTATACCGTGGCTCCTCAATAGGTGATTATTTTATTCTGAAGTACAAAACAACCTATGGTATACCGGCATTGGAAAACATCAAAAATCAACTTTTTGACATAAAACACTCCCTAAAATTGAACGTTACTAAATTCCTCACCCAAAAATCATAAACAGCTTTTGAATTAATCCTGTGTCATTAATAACTTGGACTTAATTTCATGAATATTATCTTGGTTTCTTTAAAGTTTCTAGCAAAATGCGTGACGATAAATTAGGTTGTGTGATTTTCGTAGGTTAGGTTAGACTATTGGTTGTAATAATATTGGAGTCTTCTTCATATAGGTAAGGTTAAAAATTAAAACACAATGTATATAAATGTTGAAATAATCCTCTTAAATGTTTGATAGTATTAATGGAAGAGATTACAGTCGTTTCATAAATGTGATTGTTGATTATTTGTGTTTTAAATGTCCCCCCCCCCCCACCCCCTTTTTCGTAAAGTGTTCGAGATCGTTTGTGAATAGTGTCTGCATGTAATTTGGCATAAGCTCTCTAACCTAACCTATGATAACATAAGCTAAGCTAACCTAACCTATATCACGTAAGTGAACTTTCAGATATAGGCATTCTAAGAGATAAATTTATAATTATACTTACTGTATATTCTGTAGCAGAACATTCATACCATTTGCAATTCTATGTCATTTTTATTGAGTAGGAGTTTTTTTTATCATGTTCGAAAGGAAATGGAGGTCAATACATGCTTTAGTAATAGGGTTTTCGTATGTTGCGTAACAAAGTTATACGGAAAGCGACGACCTTTTCCTGAAGGTAACTTCCACGGAACAATTGGATGTGGCTCAGCTATACATAAAACTGTGAAACTCAGCTTTTTACGTGGTAATAAACGTAATATTAAACACGTGGTGTAATAGGCGTTAAACAACGTGTAACTTTAATCGTCCGTGGAGAGATTAATCATTATGATTTATAATTTTTTCGGTAGAAGGTAAATTACTTAAGTAATGCGGCCTATAGCTTTGGTCATGGGTAATGATAGCTGCATTAGTCTGCGGAATCAGCGAGGATAAATAGAAGAGTTTCGAGTTGTGCTTGTACAGTGGAACGTGTTCTTTCGCCTTATTTGGTTTTTCACGGATTCGGTGTTTGTAGACTGAAAATAAGAAATCATGGAAACAACAACCGCAAGAAAATGTTAAAGTCTTTTCATGCGAAAGCCTAATGCGCATGTTTGAAAAAGAATTACTCCATGAGTTCTTTTTATTCGTGATGGTGAATTCGTTCTGGTAGTCAGAAAGGACGCGTTTAATTGTGGCAGAGTAATCTTTTTTTCTCTCTGTTTGTGAAGGTATATTATTTTTATATTATCATCAATCGGATTTTAAAACCATATAGTTAATGCACTTACTATATAAATCGACGTCGTTCAATAAATATAGGAGCTAGCTTAAATTAACTAGTTGTGGGCAGGAGTTGAAGTCATTTCCCTAACAGAGAATGGATATCTTCTGTACGCATACTGACATAAAGCTCTTAATTTGAAACCAACGAAAGCAAAGATTTATATTTGCTAGTGGTTTATATTTTGAACAGTTTTTTTTCATAACAGATTCCCACCAAATGTACCCGGAATTCGGTAATCGTTTTTTGGTTATTCTGCTGGCGCATTGTGTTAAACCAAATGCTACCGTATAACACTGAACATTTATTTCGCGTTATGAGTCATGCGAAGTCTGTAAGAAGAAAATGGACAGCACCGTGTCACGCGATGAGTCCTCGCCATATTGAATTTGTTTATTTTTTTGCCAGGACTTTTATTTAAGAATGGTAACGAAATTTTTCACACGACACAGCACAATTAGTAGCTTCTCAAGATTTGTCAAGTACTGCTCTGTCTTTATCAGTTTTGACTAATTACTACTGATAATAAATAAGTAGTTTTCATCGCGGGCGATTACGTAAGTGATACTACGAACAGTAGTCAAGCAATGCGTATTCTATAGTGTAAATCCAAAATGTTGCGGGGATTAATCCCAATAAATCAGTGAAATTTAGCATAACTGAAGTGCGTTCGAATTTTAGGTACGGCGTGGTTGGGTTCTTTGAATGATTCTTACAGTGTTGCTAACTTATTAGTTGAAAACTTTTTACTATGGATGTAAGCCATTGCAAAGCTATATTTTCACGGATAACCTTTGGTACGACATAAAAAAATTCACCGAAATAAAACCAATTGTGGCTGTTGTCAAAATATATGTAAATAAAACACACAAAACTAAATACGTATATGTACATAATTTCACAGACCTAATTATCAGTAATCACAAATTAACCGGGGGAGAGGGGGAAAGAGCAAAACAAGTAAACAAAACACGAAGTTTCTGATATAACTAATAAGCCTCAGCAAGGGTGCAATTAATTTTTAAATAACTTCTTAAAAGCTGAGTTGGAAGGAAGGATTTGAGTTCTCTTTAAAAGCAATAACTTTAGCAATGAAACGAGTAATTTATGCAACAGTAGTACGACAATTACAAAGACAAACATGCCTCACCCGGGACTTGAACCCAGAAAACCTCGCACTATAAGCTAGCGTGTAATCCACTGCATTACGGAGGTCGGACTCGGAGCATCAACTTCGGATTTAATAATTCTAAAGTTTCAAATGATAACGTTTACTAACCTAAAATATTTACAGTTCCTTTATTTTAAAAATAAATCACTAAGCCACATAAAACATGAAAGTTTACATGGCCTACCGTAACGCTACTTGCATGAAGAATTTGATGGAAATCGGTTGTCTGGTGCCTGAGATGGCCAGAAACAGAGACGCTATAATACGTAAGGTCTGTAGGTTGGTTCCATCGCCTGCTGCGCGCTGAGTGGCTGCCTGCTTGTAACGTAGCGTACATCCCTGAGACGAGCGCGCGTCGCGCGAGCAAAATATAAAGGAAAAACGAATTCGTCATTGCAACCAAACCATTACAGATAATGACACGAAACTTTTAGTGTTTGGGAAGAAACATTACCCCGCACCTATCGGAGTTCTTGCTTCATTTTATCTGATGCACTCGTCTCGAAATAAAATTAATTATCGCGCTATTTTGTGTGCTCGTGTTAATGCAGTTAAAATGTTTTTTCAGTTATAAGGTAAGGTTTTGTAAGCACATGAAATGCAGGTAAATAATAAAATTCAAGATCTTTGCTTGGTTAACAGTCATACACTTTACAGATTTGTAAAAACGAGTGAGCTTCTTTGTTTCGAAATAATGCAAGAATTCCGAGACATTATGAGCTAACGTAAAAACTGTGGAAACCGTAACGACTATGGTCCCACATTTACAAGGGTGTTATTTTTTATACGTTCATATACAGTAACAGAATGCGAAGAGGTAATTTCAGTTGTAATCAAACATCCTTCCAGGGGAATATTAATGGTACATGCTGCAGCTGGCGGCGACTCAGTTGCCCCGCGCCGTAATCGGAGACCCACCTCGCCCTCCCCTCTTCCAGGAACGATGCGCTCGCGGGCTCCTGACTCTCCCTTCTGGGAATCCCGTGAATGCCGACAGCGGCGAGACGCTGGCGTTACAGACCTCCTCCCGCCTGATAGAGTTTCCGATACTATTAGCGACGACGCAAGTATGTTCTGGTGATACTGGTTGGCGCCTCTGCCCTCCACGACGCATAACGCGAGTTGGAGAAGATTCTAGGTGGCGGCCTAAGACACTATGTATACTGCCGCAACCCAGCGGCCGGCAGTCTTTGATGGAGGCCGCCAGGCGGAGTGTGCGCGAGCGAAGTGAATTGTAGCGACGACTGTAGATTGCAGGACGACGGCGAGTGAGGTGTTCGTGGCTTGAATGGACGAGAGGGTGTGAAACCGACGAGTGAAGCCTACTGTGCGTGAGGGCGCTTGGGGGGACTCTATAGAACATTGCGACTGGCGGGACATGGACTGAACTGAGGTGGGACTGAATGGAAGTGTAATACTGATTTTATTGTAAATATTCGAACTGTCAAATATGGACGCATAAATTATAAAATAACTGAATACATTGATACACTGTCTATGGGGACTGATCTTTAATTATTTAATTTCATTGATTTCTTTGTCGTAATTATAAAGTGTATTAATTGGTGTCAATTGTGAACCGTAAGTGATTTCAATTTATTGTGAGAATTTTGCTGTAGTTACTGTAAATAAAAAAGAAATTATAATTAAATATTTCATTTGATTAATACCTCCATCCCTTAAAGAACTTGGTATAGCCCACTTAATTTTTAGAAAGAGAAATTGTAACATTAACATGTTTTAAGAATATAGTGTATTTAAAACGTAGCTTTTTCAAGCAGAGAGACAGACACACTCGAGGAATGTATGTCATAATTAAATAAAAACGTAACAAAACACAATCGAGTTAACTCATAATAGTTATTTAAAGTTACTTTTGAAATGGACTAAGAATAGTGTAACAGCAGCATAGTCATGAAATATTCTTATTCTTCAGGTCTGCATTTGTAATTCAACAGCTGTTACTATATTTACGGCAACTTTGCTGGAAATCTATCTCTACAGAACGGCACTGTTAAAAATTCCCGCAAATTAACGGAAATTTTTATAAAAAATTAACCGTTTATGTACACATATCAGATCCGTTGCGACGGAAAACGGAACCGATTTCCGTTTTTAACCTAATACGGAGCTATCCGCCATCGTCATAGCTTCGTGTGTCGGAAACAAACAATACCAAGGACACACGAAGCCTTCTTAACCACCGTGAAATTAAAAACTTTTGTTCCTGTGCCTTTTAAAACAGCTGCGTCTTAAACGCTGCAAGTTTAAACATCACAAGATAGCACAAGCACTTTATAACTGACGGCATCGCTTCACACACTTCAACCATACGGAACATTGAACATGTGTCTATTATTGTAAATATTAACAACACTCGTCAAGTATCCGCATAGGAGTATGGTGGATTAGCTAGGTTACGAACGTTTTTATTCGTGTTAAATATCCCGCTTCAGGACAAATTGGACGTAAAATATTTCATCTATTTATGTTGCACAGTTGCAACATCCTCGTTTAGGCTATTCACGGTAAACTGAGCACTTTCGAAAGCCCTCTAATTTGAAATAATGGTCAATAAATGTGCGCTATTTTAGCCCTAGACCAAAGAGTATGGAAGGGAAAAATAGATTTAACTGCTAGGCTGGACGTCTTTGCGATCGGGCCACTAACGCTTCTCTTGTGACCAACATAAAAACAAAACATTATTTTGTCGTGGCTGTTTCATAACATTAATATTGATACAATTTGTAATTAAATAAGTTTGTATTTGTCTTTTTTTTTTTTTTTTGCTCTGCAGGGTGGTACCTTTATCAGAGATCTCCAATTCTTTTGACATTTAATTGTAGTATTTGAATAAAAGAGACAAATATTTAGGTAAAGTATCGATTATTATAGGTAATAAAAGAAAGTTCGTAACCAGATAAACAGCCCGAGTACGGCGGAATATATACACTGTATTTATTACTTACATGACAGTATTTATTTTGGACGTTGGTTAATGGAAAAAAAAATAGCTGAAAGAGAAAGGAACTAAGACCTCAAAAGTGCTCACTTTATAGTGGCAGCGACAATAATGCAATTTTTGGAAAACTGCGTCGCATGTCACTGTAAAATAATTTAAAATATACGCGGTAAGTTCCGTAAATTCAAGGAAAGTTCATTACTGAGGAAAAATGTATGTCCATAATTCTATCACAAACTTTTCAGTGTGGTGGTATTCCTTCACTGTTCAATTTGAAAGGAAACAGTTCCCTGACATGTGAGAATCACAAACCAGAATCAGAAAACAATAGCAAGAAACATTGTTATGGGCCGGGAATTCATGATAACAATTATAATGCTGCTGAAAGTTATTTTACTGTCTATTATAGCTGTCCAAATGATCTGGGAATTGTTAGATATCGATAACGGATATATTTGTCCTCCAAAACTAGTTTCAAAATACATTTTCTTCTAAGTATAGAGAGCAGGTGTAAGATGTATCTGGGTTGAATTTGTCTTCTCTTCTACATTCAAAGATTCATTTCGTTTCCCACGCATACTTCGGAAATCTATGATAAGAAATTAAATTTCCGTGAAATCTCGTTTTACCTAAACTTTTTTTGGCAAACTGCAACAGCACGCCTTCTACCTAGCAAATGACAGTCTACTCGGACAACAGAAAACACGTGGCCGTTGTAAAAACAACAAATAGCTTGCTCGCACGGGAATTAATGCCGCGAGGAATGTAGGCCGGGAGGTCAGGGCGTTTATTCTGTTTGTCGAAACGGAGCTCCCGATCGGGAAATAACGATTCACGTCATATTCCCGGGTTTTGGTATTCTAAGTTAATGATGACTTCTCGATTCTCGTGAGAAAACGATCGAGAGCACTCGACAGCTATACGTTGTGGAAAGCCGCGTCCCGATCGCGAAGAGGAAATTCAAAATGGCGATTGAGATGCGTGGTGGCCGTATTTATTGCATATCTTATGGTTTCGTATTTCTCAAACATAATACATAACACACAAAAGGTTACAATTATTTGGAACATTATTATATGGATCTAATTGTACCCACACATGTTCGGGAATCTGAAGTGATATTTCTGTAACGTGAGTTAATTATGTAGTGTAGCAATGACAGAGAGGTTATGTGTTTATACGAGCATCGTGTTGGTGTTGTCGGAATAATGAATCGGTAGTTAATTATTTGTGTACTTGCTTTCTTCAAGGATAGTTGGTCGTAGTGCATTTTCTTGAGTGAAATGTATACCGCTTCGTAAAACTGCCAGTTATTTTTCTTAAAAGCCTTATGCAATGAACTGACGAATATAATTTACGTAGTTAAGTTTGTTAGTTTCAGGAAACGTGCACAGTGTTGATTTTACTGAATAATTCTGCAAATAATTTATTTAATGCTAGCGACGAACAAGCGTGATTTTAGTGAAGTACACATGCAAGGATTAACCTAGAAATACCGTGTTCTAGAGGTTGCAGTGTTTACAAACAGTAAGTTTGCATGTTTTGTAAATAACGTCTCTGTCAAACATAACTACAATTATTGCAATACACGTGGCCTTAAAAAACGCCGCACTTTCCACACTTTTGTAGTGCGTGAATAATATTTATTTGTCTATATCGTAAATGCAACGGGTGTATGGTTAACTCTGGATAGTTGTGCGTGTGTGTACTGCTGCATCTGTACGAATACGAACAGCGACATATGTATCGCGTTTTGTTTATTATTTAAGTTACAATAATGTAAATGTTAATCCCACACGAGCAAAGTTTACCACTGCTCCGTCGAAACAATATGCAACTCAAAATGCCACACACTCGTAAGAGCATCAAAATAATGTCTCAAGAAAGACGTTATAAACTAAAGCGCCTCCCCCCCCCCCCCAACACCCCTTACAAACATGAAATAATGAAACTAATTAAATGGGCAACTTATATCATTTTATGAATAACTATATAAGCTACAGTCTTTGTGTACGAAGCACGTCACTTCACTAGTAATGGGAATTCCTGCACTCCCACGACAAATAAATTACACACTGTATTATGTAAGATTTATTGCTTAGGCCTAACGTAATTATCTAAGCAAACTTTACAGTTGTATTTATTAAAATTGCATTTTTCGTATCGTCTTCTATACATTTCGTTACATACATCACAGTGAACGATATTTAAAAGGGCTGTTAGAGGGAAGAGGGAATACTATGTAACGAATTATCTCAACTTTTAACAGTTCAAGAGGACTATGTAGCTGCGCGTCCATGGCCAAGAAGCAAAGGAGCGATACGGGCGACACTAACACCCACGCCTAGCGCCTTATCGCTCCTATGCGCAAGGCGTGTAGTTTTTCTGTCCTAACACTTTACTGTGTAGACTAGATCTGCAACTGTGGGGTTTTATTACACGCGATGAAAGTACACAGATCAAACTACCTGCGTACAATCTTACTTTTCTCTTACCGCTTAAAGAAACTTCATAGGCAAGCTTTAGAATTGTGATATTTGACCACTTTCAGGATTTTTTTTTCTCCATTAATACACTTAATATGATAAAAGTAAAAAGATAACAACATAGACAGTAGTTTTTTTTTTTATTCTGGCAAAACTGCGTATTTCCAGAATATTTATTTTCCGAGACATGCGTTTAAGCTTAAACAATGATTTCACAGGAAACTTTTCAGTACATGGGACCTTTAACCATGTGGCTAATGTTCCGCTCCCTTAAGCTGGTTCCACAATAGTGCGATTAGATGCGATGCTATGCGTTGCGATGAGCGGTAGCCAACCAGGATGAAGCAGATTCCGTTGCAGCGCATCGACGTCGAGTTAGTTGCGCGAGATTTTTGTGTTTCAATTGTCGGCGTCAGCCTGCAACGGAGAAGAAGAAGAATAAGTGTTTGTTTACAACTAGAATTAAATCATCTACTTTATTTTTTTACTAATAGAAAGCGCCGATCATATTTACGCCGACGTTTTCGTATTTGTATTTATTTATTATTGCCGTGCGGGTGTGCAAAATAGAAGACAAAGCTTCTTATGGACATGGACAATGAAATAAAATTATTTTATTAACATCGAAATAATTATCCTTCGTCATATCATGTCTCGTTCCCGCTAGTTTTCGTCACACATGGCGTTAATACTACCCTGTTTTAATAAAACTACAAACTTACTAAAAACATACAGTTTCAACTATACATGCGAATCTTTTGTGAGGTCTGAAAATGTGATTTCCGCCCTTAAACTGGCAAATATAGCTCGTCGCAGCCCAATAAATCGCATCGCACTATTGTGGAACCAGCTTTACTCATTTCCCTCTTTCTCGTGTTCAGTACGCGAGCGAACGAACGCCCAACCCTCTCGGCTTACAGCTCAGCCATCTTCCCTTAAAGAGTTCATCGTCCTGGTTCGCCCCCTGGAAGACGTAGAGACCAGTACAACTAACTGTTCTGAATCAGTACTCACAGACTTCGATTCGGGGGTGTGGGTGAGTCTCTTTTTTTTTTGCCCTCCTCTTGGCGATCCATCCTGGAGATGTGCGGGGCCCGTCGACTAGGAAGGCATGCTATCATGCACGGCTCGCGGGTTAGCGAGGGACCGGCCCGTAACATCAGTAAGCAGCCGACCGGAAAATGACTCCCAGCCCGCGCTTCAAGCTGTTCGAGTCGCCTGCACTACTTTGTATATATGTGTGTGTGGTTTTTAGCATATTGTAAGTATTTGTGATATATCAGACACAAGACAGGTAACAGCGCCAAAAAATAATAATATTAATTTTCTAAAACAAATGAACAAGATTGTGAAAATTAAAAGTTTATGTCATGCCTTGAAAACTATTTTTAATATTTTAAATAATAAGTTACACTCAAAATAATTTTTTATGTCACCAATATAAAAATTAATATTTTTTTGTTTGTAAATCACTGAATTTATAAGTTTTACAATAACATTAAAATTCTAATATGTTTACAAGTTAAAATCCTATTTCAGGCAAGCCAAGTATTTCCTATGACTTAACTACGTACTTAAACTAAAGTCAAAATTCGCATGTAAATATGTAGTTCGAAAATTTTGACATGAAATTCAAGGTTAAATAAAAAGCATTACGATTACGCTGCATCCTATAAGTATTTTTATTTTAACTGATATATTCTTAAGATTACTTTTGGTATCGTGTTACAAAAGCCGTAAAAAAAAACCTTAAACGCAAAAAAAAAATTAACTGCCTGGCGTACGAGCTGCTTTAGAATGTGTTCGAAGCACACTTTTTTAAAGGCGTGGGTATCACCTACGTCTGTAGTTGTCTGTGTCAGTATAAAAGCAGTTTTCCCAATTCCGCTACCAGTCACATCACACTGTTTCGTGCAAACTGTACAAGTTTTCGTAATTGCGATGTCAGAAACTGAATATTTACAATCTGCCACCAAATCACACTAAATAAAGAAAGCTAAACGTTATCGATTTTTTATAGTCAATTTATAATGAATGGCTTACGTATAACCTATTCAAACGGATTTACATAATTACATCATGCTGAGTTAATGTTTTTATCTTTTCCTTCTAGTTTCGTTGTTGAGCCCGTTCTCAATTATTTTGTCACAGTTTTTTTTATTATTTCCGTACAAAACTGTGTACAAACAAACAAGGCTTCTTCCTCTTCTATTATTTCTTAGGACACACCTCAGGACCATAGTACAAGTTGGTGAATGTTTGTCGTACGGACACAGTTTGTTGTCGTAGGACAAGAAATATCACACTGTAAATAATTTCCTGGTAACTTCCTAAACTGTAATGGAAGTTGTTAACCTATACTCTGTATGGAACTAATACCACACATCAGGCTGCAGATACAGGAATGTATAGCGCCGCTACTATACAAAGTTAGAGGAACTTCCCTGCGCATTTGACTGTTTCCTGAGCAAATATTGCAACGTAAAAGTGAATGCATAGCGGGAAAAAAAACACCATTCCCGCTTTCTCACCAAGCATATGGCACATTTCCGAAAATTTTCTTGGAGTGCAGGAGAGTGTCACCATATGCCCATATACCCGAGAGGAATTTTTGGAAGTGTTCGCGAAATGTTTTCAAGCGAAAAATAGTCAAACTTCAGACTAGTCCAGAATACAACTTTAGTCATATCTCCCATGCTGTACTTCGAAGCCCTTCAGCATAGACAAAACGGCAATATTTAGACTCCGAAGACTGATATCGCACTAGAGGAATCTGACAGACGAGGCAACAGGCTGTTCCACGCGCAGTTTTTCTTTCTTTTTTTTAATAGAAAAAGAAATGTTAAAATGTGACTTTAGAACTTAAGCCACTAACTTTAGGCTGGACTCTCAACAATCCGTCGCATCCGTCAGTTGTCCGTCCGCCCGGCAGTCATACGTCTGTCTGTTTTCCTTCGTCAGTTGAAGGCTATTTATAACAATCCGTTGTCCGTAAATCCTTCTGTACGGCAAAATTTCAGCCTGACAACTTAACATCGCTATCTTTCTTTGGTTGGAAATATATTTCAGTTGGAAATACATTTTCAAAGGAAAAACTCTTTGGGGAAATAGTTTTTTTTTTTTTTTTACGCGATAAGAATTTATAATGAATTATTTTATTTACATTTTAAATACCTGAATTTACCACCAAAGATAAACATTCACAAGTCCACCGCCTTGTATTTTATTTCAAAATACGTATTCGCGTCTAAAGGCTGTCCACAATAAAGTGAGCACTTGCATCTCCACCTGCACATAGGCCTATTTCAACAGGCGCCGTGAGTGACATGCGCCCAGTAAGGATGGGAAGAAGTTCCGTATCTTAACGTCGAATAAAGTGTTAGGTAATCATTATTTCTTTCGTTTTCTGTTAGTTTTTTAATGCATCGAAGTGTAAAAATGAGCAGATTTGATCAATATTTGCTTTTCAAATAATTTCACAGTTTCACTTGACCGATGCATGAATAAAGTGATGCGGCCCACGGCAATGTTAATATTACGTAAGGCGGAGGAATACACAACGTGCGTACAAGTAGCTTTTAAGCAGGGCTTTCGAAAGTGCTCACTTTATCGTGAACAGTCTTTAAGGAATGTCGTCAGCAGGCGGAGACTCATCCGTTCGTCCGGAAAAAGTTAAACTTCGGTAATTATTTGACGGATGGCCGGATAGAAAAAAAGCTGCCCTGCGATTGGTTGATGATCACGTGACCGCCGGACGGACAGACAGGACGACTGACGGATGCAACGGAGCCCAGCCTTATCCTCCAATGTACAACAACCTAGGCGGCCGCCTGCGCAGGCCACTTAACAGTGTGCAGATCTCCTGCAGAAAACTTGCACTGTGCTTGAGGTACGCCTACTTAGGAATAGTAAAATTGTATTTGATCTCTGGAATAACAACTAAGAAACTGTGCACGTGTGCATAGCAAATTTAAGTTCGCCGTTTATCTCCGAAGTCTATTTTTTTTCTTCGCAAGTGAAAATGGCTGAATTGGGAGATTTCGTGGCCATTTTTAAGCATGGGTATTCCATGCAGAATCTTTAAAAGTGTATAGACAAGTTCAACACACTTTTCATTTGTTATTACGGCAAGACGGGAAGACGGTGCGCAATTTCAGAGATTTGAGCCTCAGAGGCTACAATGAGGCGTCATTCCCATGTCTTGGTCGTCCTTACCGCTTCCGTGTTAAAGGCTGTTCACGATAAAGTACGCACTTTCGAAATCAACCTTACAAAAAAGACCCTGCTCCTACCAGCATATATTTTAACGGGCGTACTCAGTAACATGCGCCCAGGAAAGTTGGTAGCGGTGAATGGGAAGTAGTTCCGTACCTTAACATCGAATATAAAGGGTTAGGTAACAATTTCTAATAAGTTAAATTATTTGTTTCGCTTTCTGTGTTTCGCAGATCTGTAAAATATTTACTTTTCTAATAATTTCACAGTTTCACTGGACCGACGCATGAATAACGTGGTGATGCCCGTGACAATGTTCATTTTACAACAGACGGAAGAATACACAACGTGCATACAAGTAGAACTTGAAAAGGACTTTCAAAAGTGCTCATTTTACCGTGAACAGCCTATGCTAGGTTTCGGACATGCAAGTATGTCCAGCCAGGCGACTGACTTACGGGACACTCATGATGTTGTAAGGCCCGGTGTGATACTGTGCATTTGTACCGCTGCGTATAAACGGGATGCGGTTTGACGGGATGGGCACAACACGTCGTTGTAAATGCGAGGTGTCACACTAGTGTGGCGTTCACTAGTGTGACACCTCGTGTTAACATCAATGTGTTGTGCCCATCCCGTCGAGTCGTCTCGTTTTAGCCGCAGCGGCAAAAAACGCATAATGTGACACCGGTCTAAGACGGCCGGGAGAACGAAAGTGGTCGCATGAGGTGGTGTCAAAAAAAAGTGATGAGAAAAAAAAATTGTGATGGGGAGGGGGGGGGGGCTGTGACGATGGGGAAACGGGAATATATCGGTCAAGTTCACAGGCTACCATCCGTCATATTCGCCAGATTTGAAAGTTGGATAATATAACCAGGATCATCGTTGTGTAACGCCAGTGAGGGGACCACTGGGCCGCTCGGATCCCTTCTTTTAAGCCTACTTTCCGAAGGAAAGAAAGTCTTATGAGGTCACTTTCCTGTCTGTGTGTGTATGAATGTGAAACTGTGTCCCCCCCCCCCCTTTTATTTTTCTCGCTCTGTCTGTCACTATTTAAATTTTTGGACGCATTAACCGAATTTCACCAAACTGAGTACACCTAAGTAAGGGCACACTGTATTTTTTTTTTATAGTTTTGGACCTATCCGGTCACTTCAAAGTGGCGGTTATTTTAAAATTTAGGATATGTCATATCTCGGAACTATTCAACCGATTTTAACCAAATTTTTAATGCTGACAGCGCAAGTTGTAAGTATTGAATTCAGGAATGAATATTGTTGTTGGTCTGCCATTTTGGAGGATAGTGCCGCATGATAAATAAAGCTTTTACTTAATGTCTCGGAAAATACTCAACCAATGTTCGCCGAATTTGGCACTAAGTATAACTATGATAGTCCAGGTAAATATAAGCAATTGAACTTAATTAGGCGGCCATTCAAATGTTTTTGGTTTATTTGGTATAACTACCATCGCGTTTGACCAATTTCAACCAAATTTTGTACACTGACAGTATCTATTAAAAGCATCATAAGGACAAAAAAACACTTTTGTCCGATATTTTACACGATAGCGCTACATTAATTAATAAGGTTTATGTGTTATATCTCGAGAATCAATGGACTCATTGCTAACAAATTGGCACACAAGTAGTACTGCGGCAGTTGACATGTGCATTCAAATATGTTTGAAAAGTGCCAGACACTTATTTTCAAAATGGCAGCCATCTAGCTATTTTCATTTAGTATACTATATCTTCGAAAACATGTAATGAACTTCAACTTAATATTGTATGTTGGGAGTACATATAACAAACATCAAATATTGGGTGAATTGGTGAATGGTTGGTTAGACTGGTGGATGGATTGGTGAATTATTGGGTGGATTGGTGGGTGGATTGGTGAATGATTGGGTTGATTGGTGAATGATTGCATGGATTGGTGGGTTGATTTGTGGATGGACTGGTGAATTATTGGGTGGATTGGTGAATTATTGGGTGGATTGGTGAATTATTGGATTGATTGGTGGGTGGATTGGTGAAGGATTGGGTGGATTGCCGAGGATTGGTGAGGATGGGTGAATGATTGGGTAGATTAGTGGGTGGATTCGAATGATTGGGTGGGCTGGGTAGGATTTGTGAAGATTGGTGAATGACTGGGTGGATTGTTGAATGAGAAGAACACGAGTGATTATCGCCCTAGCTGCCCGCGTACATTCCAAGTATGTAGCGCCTGGCAATATTGAAATTTAAATTAAAGCCAATCGAACCTATAAATTGCCGATTCATACCATGATTATAACATACTCGAGCATGTGGCCACTATTAGTGTGATGGGCTTGGTTTAGTGACCTAAAAATACATTTGAAAAATGTGGAATAGCATACTTATACCTACAAAACAGTCGTTGCGGTGAATAATGAGACTTCAAGAGAGGAGACCGGAAAAGTAGTTGAGAGACTTTTGCATTTCTCGCAATACCTGGTGTACAATTTTAGTGCAACTTAAAATAAATAAATAATTTTAATTAAAAATATAATTAATTTTAAAATCTAATAATAAATACAGATTTACGATTTGACATACCCTATGACTATTTTCACAAATTTTTTCTCCAAGAATAAATTTAATATGATAAAAGTAAAAAAAAATATGGGCATTAATAATTTTTTTTTATCTTTTCTGACCAAAAGAACATTTACTTACCGAGATTCGCGTATTCGCGCAAACAATTATTTCACAAACAATGCGGGGGTCCATCCCACTCATACAAGGATATCCACAGCGGTCGTGTCTTCAGCCGACAAAGAACCAACGTCGCTGGTCCACTGAGTGTAATGGGAGGGCGGTGAGTGGACGTGTCCTCCCAGGTGGCTGGCTATAAATAGCCAGCGCCCTCGACCTTGACCGCGGAGTGCACAAGGCGGCCCGCACGAAGGGGGTCGTCGATCTGTGCGCGCACCGGAAGACGAAGGCGCCGCTTCGGCGACTCCGAGCGGCGCCTCCGGACCTCGAGGAAGTGCCTATTACCGCCCGTCTGTGGCCGCTTATTCCTTCCAACTCGCGCTGCACATATCCTTCCTTCCTTACTTCCTTCCTTCTGCCTGGTGAGCATGGAAATCTGCATCTTGTTACCGCCTAACCTGTGGTCAAAGAAACTAAATTTAGGGATAATGGTAGGTAATTTCCCTGCAGCCTGCACATCGCCATTATATAGAGGCGAGAAAGCTTGTATAGGCTGTTCACGGTAAAATGAGCACTTTTGAAAGCCCTGCTTAAAATTAGCTTGCATGCACGTTGTGTATTCCTCCGCCTTATGTAAATCTAACATTGCCATAGTCCTCATCCCTTTATTCATGCGCCTGTCGAATGAAACTGTGAAATTACTAACAAAGTAAATACTTTACGAATCTGCTCATTTTGACACTTCCATGCATTAAAAACAACAGTAAGCGAAAGAAATATTTTTAAGTTATCACAAATGGTTGCCTAACACTTTTTATTCGACGTTGAGATATGGAACTACTTTCCATACATCGTTGCCAAATTTAGTGGACGAATGTCACTCATTGCACTCATTAAAATATATGCATGCAGTGACAGTAACATTTTTTAAAGGTTCGTTTCTGAAGTGCTCACTTTATCGCGAACGGCCTTTAGATATATTACGATGGATGCGTTTTTTCGCGTTACAGCAGAAGGTTATATAAAACACGTGGCTGAAACCGAAACCACGTGTTTTAACCGCCACCAATATGAAGATACCGTACATAGCCAAATTCGGAATAAACCAGAGATTTCATAATCGAAACGACTGCAATACTTAATAATGTGGTCCATTAAAAAAAAAATGCAAAATACAGTAGTAGGGAACAGACAAGTTGAGCACAACGTATTCCGAATTCGGAGCCGGAGCCACGCGGCCGCCATGTTGATACGTCACCCGTATGCTATCTTTGACCCATATGACCTTGAGCTTGACCATTGACCTTGACCTCGGTGAACTCTGACCCCAAAACCACAAAAAATAGTAAACATATTCTTTAAAAAATGTTTTTAAATTTTTCAAAAAAAGATTAAAACGTTCAATTTTTGAAAAAATATTTATTACTAAAATATATTAAAAATTATTTAAAGATTACTAAAAAAAATCTTCTTAAATAATTTTAAAATTCTATTCCCCTTGGCAGCCATATTCCCTAACAATTTCCCCTTTTCCTTTAAATGTCCTTTTTTTATTTTAAAATTTCCATTTTTCCCTAAAAAATTCCTAATAAATACGAACAACTTATAAAAATTTATTTAAAAATTGATTTAAAAAACTTACATTTCCAGAGGTCCCCTCAGCACCACGCCCAGAAGACTAATGACTCCCTCGCCCCCACTCTCCCCACCTATACTCATTTCGCCATCTTAATTTTTTCGTTCGTCATTTGTTTACACATTACTGGAGGCCACCATCTTGGGTCATTTAGGGGTCATTTTGAAGCCATGAGTTGTTTTAGAGTCAGAGACTGACTCCCACGTGTGTTGTTTCAATGCCTTCATGTGATTAGTCAGCTGCAATCACGTGGCAGCTCGGTGATTGGCTAGTCGTTGTCCGCACAATGTATTAATGGTGCAATGCGATTGGTTAAAAGTCAATATGACATCATAGGGCGTTTGCATACTCGTATATATAAGCAGTTGGGAGGTCAGCAGAGGGGCTTAGTTTGACAATGGCTACTGTGAAAGATACTCGGCTAGTTTATACATCATGTCATCTATGGATAGTTACATTTAAGTTTGATGGATATTACCCATCAATGGTTTCTCGCCATCGTCTCCTTCAACTGCGATGGCTATGTCACTGCAGCATCTACATCCACCAGTGCAGTACCATCGTTTCAGATTTGTATGGTGCCATCGACTTCTGCTGTGACACCTACATCACTAACAGCATCTACGGTCCTCAGTGCAGTACCATCGTCTCAGATTGGTATGGTGCCATCGACTTATTCAGCTGTGACACCTACATCACTACCAGAATCTACTGTCCCCAGTGCAGTACCATCGTCTCAGATTGGTATGGTGCCATCGACTTCTTCAGCTGTGACTCCTACATCACTACCAGAATCTACTGTCCCCAGTGCAGTACCATCGTCTCAGATTGGTATGGTGCCATCGACTTCTTGAGATGTGACTCCTACATCACTACCAGCATCGACTGTCCCCAGTGCAGTACCATCGTCTCAGATTGGTATGGTGCCATCGACTTCTTCAGCTGTGACACCTACATCACTATCAGTGGCACGATTATCTACAGATGCTACAGTACCAACATCTTCATCAGCTGTTACATCTACGGAATCTTCAGTGGAGCCATCGAACTTTTCGGCTGAGGTATCGAGATCACCATTGCCGACATTACCTGCTTCTTCAGCTCCAGCATCTGCATCTCCAACAGACTTGCTCGAGTCTTTGTCTGAACCACTACGTCGTCATTAGTGTCACTTTTGTTATAAAACGTTTACTGTCGACCGCAATTTTGGTGGCATGACCGCTTTAGTTGTGCCAAGAATCTTTGTTGCATGTCAAATTTGTGTGACAAATGTGGTACGCAGTTCAGCCATAGCGAAAATTACTTAGACATGCAAAGACCTGTAGATGTGAAGTGTCATATTTGTGTGACAGATGCGGTATGAAGTTCAGCCGTAGCGACAGTTTACTTAGTCATGCAAAGACCTGTAAAGGTGAAGTGCATTTCTCATCAATACCTCGGTATCTGGTTTGCTGCAAGCAGGTATCTTGTGACTTGAGTATATTTCCTCAAAAGTGTGGTTGCCTACATAGCCTGTCCTGAACAGTATGTCGGTATAATAAACGTCACGATAATTTTCGCACAAGGACAACACGGGTGTAAATAGCGAGATGTATAAATGACTGTAACCTACAACAACATTGCATGTATTGGGATGAGTATGCATTGAAGAATATTGTAATTTATTTAGAGGGCATGAGTGACTGTAACAAATTAATTGAATAAAAACTGTGTGGGAAAAATTAAGTGAGTTTTATTTCATGTTTACCTAATTTTTCAGAATAAAATTAAAATTTAGAAAGTACAGATATAAAATTAATTTAATTTAAAAAGTATTTTAAAAAAGTACTGTTGTACTATATGTACATTTACATATAGTTAATCAAAAAATACTTTTTAAAATTGTACAACATAAAATTCTTAATAACAAATATGTATATATAATTAATTATGCATGTAGTCAAAGTCCCTCATCATGCTTGTAGGTATACCACCGTTAGGAAACATTTTTTAATAGGGTGGAAAATTACAGGATTTTTATGCCTATAAATATATGGACAGATAATTCGCTTAGCCTCCAGCATGATGACTTTTATGTATTTTCTCGAGTTTTGTTTTCAATTTTATTCAAGCTCATGGGGTCAAGGTCATGGGTGAGGGGTAAAGGTTCAAAGGTCAAAGTTCAATTAATAATGAGCACTGGCTTCTAAGATGGACAGGTGATGTCTTCCGAAATGGTGGTCGCCTACCAAGATGGCAGTCGCCTTCCAATGTGGCGGCATTCGAAACAAATGATACTTACCAATATTGTATCAGATGTATCTAACAAAATGGTGGCCTCCAGTAATGTATTGTTACAATTTTCCTCCTGCAGCACCGGACAGCCTCCCACCGCCAGCTGTAAGGTGTAACAGTATAAACAAATGACGAACGAAAAAATCAAAATGGCGGAATGAGTATAGGTGAGGGTAATGGGGGTTAGGGAGTCAGTCGTCTGCTGGGAGTGTGCTGGGGGTATCTCCGGAAATGTAAGTTTTTAAAATCAATTTTTATAGAAGTTTTCATAAATACTTTGGGTTTTTTTTTTAAATATTAGGTAAGAAAGGGAAATTTTAAAGGGAAAAGGGGGCATTTGAAGGGGAAAAGATAAATTGTTAGGGGAAATGGATGTTAAGGGGAATGGAATTTCAAAATTATTTTTTAATGATTTTTTAATAATTTTCAAATAATGTTATCATATTTTAAACGATAGATTCTATACATTTTTAAACAATTGTAAATATGATATATCGTAATATTTTTAAAAATAATCTTTTAAATAATGTTTTCCTATTTTTGGTCAAGGTCAAGGTCAGAGGTCAAAGGTTAAGGTCAATGTGATGTGGGTCAAATATGGTGGACGGGTGACGTAACAACATGGCGGCCGGGCGGCTCCAGCTCCAAGTCCGGAATCCGTTGTGCTGACTACTGCTTCATCAAAAAAGTAACCTTTTTTTAAATATTTTAAATGGTGATTGTTGAAGTAATTCATTATGTTTTGATACACTGTTTGTTATGACTGTTCTTCGTTATTTAAATAAGTAGATTAATTTCTTTTAGGTGCTTTAAAACTGTCCTGATTGAATTTATTATTTGTAAATCGTAAGACATCAATTTACTGTGAGAAATTTGGTCGCAGTTATCGTAAATGAAATTAGGAAATTATAATTAACTTTTTTATTTAATTATGACTTTCGTCCCTTAACGAACCTGGTTCAGCCCACTGAATTTTGAGAAATCGTAACCCAAAAAGTTTGGGTCCCCCTTATTGTCTTAATACCACTACAAAATTGTCGTTGCCTTATGGGCTGGTGAATTGTGCCGATAAAGGGAAAGGCGTATTAGAAACTGTTTCGACAGTGTATGCAAGAATGTAACTATCCAAATTTTCTTGTTACATGTCAGAGTTCATCAGTCCATCGACTAAAACTGATGGGCTGAACCCGAATCAAAAGAGATACCCGCACATCATTGCACTACCACTAGTACTAAAGATGTGTCTACAATTGTGTTATCCTAACCTGTGTATTGGACAAGGACACGCTGTTTGGTGCACGTGACCCTCTGACGTCATGGCACTGTCCCAACCTCCCGTGTCCCAAGTCAATGTGTGTCTCAAGTCAAAGCATTCAGAAAACTGAACTTTTGTCCAAGTTGTGTCATAACATGATAGAAAAAGACTACAGATAGTTTCACGCGTATTCGTGGAGTGTTAACATTATAAATGTTAACAATATACTTGCAAGCTGGATTTTCTCGAGATGAAAGTGATGAAATGCAAATTAGTGCAGTTTGCGTTCAGTCTGAACATTTTAATATGAGGGATGAACATTTAATAAAATTCTTGGGTGTCAGTTGCCGAACTTATTTGACATAAAACAGTCCGGGCATATATCATAAAGAATCTATGACATCATAGACATTCAATTCACATATCTCGCAAATCAACTATGCAGTAATATTAAAACCATTACCAAACAACAAATTATAATTTCCCTAATTTACTGCGACCTAATGTAATATTCTGAAAGCTCGCCTTCGTACAACGCTTTTGTAGACCAAGTTCGGACTGCATGAATCTGACATCACTTGATGTTAAGATTTGAAAAAGTCAAAGTCCATAGGTACGGCCGATTGTAGCAACAAAAATGCTGTGCATAATAATTAAAAACTAAATACACACAAACGTTAAATTCTATGATAACTTGCACTGTTATTATAAAAATATTCACAAATTCTCAAGCTAAATATACTACTGCAACAGTAAAAGTACATGATGTATTATGTCAGAAAATGCATCACAAATTTGAGTAACCTATATAGACTGAGTATTCTCACTAGGCCATTTTGTTGGTATGACATCATAGACATCTGTGTGATTATATGAAATAAATGTGGATTTCAGATGCAAATAGTTATTGTTTTAAGCCTGAAACAACTGTTTGCCTAGGTCAGGAGAATTGAAGAGCTACATTAATTTTACAGCTACAAGGAATTATTTCAATAAAAATGTATGTTTTCTTCCTACGACGATAAAAACATTGGGTTTTCTGGCGCGAAATTTGAATGCAATGTATTGGTGACGAGATGTCAAATTATAGTTCCATAAACATAGATGAATCCAAATCATTTTTATGCGATATGTCTACTTATAAGCATAGTTGGCCGTAATTTCCAAACCATTTAAGATATAGTTGTCAAATTTGTAATATAGGCATCACCTATGACTACAAGAAGGGTAGAAGGGACAAGTAGACTCTGTCTGCTTATAGGCATAGGTGGCTGTAATTTACGGACCATATAAGATATAGTTGTCAAATTCATAACAAAGGGATCATCCATGATGATGACAAGGGTAGAAGGGTCAAGTACACCCCATGTCTACTTAAAAGCATAGTTGGCCATAATTTCCAAACCATTTAAAACACAGTTGTTAAAATTCATAACATAGGCATCATCCATAACTACAAGAAGGGTAGAAGGGCCAAGTAGACCCTATGTCTACTTATAAGAATATATGGTTGAATTTTCAAAACCATCTAGGATGTAGTTGTCAAATTCATAACATAGGCATCACCCATGTTGACGAGAAGAGTAGAAGGGTCAAGTAGACCCTATGTCTACTTTTAAGCATAGTTGACCATAATTTCCAAACCATTAAAAATACAGTTGTCAAATTCATAACATAGGCATCATCCATAACTACAAGAAGGGTAGAAGGGCCAAGTAGACCCTATGTCTACTTATAAGAATATATGGTTGAATTTTCAAAACCATCTAGGATGTAGTTGTCAAATTCATAACATAGGCATCACCCATGTTGACGAGAAGAGTAGAAGGGTCAAGTAGACCCTATGTCTACTTATAAGCATAGTTGACAATAATTTCCAAACCATTAAAAATACAGTTGTCAAATTCATAACATAGGCATCATCCATAACTACAAGAAGGGTAGAAGGGCCAAGTAGACCCTATGTCTACTTATAAGAATATATGGTTGAATTTTCAAAACCATCTTGGATGTAGTTGTCAAATTCATGATATCGGCATCACCCATGAAGACGAGAAGTTTAGAAGGGTCAAGTAGACCCTGTGTCTACTTTTAAGTATAGTTAAGATTTCCGAACCATTTTAGATACAACTACCAAATTCATAACATATGCATCACCCCCGACAGCGAAAAGGGTCGCATGTCCAAGTATGTCCTGACCACACATATAAGCACAGCGAGCTGCAATTTCCTAACTGTTTGTGATACAACTAAAAAAGTGATAGAGGCATGAGGGGGGTCTTTCCAGCTACCCTTGGGTTACCAGTCCGACACCTTGACCACATGGCTACCATTGCTTGGTAAGTTTTATGAGATGAAATAGCATATATATATGTGCAACCATCTATGCACACAACATATATTGCAACGTTAGGAGGTGAAGAATTACTAGCATGGGTCTACGCATACTTGCCAGACTTGTCTTCATGAGCTGGTGAGGTTGTTTCCTTCTGGACCCACCTAAACCAATGACGTCCTCGACAGACATTCTGTGATTAGGAGGAATAATAATGTAAATACTGTTGTTGGCCTATGCACTCACCAGACATGTCCTCGCGAACCATCGATGTTAACCCTTCGGGAGTCGCCTAAGCCATTGATGCAATCATCAGACAGTGTGTGGCGAGGAGAAAAATGCATGGGCTCACCAGACATTACGAACCAGCAAGGTTGTTCCTTCTGGTGAAGATGCTCACATCATTAACTAGTTGTGGAAGGGGCTAGCATACCCGCAGGTTTTCCTTCCACATAATGTCCTGGCGAAGTCTCATGCACTGACATTCCACCTTAGTTTTCACCAGGCGAGATGCCGAGTCTCATTCCCCCTTAGTTGTTCCATTCCAACAGGGATTACTCCTTCTGAGATCTGTACATATAACATCCTAGCATCTTGGTGGGGATGAGTTTGTGAACATCCTGCTCTGTCATTCTGGCACCAGGGTGTTCCCCAGGTGCTACCAGCCACATATTCTGTTCCAGGAAAAGTGCAAGTCTCATGCTCTGTCATCCAATCTCGATGCCAACCATCTTTTGCTGCCCAATGCTAGGCGTTCTCCCATACTCATTTACTTCCTAGCGAATGTGCACACCCTCCTGGCTCCCTACCATGACGCCAGTCCTGATTCCTACCCCCAATGCCAGCCCCTCTCTCCCTGGGTGTTCACACCCATTCAAGCTGCTCACACCTTCTATTTTTCGTCCTAGCGAACTTCTCACTCTCACATTCCTCCCCGATAGCGACCATCTTGGATTCCCAATACCTGCTACGACACAGGGGCTCCCCGCCACAGCATCAGACTGGACCTGAGGGTGACCTCTCGAGCCAGAATGCCCCTTCCCATTTTACTTCCTATGTTTGGTTTTTCCTCTTGGTCGTTTCCTTTCCGATACAGCTCAATCATTGGGTGATGTACACCGCGACGATGCTAAACACGACCAGGCCGTCCTGGACCTTCCTTACGAACTGACTGAGATGAAACCATTGCCAAGAGAGAGATCGCCGCTATGCATCGAGGCAACCCGTAAAAGCATTTACCAACGAGTGTGCGAGCAACCGAGTGCTGAGACAAAAAATAGTACCATTTTTTGAAATGTGGGAACGATAAGGGCAACACTGCTACAGACCAATGCAAAGGAAAAAATAGTCATAAGTACTTACCAACCAGCACAATCACACACAAGCACAGGGTGTGTACATGTTAAGCGATGCTAGACAAGACCAGGCCACCCTACATCTCCTTTTAAACCGAAATCATCACTTGTAACCATCAATAGAAGCGGCCAATGCGACATTTGTTGTGCGACAGGTAGCTGTTTCCGACCTACACTCATGTACCGAACCTTCAATGCTCCTAACAGTCTGTACATCGTGTCGGAATTTCCCCCCACCCCACCTCCTCTCTAGCTCACCACAGCCCAAGACCGCAGTAGTTGCACATTCGGACATGTCTGACATAGCCTGCACTCATGTACCAAGCCTTCATTGCTCACAATTACTGATAGTCATACTACATCTCTGGCCTGCACTCTTGTACCGACTCCATACTTACAGGTGGTCTGTATCCAACATACACGCGTATACCAAGCTGTAATTACAGGTAGTATGTACATCATGCTCCACTTCAGTCCTACATAGCTCAAGACAGTAGTAGTAGTATTAGTAGTAGCACGTTCGGACACGACCGGCCATTCGTCGCACTCGTGGTTCATGTACCGAGCCTTCATTGCGAGGTGGCAGACCAGTCGAGTGCATGTCCCTTTATGAGAGGAATAGAGTGCCAGAACCATAAGCACATATGAAACAACATACATTAGTCATACAAGAGAGAAACGACACTACTGTGGCAAATAGTACACGTACTTATTTCGAGTACGTACTATTTATAATGCTAGAAGCCCATTACGAAAAGAATTACCCATGACGAATGAGGAGATATTGCAACACACGCACATCAACCATGTATGTGCTATGCTTTTAGAAGACGCAGATCAGAGATTTACCTTAACTGGTGTTAGCTGTTTCAGAAGACCTGCAGGTCACGAGCATAGCTATCGATGCGAACTGAACGAAAGCACAGATCACAATGACCGTCCTGCCTTTCCATGCATGGTATACTTTACCGACCAAGAAAGCTACTCAGCACTTGCAGCTACTGTAATTATACAACCCTTGACAAAACATACATTCACTATACAGGAAATAAATCATGTGCCCTGACGATGGTGGAGATAGCGCACCAGCCTTGGAAATAAGGTATCGCAGGTTCAATTCTCGTAGAGAATCCGTTCATTTCACAGTAAACTGATTTTATTTAAAGATTCTGTATAATTATAAATTTATAACTACTGCCTGTTCAGTCAATGGCGACTTGTACAGATTTTCACTGTTGACGATGAAAAATATAGTCCAAAGCATATCATCGACAGTCACTTGGTAAACATTTTTGATGGGCAAGAGTCAGATGGAGGGAAAACATTTTTTTACTGATGATGTTAGCAGCCATTCTGCAGCTAAAATATGCTAAACACAGCTACACAAGAAATTAAACTTGTATACAGGGTGCAAGGTATCAATGTTTTTTTAGGGAGCTGGATACATTTCATGATAACCTCACAAATACTACATGTTACTGTACAGTGGGTAAGATCCAGAGGAGGAATGAAAGCAAAAAAAAAATCATTAAGCCAACATGCGTTTCCTTTTATTAGAAAATATTACTAGTATTCAATTTACACATACATTATAGGCATTAACAATACAGGTAGTAAAAATTATGAAAACAATCTGGAAAATTATATACATACCTACATACATATACACACTGTTAAAGTATATGTTATATGTTTTTTTTACAGAAAAGAACTACCTAGCACAAAATATCAGGAAACTGCTACATGCTAGGCTGATATAAATCAAATTGTTATTTTAAAAAAAATAGTTCATGCATTTTTTGTCTGGCTGAAAGAATGAAGCCTATTTATTACTACATCAATACTGAAAAATAGTAGATTATTTAAATCTACCTGCGCCTAAGAACCTAGCATTAAATACTGTTATTTCAAAATTACTTCAAATATGATACACAAGTCACAGCAGTTATTCAGATTGTAAAGTATTTTAAAATTATAAATAAATATAGCTCTGGTAGCTCTCAAGATTTCATGATGCGTGATTGACAATGTGTAATTGTTGGTGCCTCCAAATACACCCAGAAAATAAACACATACTGAGGCATAACCTTGTGTGCATTAAGACAACATGTGTGGATATATAAATATTTAATCTATTAGTATATGTATTCATTCCATAGCACTGAAGTTTTGGGAATGTGACACATTTTCCTGTAACACTACCAGCAGTTCATTGGTTGCATTAACCAAATTTAAGGGGCATTTACACTAGCAATATTTTTGTATGTACTATACAAATATGATCCTTTTATGTGTAAAAATGCTTAGTACAATAAATCTACCTTCTTAAAATAAATCGTTCTACGCACTTAATCTTAATTTACTAACTTTATACCCCCACGCTTCTATCTCCTTACAAAACAAATGTACAATATTCCAGATTAACGAGATTTTAGTTTAAGGGAATGACACCTGATCTCATCAAGTTTGGTTACACGAGACACTAGTGTATTCATATTAAGAATAGTATTGATTTTCTTGGCTTTTTGAACCAGCAAAACGCAGTTCCAGGTCGTAATCCAAGATAACCAGAAATCTAGAAATAGGAAAAAAGTTTTTTTTTTAATGTTTACCTCTTTTTAATGAGATTTTGCCTACGATAAATGCATTTTTAAAATGATGCAAAGCATTAAATGAATGATAATATTGTTTGGGCATGCACGTACACACATATTATCTATATGTGCGAGAGGGGGAGAGAGTGAGGGAGAGAGAGAGGAAGAGAGGGGAGAGAGAGGGAGAGAGAATGATGGAGAGAATAAATATAAGGGGGTAAGGGAGAGTGGGAAATAGCTAATGAGAGTGTTCCATGACCTCACTGAACTACACAGAAAACTGAAGCTGTTCGGAAAGGGAAAAAAGAAAGAGTGTGAAGAGGAGGAACAACAAAGAGAAAAGATGTGGAAGGGAAGGAACAGAAAGAGGGAGAGGAGGATGAGGAGGAATGAGTGGAACGAGAGTAAATGCAGGGAGATATTGTGCACGTGTGTGTGTGTGTGTGTGTCTTCTCTTGGTGCAATTATATGTTGACAATTTTAGCACCTGTTGACATGGTCTTCGTCTTCTGCCACCCTATCAGCCACAAGAGTACTTGCATGAGCACACAGACAGGTATAGTCCACTCACCGTTTCTTAGAATGTTTTGAAACAAACCTTTTAAAAATCACAATCGGAGTAACATGACAACCTGTTTTTTAAATAACTTATATACCACAACAAATGTACTTTGCTTACAAGGAGCCCTCGACGTTCTGTTCGGAAACACGCATCAACTTTACACCTCAGTTGAACCACCATCCACTGGAAATTAAACTTTCATCCACACAAAATCCAAATTGTGGAGGAGTTGAAACCAACAGACCATCTGGTGTGGCGGCAGTGAATGCATACAAAGAGACGGACACTATCTAAGCTTCATTGTTTAAAAAAAGTGAAATCTTTTGTATTAAATCCTTAATGGCATGTACTATGGTTTTCGTTTTCAACAATAAATTTTCAACGACATTTTCTATTGTTGGTGAGAGTTAATTCAAACTTTCTCGTTTTCCTGGTCCGCCTTGTATTAATGGTATGTTTGTATATCCATGTTGAAATTATAAAACACAACAAAGTTTTTTGTCCACAGATCCTGTGTGTAGGGAAAATTAATGGCACTGAATCCTGATGCAGCTTACATTTCCCGTCTGAACGATTTTGCTCAAACTGAAGACTATCAAAATGGCACTGAAAAAAAAAAATTATTTTTAGAAGTTCTTTAGGCAAGTTCACACCTGTTCTTGTTGCCACACAGGTTAACAAAAAAAATCTAACCACAGTATAAATCACAATTTTTGAAGTCAAACTGTTATGCCATAAAGCTCATTCTCCTAAACTTTTCAACTGATTTGTGCAAACGCAATAACCTTCAAACTCGAAGGAAAAATGTTATTCTTATATGGATTAAGTAGACCTATGATCATCGACAAGGATACAAATTGCATCATACACTGTCTGCAAAAGTGTACAAATAACACAATTATATCACGGTCACAACTTATTTTGTTATCTTAAGAGGGCGTGGTACATGTGGCTGCGAGCCACGAAATCGAGGTTCGTGGCGCAAGCGATACTGTGAAAACCGTTAAATATTTTGAAATCAGGGTAATATTAAGATACTGTGTAAGGTTGGATTTTAGATTGCCATTACCCGAAATTTCGAAATGTGTTTTATTTTACTAATTACATAGCCGTCAATATGACGAACTTCAATAGACGAATACTAATAAATTTGCATTGCAAGTGGAAAATTGGAAAGTGTCAATCCACAACACAGTTGTGTACATGACAATGAAAATTGCAGGATGCGTGTAGAAGCAACACAAGCGGTAAAATATTTTTACACCTCAAGCCTTGAAAACGACAGTTTACTCAGAATTTTGCACTGATTAGATACGTCGTAGTTCACGTATCCACCCATAGTTGACGGGCTCTCTGCGCACAGTGATTCATTACAGTAACGCATCACAGATGTCGCGCGTGTTGGAGGCCGTCATTGTTTACTTTATAGTATCACGAAACCACTCTTTTGAATTTGGCGGGAGACACCACAATGAGTGGTATTAAGGCACGATTTAAAAAGAACAGGGATAGATGACACATGCTTATTTCTGCATGGCGGAAAAGAAGCCACGGTAAATCGCTTTATTTACTTATTCGCTTCCCGTATTCCAATACACTTTAAAAAGGACTTGTCAATTATTATTTTTTATATTTGTTATACAATATGGATATTTGCACATAATTGCATTAACATAAAAAAATAGATCAGATAAATAATATAATTTACACACTTCGTAATTCTAGGAGCTCTACAAACATGTAAAGACTACATTTTGGTTGCAGTACAAGTTATTTCAATTCATATACAGATAGATATTAAAGTATAAATATGTAAAATCTCCATTAGATTGAAACACAAGGTATCACATGAAGTCTCCTTATATCAGTCTTGTTCTGCAATCTGCATCATAGAAGGCCTTATTTAAAAAGTAGGATTTAACAGTTCTTTCTAATTACTGCAGAGTAATTAATTGACTTCAAATGACTGGGTAGGTTATTTATTATTTTTGCCCCAGCATAGTATGGATTTGATGTAATTTTTGAGGTTCTGTAGGAGAATAGGTGAAGATGATTAACTTGTCTGATCTAGTAATGGTATATATCGCTATTTTTTTTACTTTTTTAACGTTTTCCATGTCAAAAAGAATACCTAGGTACATATACATGCCATGGACGAGTGATAATTTTGTTATTTATAAACTATGGGTTAGCCCCTGACAGTGTTTTTAGTATTGCCACGTGTCTAGAACAATTACGATGTTACAAAATGTTATTATCATACAAAGACTGAAAAAAATATGATGTGAAATTAACTCAACATAGGATATAGTTCTATCCACTAAGCCACTGCGGCAACACTTGGAATCGCTCTATCCACTGAGCCACTAAGGCCCCACTTGGAATCGCTCTATCCACTGAGCCACTGTGGTCCCACTTTATTAACTCAACATTGACGCGAGACATTTAAAATATACAAAAATGATATTCCATTACCTTCATATCTCTATGCCATATTCTCCATGCATTAATACCAAAACTTTTCATAGGGAAATGTGATTTTTGTCATAATATATTATGGAGGTGATCTGTTTTCTGTCTTGAAGATATGATTTAAACAGATTATTGGTTACGCCTCATATTCCACACTGTTCAAGTTTTTGCAATAAAATATTGTGGTTGACACAATCAAAAGCTTTTGAAGGGCCTGCCCTGCCTACAGATGTCCTTATCTGCGTATCGTCTTTCTCCACTCTTATCCCCCTTCTGTCTCTTAAAACAAACCTCGTAGGTATTGTGTTGCTAGTTCAAGGTAGCTCCGCTTAGATCACGCTGCGTATGTTGTATCCGTATGTGGCACTTCTCTATGAGTAACTAAAAAACCACACCAACAGTGAAAAAATTTTTCTCCCACGCCCTCTTAAGGGGCCTGCTTACTAGGCACTAGTAATGTGTTGCAGTGTGTTGGGAAATCCGTTTTTTTTTTTTTAACGAAACTATTCAACGTGCGCCCAATGTGCTTATTTACTAAAAGAAAACAAACTTCAGGCAATGACGGAATGTCGCTTTCATGACACTGCGCATATTAGAACCACTATTTTGAAACCCTCAAACATAGCTAAAAACAGCCTTTTCAGACTACCGTATACAATCCTGTATTGAACTTTGCATTAGACTTTCCATCAGTAAAGTAATATAGTCACCGCTTAAAGCCCCATAGGAAAAAACGGTTCGACGAAAAGCTTGCGCGCTCGTTTAGTGCTTCGCGCATAGTGGCGATGCGGCAATTGATGTGCGTGCCAGTGTCGCCCTTAGCGTTCGCTCGCTCCTGTGCCATGTCGCGTCAGGTAGGCGGCCTCCTTGTGTAAGTTCGTAATCGCGTAGGTAATCGCGTAGTTTATGCAACTTTAAACATACATTCAATAACTGAAATGTAGAAATTTGGCCTAAGCATTAACAGGACACCAAATTCCAGAGCATGTATAATAGTTTGTAACTGTACTATTAAAATACACAAATAAAATTAATATTTGACAGTAAAATTCCTTTCATACTAACCTCGCATATCCTGTGGTGATCCTCTCTCTTCCAGTATTTACGTCGTACGTGCACTCTAAATTCGAATCATTGGGAAACCACTGATTCGCAGTGAAATTCAAGTGCTCTAATCACTGAAAATGGCTCCACTTAGCATTAGTGGAAAGCCACTGATTGTTTCAGTGAAAAAATTTCGCTGATTGAATTAGTGACGTGAAACTATTTCACTGATTGAATAAATGACGGCCGACTGCAGTGGCGAATTAAATATTACTTTTATAGAATTTAGGCAAATAATTACATGAAACAAACGCATTTATGATAGTTTACAATTTATATTGTTTAATTAACCGTAATTTAAAAAAAGTAAACCATTTTGGAGGGAACCGGGAATCTCCGGATTGTAAACTGCTGACTTGCCACCTGAGCTACGACGCCAAGTCGAAATACTTAGTGAAAAATATGTGTGTTATATTTGAACTTATAAATTTTTGTAGTTTGAAATTGTTTGCTCCTACTTTTCGTTTTGGTTTGAGTGGTTTGAGTGTTAAAAACGAAAAGTATATATGAGTATACTCTACTGACCACATTACATGCAATTTGAACCTTCAAACAGAGGCATTTTTCAATAATATGTATTGCACACTTGTTTACATACTCATGATTTAAACGCGACTACCAACACCGCCATGTTCGACTTGACGTCATACCTCCAAAACACCGCAAACAACATCCTGATTGGCTATTTTACGTCCCATAAACGAAGAACAGCGTGAGAGTACTCGGTATATATAGGTTACTCTATCGCAGACGAGACGCACCTGCCATATATCGAGCTGTTAAAGCACTGCGTTAACCGCGTGGGCACAAGCGGCTTGAGCCCCGATTCTACCGCACTTCGGCATTTTCCGAGACGTCTCGTGTGCCGTCGGCAAGGAAAAAATATACCTACAGCAGCGTGGGCACAGACCGTCTGTGCCCCAAAGCTGCGAGGAGAAGTGTCGTCCGCTGTAATGACTGTGTGAAAGAGCCCTGACTAGCCCTAACCAGCCGACAATCGGGGGCAGCAATGTCTAAACAATGCGCCGATATAGGCCAGCACGAGCCAGGGCGCGGCGCTTCTCCACGTTCGGCCAGCTTCAGGAGAAGACCGCAGCGTAGGTCCGTCCAGTCGCCGCTAATCGCTCTAGAAGATGATACAGCCTCCGGCATCAAGCTTAAGGTGGGGACTGTCCATAGTAGATAATAAATAAACTGGCTTGTGGTAACATAATTGTAACTTAAATTAATATCGGTTCTAGTGGCTCCCGCGATATTTAATATTACAGTGTTTTGTATTGCCTGTGCCTCGTATCATAATTGAACCCCCTCAGTTACAGATATGATCTACCATCTCATATATCAATCAGCTACGCTTCTAACCCCTATCTTGTGTGAATATCATCATAAGTCATTATTCATAATACCGCGCCTAAAGTAAGGACTAAATGATAAAATCAGTTACTTTTACACTTAAGTAATGGAAAATTTATATATCTAAAATATCATTTACTTGTTGCGGCATTTCAAATTTTATTTGGGAGGGCACGTGCCCCTGCACCCATTTCCAATAACCACCCCTGACCAATACCAAATTTCAATATCGACACAAGAAATACGTGTTGGGAGTTCTCCCTCAGTCACGTACAGTACACTCTAAACATGAATCAGTGAAAATTGAGCAAAATCAGTGAAAAAAGCGGGCATTGAGCAACAGCTAATCAGTGCCAGTTAAGTAATTAATATAGAGGTTGAATTTCACTTGGTTATTACTTGTTCCCAGATAATTTGTTTGATTCACCGGTCAGCAGTAGCATACCAACTGACAGCCGGCGAAAGTTATGTCACTGATCGATATCACTGATTCGGATCTAGAGTGCAGTGCTACCTCTCGTGCGCGGTTTGTGGAAGGAGTTAGGCCGGTGTCATACTATGCGTTTGTGCCGCTGCGGCTAAAAGGGATGCGGTTTGACGGGATGGGCACAACACATTGTTGCGAATGCGCGGAGTCACACTAGTGTGGCGTTCCAACAATGTGTTGTGCCCATCCCGTCGAACTGGAGAGTTCTAGCCTCAGCGGCTAAAACGCATAGTATGACACTGGCCTTAGTATAACTTGAATCTAGACAGGGTCGTTATTTAACTTAACAGTTATAATAAACTGTTCCAATTTGGTAACGTGTTACACGAGTAACACGTCCCATCGTTTGTACCGGTATTTTTAGAACGTCTTGGATTGCCTCACTTAAACCAATGCTTGACTACTGCGCATGGATAAAAGTTATTTTTTTTTGGAACGTCTCGGCCGGCAACTGTGCGCACGCGTAAACGATATTTTTTGGAACATCTTGTTTTGCAACTGTGCGCATGCGCGGATGTTATTTCTTGAAACGCCTTGCTCTGGACAACATTTCACATCGTACAACATTGAACAGCGTAATTGTTACATCCCGGAACGTTCGGACAGGCCAGAAATATCTCACAGTAACCTGTTACAAAAATAGCACGTTACTGGGACGCGTTACTTGGAACGGGAACGATGGAACTCGTTATATGAAAGTAACTGTTTAGCCCACCTCTACTTGAATCGCCTCCATGCATGGCTGACAGGTGACGTCACACACCAGGGAGACGTTGCACAAGACTGGGTGGGAATGGGGGGAGGGGGAAGAGAGAGAGAGATAGATAAGAGAGAGGACCCACGCCGACAATGGGCGAGGGATGCTGGTCAAGACCATCTTGATTGTCGCCCCGACCCCCCTACGCGCGCCGCGTGGGACCCTCCCTCTTGCCGCGGAGATAAGTCGCGGCTAGGCCGCCGACACGGGAATTAACGCAGCACAATGACCGCGCCTCTCTTCGCGAATAACCGCGGCGGCCCACCCATCACGTGAAGCAACACCATCTACCACGCTCTCTCCCCTGCTGGTCGCGTGGTTGTCGCTGATTCACGGCTCATTGGCTCATTGACCCTTTCGGACCCATCACCGCGAAAACGGCTTTGTTGACTCAAAAAAAGTTAATTTGGTGCAACCAAATTACTTCTCGTTAATTATTATATTAGTTACTAGCGACCCGCCCCGACCTCGCTCGGGTGCGATTTACAAATATGGCGTTGTTTAGGTTTACAGCAAGTATATGCACTAAATGCTTAAGGTAACTAACACAGGATTAATACTGTGTTTTTCACAAAGTCTTTTTTAAAAGACAAAAACGGTTACTGTGGGTCATCCTTAAAGATAAACATATGCTGTCGGGTACTTTTTTGTAGGCCTTTTTGAGATATACTATTCTGTAGTACATTAATTTGGTTCATGGCTTAGTCAGCGTTAGCCACATAAATGCCCGAAAAGCGGCTTTTTCCGACTTCATTATAAAACGTGGACATTTCTCTACTGTCCTTACAGTAAATATTAATGCATTATATATCAAAACCTTCCTCATGATATTCTCTAAATGAAGGTTAAAATCGCATCAAAATCTATAAAGTATTTTAGAAGTCTTAGCCGAATACACACACACGGACGGGTGACTTTGTTTTATACTCTGTATAGATATAGATTACAATTATCAATAATTGTTATTGTAATTGTAATAGTGGTCATTGTAATTAATACTTCTTAGGCGTAATAAAATATTTTGTTGTTGAAACCAAATTATATTGTGGTTCTTGTTTGGTTGCCGTAACAAAGGTTTGGTTTCTGCAACAAAATATTTGTTTGGCTTTACTCTCATATAAGCAGTTTCGGTTAATATAAAATAGCATTGAATGCCCGGCCGAGATTCGAACCTATGTCGTTTGCTCTCGAGAGCCATGTCCTAGCAACATCAGCTAAAATTACTTCGTTAAGGGGACTGTGTAGCTGCACGTCCAAGGTCAAGAAACGAGGGAGCGATACGGGTGACAGTTACACGCACGCCTAGCGCCTCATCGCTCCTACGCGCACGGCGTGCAGTTTTCCGTCGGAACAATGTACTGTGCAAATTAGATCTGTAACAGTGGGGTTTTATTACACACGATGAAAGACCACAGATTAAACTACGCCCGAATATTTGTGCTTTTCTCTTGTAGTTTAAGGAAACTGAATAGGCAAGATTTAAAAATGCGATTTTTGACCATTTTCTCGATTTTTTTTATCAAAGAATACACTCAATATAACAAAAGTAAAAAACGAGGGCCATAGATTTTTTTTTTTTTTTATCTTTTCTGACAAAAGGTCATATTTCCAGAACTTCTATTTACCGAGATACGCGTTTAAGAGCAAACAACGATTTTACAGAAGATGTTTCAGTTCATAGGACCCTTAAACTATTTTTTTTTTTTTTTTTTTTTTAAATACATACATACATTTCCAATATTGGACACTGTGCGCAACTACATATTTTAAGTGTTACGGCTTAATTTTCCATTTTCCTGTTTAACTTGTTTGGTTACGATATTTATATTATTATTATTATTATTATTATTATTATTATTATCAGGCATCAATAAATGCACTAAGAAACACTATTACTAACCCAATTGTCACAAAAAAATACAAAGAAACTCTCGAGCAGTATATTCGATTTAATGCACTCAAATGAGAGTGGCCAAACAAATATATATACATTTGATTTAACTAAATATTTTGTTGGCAGTCTAAATTCTTTTGGCCCAAAATAGAAGTTTTGTTAATTCAAGAGTGTATTTTCCGAACAAAAGTGACTTTATTGCTTGTCAAATTTTGTTTATCCTAGCTAAATTTGTTCTTGGGGAAACAAAATACATGTTTGGCTCTACACAAAAAAAAAAATTGTTGACTGGAACAAAATTTCCTCTCATTGCTCTTCGATTTACGGCTTCAGGTGTTAAGAACTTTTTGACAAGAACTGTACTTCAATCGACACGAAACTTGCTTCGTTGCCACAAATAGTGACGTAGGAAGTTCTCGTCGACAGCTAGGTCGTCAGAAACGGATCAAGTTGCTCAGAGAACCATAGGAATCGGCATTGGCCTGTGTGAAGGAACCACACAGAATTCGTTTGTAACGACTACTGAAAACCACGGAAATCCGAAACTAGGATCGTCATACCGGGAATCGAACCCGAGTCCTCCCGCATGCTACTTCACTGTGTTACCACTGTGCAACCTCACTCAGTGTGTGTTTTAGGCTTCGTGATCGACTATGATCACGTGCAGATTGCGTATCAGTGTATTAACATTAAAAAATAGAGCAACTTAAAGTTAAGGTGTCCGCCTGGGTAGGCCGCCGAACGGTGTGCAGAGCTCCAGCAGAAAACGTTTTATTAAAAAGTGAAGTGAAGCGAAGAGATATTGGGCGGCTCTTAACAGCGAGGTCTTGTGAGCCGATGAGGGTGATTGAAGTGAATGTGGAGCGGCGCCGTAATGAGGGGGCGGGGGAAACGGGAGATACCTGAAGAAAAAAAACACCGTCCAACGTGTCTCAGTGAGATCTGCTTACGAATAGCATTTAAGAAACGTTACGCGTCTGTATACGTTTTCAGTTCCTCCATTTCTCTCTAAAAGTAAGTTTTTGTGATAGTGAAGAAGATCACAAGCGGGTGTTTTTACGGTCATTTGTAGGAATGAACATTCCAGTACTAAACATTAAAAAAGGAATAGGGACGTGCATCAACCCTTTATTTTTTTATTAGTACTTCATAAAATGACAGGATCTCCGCTGAAAGTCTCATAGAGGCGCGTTATCGACGGCAAGACTGCACGCCAGTTCAGTGCTTTGCGCGTATGTCGCGGTCATCCTAAACACTCCGGGGGACAGGCCCCATTGCAACTCCCCCCTCCCCCTCCAGAGTGGTGAATCCTCTCCTCCAGTGCGAGTCATCACCATGGAAATGAAAGATCCCGCCCCCTCTCTACCTCCCGTAGCATTTTCAATTAATGCATGTAACAATTTTTAATTCCTTCCTGTCGAAAGCGTTTTTTACGGTGTCTGTGCCTGTGTTTCCCTTTCTCTTCTTAGTTATAGGTTAACTACGGGTACGCTTGGAGGCAGCCATGGTCCTAAACTGCGGCCATGGATACCCAATCCCTCTCTGCCGCAATGCATGCCCCTTTGCATGGATTCCCTCCCCTGTAGGCGTAAGGGGCTCAGCCCTGAGGCGCATCTAGCTCTCTTCTCTACCTCGGGCGTACATCTAACTCTTGTAATTAGTGTAAGTTAGGGAAAGAAAACTGTCCCTAGCGCTTCCACACTTCCAGGCCTCAGACGTTCCAAATTCCTTCCCACTAGACGGCCACCTTAATGTTTCCTTGTGAGAAGTTGACAACTTCAATATAACGTATATGTAACGTAGTATCAGCCATTCAGATTAAAGAAAAGATTTTTTTTTTGTTTTTATTGTTTTGTATTAATTTTTACGCGTACCAAGTTTTTTGTATAAGGCCAGGAAGTCGATAAACGCACATATTATGTAGTGTCGTAAAGCGAGTCATAACAATATAATATAATGTGAAACGACGTCACAATCGGGAGTTGTAAACAAGACTGGTATAGGCTGTTCACGGTAAAGTGAGCACTTTCGAAATCCTTGCGTAAAATATACTTTTCTCCCACCGTACGTGTTTTTACAGCATATTGGCGCGGGACTAATGACTTCATTCATACGCCAGTGAAAGGGGAAAACATGACGTTATCAGGCACCTACACGTGCACTTCTACTTGTGCACACGTTGTGTATTCTTCCGCCTTCTGCAAAATTACCATCGCCACGGGCCTCGTCACTTTATTCGTGCGTCGGTCAAGCGAAACTGTCAAATTATTAGAAAAGTATATATTTTAAAAATCTGCTCAGTATTACGCTTCGATACATTAAAATAAAGCGAAAGAAATAACTTAAGTTATCACAAATGGTTACCATGACACTTTTTATTCGACGTTACGATGTGGAACTACTTTCAAACCATCTTTACCAACTTTACTGGGAGCATGTCACTCAGTGAGCCCGCTAGAATATATGTAGTGTATAGTCCATTCACGGTTTCTTCGGCCTTTTTGAATCTAACCTTTGAAAAATCTTCCCATTTATAACGTGTATAGTTATTTCCTAAATACGCCCTGTATAACGAACGTCTTATACTTGTGTTCAGAAAAGTTACTTTTTTTCCTATTAAATTGAAATGTTTTTAATATCTTATATATCAATTATAATGCTTCATTGATACATAATTTGAATAAAAATAGGGAGAAAATAGGTATATAGGTAACGTCTAGTGAGAAACAGTTCTTATACAAAATATCATTACAACTGAGTGCGCAAGAATGTGGTGCGTTGTACTCTGATGTAATTCTCCAGACTTGTGAAGCTTAGTCTGCACGAGGCGGAGGAATATCCTGGAAGTAGAACATTAGCAGGGCTTCATGAAAGGCTGAAGTAACCGTGAATGGATTATAGGGGCAGTGACTTTTTTCTGAGGTTGATTTCAAAAGTGCTCACTTTGTCATGAACAGCCTTTAGGTGAGAAAACTTCACAAGTTTCCATTCAGCAGTCCATCTCCGTGTCGAAGACGCTTGCTCCGCAGCGCGGTCTTCAGAAAAGTCCTTACGAGGCCGCGGGGAAAAAAATTCACCGCAGCTCGCGCATTCTTTTTTACTTCCGCAGGACGTTTTAGCGACGAGCAGTGTCGAATAATTCGGTTATACATACTTCTGCGTGGTCAGTTCGTAGCTGGTACACATTCCTTTCGCACAGCGTCTCTACCGCCGCGATGCAAATGTACAAATTTATGACGCGAGGAACAGCTTGGAAGTAAATGCTTCGAGCTGGAGAAATATTTGCTTACGAAGTTGGCGAAACTCGCGTGCGATCGGTCTCACTTAAGTGTTCCCACACACACTCATAAATTGGAGAAATGGTTGCCATTTTGAATTAGATTTTTTTCGAGTTGGTAATTCTGTGACGCATTGTCCAATTGAATTTCATATTCTTTTATGGCTAGATTACTGACTGTCAATATTATCGTATTTATAATCGTTCTTATAAAACAATCGATAATTTATTCGTATTTATTTTAACGACACGGATGAGATGAAGATGGTGCTACTTGATTTACCAGACTTCCTTGTTTATCAGGGCTTGTACTCTTCTAGAGGCGTTGTAAACTGTCCGGCCGGGACAAACAAAAAACATTAAAACGTCCTCTTTTCTAATAAAAGTGAAAGGCAGCGAAGTTTTCCTTTCTTATGGGTTTCATTATTAGTCGTTAAACATATGGTGCCAACCAACTTCCTGTTGCAAAAGTGCAAACTTTTTGGAGAATACAATACGTGATTCTTTTGTCTTTATCAACACTCATATTATTTCTGTTTACATGTCCAAGTTAAGAAGTGCCTAATCTACTCAAAAATTTACGATTATTTGCTAGGTAATAGAAACATGTTAGAACGAATAAAATCGCCAAAGAAGTACGATCCAAGTGTATCTGAGCCTGCGCTGAGAGAAAATTTTTATCCAGCCGACAAATAGTTTGTTTGTGTAAAGCCAAAAATATATTTTGCTGCCCCAACAAAATATTTATTTGTGTAAACCAAATTTGAAAAGCAACAAAATCACTTTAGTTCATATAACAGAATACATGTTTGAATAAACAAAACCTGTATGTTGGGCAAAAATAAATTAGGCAATAAATTAGATACGTTGTTGAATCACGTTTAGAGATTTGTTTGGCCACTCATTCGATTGCCTTATATTGAAAATACGACTCGAGAGCTTGTTTGCAATTTTGTGACAGCCAGGCAAGTGACAAAGTTTGTTTGTGATTTTATTGATGCGTAATAATGGTATAAAATCCTAATAAAACAAGTTCTACAGGAAACTAAAAAATAAGACTGTAGAACTTCAAAATAGGCCTTGCTTTATGGACAGGAGAATCGTCGTGTTGATAAAGGCAAAAGAATTTTTCAGATGCACATGGCCAGCGAACATCATAAATAATAAGGCTCGGTAGTGGTTTGAATACAACACCAGCAGAGGAGGTTTCAATCTGTCTACATTTCCACCGATCGTTTCCATATCAGCTGATCGAGATCTTGGTTTCACTGCACATGAATGATATCCCTAAACTCTATGTACACACATTCGTCGTGGGAAATTATGTACAAAAGATAGTATGATAGTATAAAAATTGTGCCCTGCGTACTAACGTAACTGCCAAGTGAATCACTCGCCCTTGAAAATTGTGATTTGATATTAGTTATTTGCAAAATGTCAGAAACTATGAAACAACGAATTCGTGCAAATGTGTCGGCCTGATCTGATGCCTGCCAGCTGTCAACGTTCGGCGGGTAATAACATCCCCTGTTATTGGGCAACAAGGAGGCGCCATGTTATTAACCAACAAAAATGTGTTACTCGTGGATGTTTGATGTTGTCGATTGTTATCGCCCAACAAATGCCCGCATAGAGCACATATTTACTCACGCTAACATCGTAACGAATTTGTTTCATCTTTCACAGTTTCTGGCATTATGCAAATATCTGATTTTTAGTTCCCAGTTCTCAAGGCTGCGTTACTCCCTTTATAATTACGTTAGGTCGTACATCGTATTGTTTTATTTCTACCCTATTGTTCATAGTGAATTATTTCAGAAAAACTGTACCTAGAGTTAAGGATATAGTAATACTAATAGTATACGATAGCCAAACACCACTGCATGCATACATGATCGAAGACCGTCTTATTTAAAGTGTATTATCAAACATTAGTGGTAAATGAGTAGTGTTAGATCTGGGATAAAAGCAACGTAATTTTATTTCTAATAATTTCATAGTCTGACTTGAATGACGCAATAAAACTTGTCAATACATGTTCGCAGTGTTATTAATTTTTCATGAAACGGAAGGTCGCAAACTGTGCAGAAAGTAGGACCTGATCAAGTACTCGATCGACAGCGAGCTAGAATATCAACTTATCCGTTCTCATCGATACAAATACCATTTACTGAACTCTTGACACGCACATGCAAGGGTGCATCCGGGAAAATAGCTATAGGCTATTCACGGTAAAATGAGAACTTTTGTAGGCCCTGCTGAAGATCTACTTGCGCGTACGTTGTGTATTCTTCCGCCTTATGTAAAATTAGCATTGTCATAGGCCTCATAACTTTATTCATGCGTCGGTCAAGTGAAACCGTGAAATTATTAGAAAAGTAAATATTTTACAATCTGATAATTTTTACTCTTCGATTCATTAAAAAAGAACAGAAAGCGAAATAACTAAATAAAATTAATCAGAAATGGTTACCTAACACTTTTTATTCGACGTTAAGATACAAAACTACTTCCCAAAAATCGTTACCAACTTTACTGGGCACATGTCACTCAGTGCGCCAGTTAAAATATATTCAGGTAGGAGCAGTGACATTTTTCTAAGGTTGATTTTTAAAGTGCTCACTTTATTGTGAACGGCCTTTAACTGGGAGCATGGCAGGCGACTGTTGCTCGTTTTGCTGTTTCAGAGATAGCACAAATGCCGTTAGCAATGAGAACATAACATAAATCGGCCTGGATATGTGCTTCCAAAAAAGGAAGGCCTTGGGGAGTAATGACCTATTCCCTGGTGATCCTGGTGTAATAGTCTATCATTCAAGATCACTATCTCCGAGACTCTTGTCTCTGAGGACGCGTTCACTGAAAGCGCTTGCCTGAAAGAAACGAAACAGGAATAAGCATCAAGTTGCTTGCATTTCTGCGAAGGCGTTTACCAGAAATCACCACGTATAGGCTGTTCACAGTGAAGTGAGCACTTTTAAAATCAACCGTTGAAAAAAAATCACTGCCCATAAACTGCACATATGCTACTGTTATCGTACAAACTGGCACGTACGCTCTCAATTAAGTTGGCAGGAATCAACTAATATAATTATACGTTTTTTAGTTGTACTGCCCGTGTCATGTTTAAATTATGGCAAATCAAGCTGGTGTACATTTTGTTAAACGCTGTTCACGACAAAGTGAGCACTTTCGAAATCAACCTTATAAAAATGTCACTGCCCCTGCCTGCGTATATTTTAACGGGCGCACTGAGTGACAAGCGTCCAGCAAAGTTGGTAACGATGGTTGGCAAGTAGTTCCATGTCGTAATGTCGAATACAAAGAGTTAAGGTAACCATTTGTGATAACTTAAGTTGTTTCTTTTAGTTTTTGTTTATATATATATATATATATATATATATATATATATATATATATATATATATATATATATATATATATATTAAAGTATAATAACGAGCAGATTTGTAAAATATTTACTTTCCTAATAATTTCACATTTTCGCTTGACCGACGCACGAATAAAGTGATGAGGTTCAAGGCAACGTTAATTTTACATAAGGCGGAAGAATACACAACGTGCATACAAGTATGTCTCAATCAGGGCTTTCTAAGGTGCTAATTTGACATTGAACAGCCTATGTCTCCCTGCACGGGTGTTAACACTGGGTTGGTCGTTGGGCTTGGGTAGTGGGATCATTAACCACCACAAGTTGAGAGATTTTTTATAAGAGCTTAAGGCAGAAGTACAGCAGCTTCCAACGGAGTACTGATGTTTTCGGCTTTACAGCATGAAGAGTGCATCAGAAAGTAGTACACACCACCACCAAAATTGTAGGAAAAACTACGATTTACATTGTATATGAAAAAAGGATGCATATATTATGAAATAAAAAATACTGTGCTAGAATTTACGTATTTAAGTGTCTAAAAAAATCTACTGTTACAGTGCGAGACTACTTTCAAATAAAAAAAAAAGTAAACGTATTCCCATTCTAGATGCTGGAGAAAGCACATTAAAAAAAAAATCTTTCATCAATCAAGATTGCAGTAGTATTAATTAACTCTGGTTGCATGTAATAGAAAATTAGTAACAATTTATGCAATAATTTTAATGTTTAATTTTATGCATATCCATTTCAGTCACGAAAGTTACCAGTTTTATAGCTGAATTATTAAACGTACATAAAATGAAATATTAAAAATATTTATAACATTTGTACAATTGATATTTTCTCGCGTACAAGCATACTATTAATTCTTAAAGGACTGCCGTACTTGCCAGGTTTCTTGCAAAATGTGCGTTCTGTGGCATCCACTGTGGAAATAAGCTTACACTCTAAATCTGAATCAGAGAGTATTTGTTTGTTTACATCTGTTAACAGCTGTTGACTTATTCAAGTTACTTCAGTTAATTTAACAAATTATGAACTGAACTAAAAAATGCCAGTTTACCTGCACTTACTGATTCAGTAACATTATGCACTGATTTGTCAACCATTTTAATCACTGTTTATAAGATATTCGTTTTTTTAATCACGGATCAACTAAACAAAGTGTATCAATTGAAGAAAGAACGCATCAAATAATAAAACGCATAATATATATATATATTTTAATTATATGGTTCATCTTTTATATTGCCATCTAACGAGGTAATACGAACATTTAGTTTTTCATTCCCTTCTTACGTCTTTCATTTCGTTTTCACGTAATCCACATAGTGCTCGATTTGATGGTTTTAACTGCATTAAATGCGGTGAAGCGAGTGCATTCATACGTACCATTTGTTGACATAAAATTATCTTATATTTGGTTGAAATGAACTCTTACTTGTATTTTATCTATCAATTATATGTTATTTATAACTGGTACGAATAAAAACAGAGAGAAAGTAGGTGTGTTGGTAATGCCCAGCAAGAAATAATATTCCATGCAAAATATTTCAAATGACTTCGCACAAAATCGGTGCGCTGTCACTTTGGTGTAATTTTCGAGACTCGGTTTTGTTTGCTTGAGGCGGAGGAATACCCTGGAAGTAGAACTTCAACACGGCTTCAGAAAAGTTGGAAGTAACATCGAATGGACTGTATCCCTCTGGTCGCAACGATCCTAATCTCTGTCGTCACATTACCATTGCTGCGTCGCGATACTATAAACTGTTCACTGTCAAATGAGCACTTTTGAAGCCCTGCTTAAGATCTACTTGTATGAATATTATGTATTCTTCCGTCTTATGCATAATTAACATTGCCATGGGCCTCATAACTTAATTCATGCGTCGGGCAAGTGAAAGTGTGAAATGTTTAAGAAAGTAAATATTATACAAATCTGCTCATTTTCACACTTCGATGCATTAGAAAAACAGAAAGCAAAATAAATAATTTAAGTTATCACAAATGGTTACCTAACACTTCTTATTCGACTTTAAGATATGGAACCATTTTCCACCCATCGTTACCAACTTTACTGGAAAAATTGTCACTCAGTGCGCCCATTAAAATGTATGCATGCAGGAGCAGTGACTTTTTTCTAAGGTTCATTTTAAAAGTGCTCAATTTATCGTGAACAGCCTTTACATTACTGTAAAGAGCTCTTCTTTTGTGGGAATTCCTGATTTTTTTTTGTTGAGGGGAATTCCGAATTCCACGGATTCCAGCTACCATTCAAGCTTAACTACAATACCGTACGCATACCACACACATACCAAATGCATACCCATATACATGTGATTTTGCTTTGCACTCCATCAAAAATTGCCCGTAAGAGTGTGTGTGTGTGTGAGAGCGAGAGAGAGAGAGAGAGAGAGTGTGTGTGTGCGTGTTGAAAACTTTTCACAGAATGTGGAATAACCGAGACAAACATTTTAAAAATAAAAGTAGAAGATTTCACTTCCAGTGTAGATCAGTGAATGTTCAGTTTATAAGAGTCAAATTCGTTATACTGTTGGGAAACCAATCGCGCCGCTAAAAATTAACAAAACATGATACATTTATTAATTCAGAACAATTGGGGATTAAATACAACGCACAAGCATCTTATATATATATATATATAGACACACACACAGAGCTGCACTAGGGGCCCAGCCGGTGACCCTTTTTTTTAGTATTGTCAAGTGCCTAGAATACACACTCGCTCTCTCTCTCTCTCTCTCTCTCTCTCACACACACACACTCTTACGGGCAATTTTTGATGGAATGCAAAGCAAAATCACTTGTATATGGGTATGCATTTGGTTGTGTGTGGTGTGTGTGTGTGTGTGTGTGTATATATATATATATATATATATATATATATATATATATATATATATATATATATATATATAATGTGTTTTAGTCTTTATATGATAACCAAAATTTGTTACATGGTAACTATTCTAGGCCCTTGACAATACTAAAAAAAAAAGGTTCACCGGCTGGGTGTGTGTGTGTAACTTAGAGAATAATGAAATTATGTGTAATTAGCTCAACATTGAAGCGACTGCTGTCCCATTTGATATTTCTCTATCCACTTGGTCACTGTGGCCCCACTTGCACTTCGCCACTGTGGCCCCACTTAAGAATCGCTCTATCCACTACTCCACTGTGGCCCCATTTGAAATTGCTCTATCACTGAGCCACTTAGGCCCCACTTGGAAATTAACTCAACATTGAAGCGAGACATTTAAGAGTAAACAAAGATGATTTTCCATTACCTTCATATCTCTTTGCAATAATACCTATGCATTGATACAAAACTTACATAGGAAAAAGTAACAAAAATGAGTTTTTAGGGTAAAAGGTAATGAATGCGTTATCTTATCTTGATGAAATTCGAACTTGGCCTGTATTTGGCCCTGAGGATTCGCTCTACAAAATTTGAAGAACTTCTGTTTAGTTTCGAGGGACTTTGAGGTATTAAAGACGGACAGACAGAGAGACAGACAGAGATCGTCCTATTAGAAGTCACGGGTCCTAACTCAAAGGGGTTATTAATCGGATTAACCCCTTGATATCAAAAGGGTTAATCCTTATTCCGATTTTAATTCTATCAAAAATTGTTAATCCTATTTTAATCCATTGAATTTTTTTGGATTAATCCTTAATCTGGTCGATTTTTATTCTCATCGGATAAAATGTTGAATTGATTGATTGATCCAATTAATTTAATTAAATTAATCAATCAAAAATGATGCGATAAGTATATAATTGTACTTTATTATTTTCTTTCTTCCTTTTTTGGGTGGGGAACAGCTCTTGTAGATGTTGCCAACACGACGACTGGCACTCGGATGCGGTGTCGCGTGTTGGGGACAGGGTATACATGTGGTGAGATTTGTGCAAGAGTGGCATAAGTATTTTTGAAGGGGATATTGCTCGTAGACGGTAGATAGGCTATTTTTTGTTAATTAAACAGAAAGAGAAGTTTAGTTAACACACGAGAGACATAATTTCATGGTGTTTAAACGAGTTCTACGAATGAATAAATTACACGCAGGACTCATCAAAATGGAAATTTCTAACGATCACAACTACGTGAATATCATCTGATGTCGACAAGTGGTAAACGATCACAATTTCATGAGTCTTCAGTATGAAATTAATTAACGATTAAATAATGTCCCTATAAATGAAACTGCAGTCTTCCTAATCACAAGATATATGAAAAATGTGGCACTACTTGAGGCCTCTCGCACATACCTGACATGATTTTAAAACATGTCCGTCTTCCTGTGAGACTCGGAAATTCTAACGAAAATGCAAAACGAGTGACTCCAAATAAATTAAACGACTAAAGAACACAAGTAAATTAAAATAACTAAACATGTAACGAAATCGCACTTGGAGCTCCCCCAAAACACATCCATCCATCTCGGAGACTGGTGAATTAATGACGTGCAGCGGCTTATAAGCTGTTATATATACGTGGAGCATTGTCTGTGGCTGACAGGCAACTGAGTTGAAATTACGGCAAAAACGCTGAATACGACTGACTAAACAATTAACACACTATTCGTACGCATCCTGAATTATATCTAGAAAAAAGTTATCCCTAACAAGTTAGTATTAACGACCTGGAATTTAAGCAGCGAAATGCACAAACAACGATTTAGCACGTCCAGTTAACACGTTAAATAAATAAATCTAAACTCGCATTTTGAATCATACGATTTAAATTATAAACAGACACAATAGTGTACATCTCCCTCTCATTTGTACACATTACTTAAGTATATTTAAAACACATCCGTCCGCCTCGGAGGCTGATGAATGAGGACGTGCGCTGGCTTATAAGCTGTTATATATATATATATATATATATATATATATATATATATATATATATATATATATATATATATATATATATATATATATATATATGTGTAGCACGGTGGGAGGCTGACAGGCAAATGAGTTGAAATTTACGAGAAAAACTCTGAATACACTATTCGTCCTACAACAGACAACAAAACAATAGATTTTTAACGAAAGTTTCAATATTGTAAGAATAATTCACTTTTAACACAAATTATTTCCATCGAAGTGTAGGGACACTCGGATGACGTGAAGAAGGACTTAATCCTGCAAAGTGTAATCATGAAACACCTTATAGAAACGTACAATATATTATTTAAAATAATGGATGTACTACAAAAATTTTTCCGCCAAGTCTGTGGAATTCGCGGCACTAGTTATCGAAACGACAGTTAAAAAATCATACCAAGTTTCGTCGACCGAACTCAGAAACGAAGTTTACACGAAGATTATTCGTTCCCGATAAATTAAAACAACTCAGAATTTTTTTAAACATTAAAACGAGAATCGTGGCTAACACTCAGGCGTATGATATGCCTACTCTCTCTAATGCCCACTGACCGCCGCACCCGGTGATGTTCAGTGTCGCATCACGAAACCCCAATAGCTGCCTACCCCTTGGTCGTGGCACGGTACCCTGGCAATGCCCAGTAAAGTCGAGTGAACTGGTATATACATGTATCCTGGACAAGTGTTTGCGAAGAACTAAGATGGCGCCGGACAGCTGGAAATGTGAAGATCACTCTTGGTTGCTGCCCCCCGTACCCCTACATCCCTCTTCCAGAAGATGACTGTACGAAAAGAGAGTTTCTTTCGAAGGCCGCACTCTCGCTCCACCCGTCCAGCCAATACCCCTGAAGCATCAACCTTTTTTTTGCAAAACCCCCTCCTTCTACCCACGAATTTGAAATAACCTTGCCTAGAATCCTCAAATCTGATTCTCCAACCTAGAGCCTGGTTTACCTTTAGCGAAATAAAATTTCACGAGTCCTGCTGATGAAATTTATATTCCTTAAGGTAAATATTTCTCGATTTTGTTATCCCCACAAGATAATCCCCAGTTTAACATTCCAAAAACAACTTTATATTTTATTACAATAAACTTTATCCCATTTTCCAGCCAACTTTATCCTATTCCCAGCAAACTTATTAAAGTATTTCCAGGAACTTACTATATTTTCGTACAAGAGATATTTGCACTTGCTAAATTTTAAACATTGAAGGAACAGAGATCTTTTTCAAACAAGTATCATTCCATTTACCTAAGACACAACACATGCATACATAGTTAAACTTTCAAACTGTTTTTAAATATTTTTGCGTATAGCAGGAAAAAAAGGTATTTAATGTGCAGACTTCTCTACGACATTAAAATTTACTTATAACCAAAGTTTCAATTCAAAATCCTTCCAATCATGGTTTTTAGATATACCATCTACTATAAAATGTGTATATTTGAACATATTTATACATTGTTTCCCCCAGAAAAATAAATTTCGATGTAATATTACTGAAATAGTACATATGGGATTAAGTCCTTCATCACGTCATCCGAGTGTCCCTATACTTTGACGGAAATAATTTGTGTTAAAAGTGAATTATTCTTACAATGGTGAAACTTTCGTTAAACAATTATTGCTTTTTTGTCTGTTGTAGGACGAATAGTGTATTCAGAGTTTGTCTCGTAAATTTCAACTCAGTTGCCTGTCAGCCTCCGACCATGCTTCATATATATATATATATATATATATATATATATATATATATATATATATATATATGAAGCCTCCGAGGTGGATGGATGTGTTTAGTGGGAGCAAATGTTGCGATTTCATTATGTGTTTAGTCATTTTCATGTACTTGTGTTTGTTAGCCATTTAATTTATTTAGAAACATTCGTTTTGTATTTTCATTAGAGTTTCTGAATTTTTCACCTTAGTCTATAATAAAACGTATATTATGTTTGCTCTCAATGCAGCTTATAAGTTGACGTAAGTGCTATATCCAAGTCAGTGCTGCAGCGATCTCCTGAGCGAATGGACATATATTAAACGTTTGCTTTTTTATGCATGTTTTACGCATTTTTATGTGTGGATTCCATTTCAGAAGTCCCTCGCCAGTCTCACAGGAAGACGGACATGTTTTAAAATCATGTCAGGTATGTGCGAGAGGCATCAAGTAGTGTCACATTTTTCATATATCTTGTGATTAGGAAGACTGCCGTTGAATTTACAGGGGACATTTTTTAATCGTAAATTAATTTAATACTGGAGACTCACGTAATTGTGATCGTTTACCACTTGTCGACACCAGATGTTATTTACGTAGTTGTGATCGTTTGAAATTTGTGATTCGATGAGTCCTTTGTGTAATTTATTCATACGTAAAACTTGTTTAAACACTCCGAAACTATTTTTCTCGTGTGTTAACTATGCATATCTTTCTGTTTATTTAACAAAAAATCGCCTATTTCCGAGTACTGTCTACGAGACACAAAATTTACACTTATGTCACTCTTGCCCAAAACTCACCACATATGTACCCTGTCCCCAACACCCCACACCTCAGTCGAGTGCCATAAGCCGTACTGATAACATCTACCAGAGCTACTCCTCACAAAAGGAAAGAAAGAAAATTTGCCCGTAGTACATGCTTGCACCAACACAAAAAGATGATCGGATTAAAAATTAACCCTTTCAATCTATTTAACCCTTTCAATAAATTTTACTCTTTACTAAATTTAACCCTTTCGATAAATTTAACCATTTTAATTTAATTAACCCTTTCGATCAATTTAATTAACCCTTTCAATCTGTTTAACCCGTTGATATCAATAAAGGTGGCATCCCCTTTGAGTTAGGACCCGTGCGTTCCTACTACTCCTATGATATAATAGGATATATACACTAGGGGACCCAGCCCGTGGCTTTTTTTTTTGTATTGTCACGGCGCTAGAACAGTTAACATGTTAAAAAAATTTGGCTATCATACAAAGACTGAAAAAATAATGAAATTATGCGAAATTAACTCAACATAGAATCGACTGCAGTTCCATTGAATATTTCTCTATTCATTTGGCCACTGCGGCCCCACCTAATATAGTTCTATCCACTGAGCCAATAAGTCTCCCTCTTGGAATCGCTCTATCGACTAAGCCACTAAGGCCCCACTTGGAATCACTCTATTCACTGAGCCACTGCAGCCCCACTTGGAATCTCTCTATCCAATGAACTACTAAGGCCCCATTTGATATATATATATATATCCACTTGGCCACTGCGGCCCCACTTAATATACTGTAGTTATATGCCACTGAGCCACTGTGGCCCCACATAATTAACTCAACATTGAAGCGAGACGTTTAAAGTAAACAAAAATTATATTTTATTACCTTCATATCTCTATGCAATATTCTCTATGCATCAATACAAAAGTTTTTATAAGGAAAAAGTAATAAAAAATAAGTTTTTAGGGTAAAATGTAATGATTGCATAATCTGATCTTGCTGAAATTCGAACTTGACTTGTATTTTACCCTGAGAATTCGCTCTGCAAAATTTGAAGAGAAACTGTTGAGTTTCAAGGGATTTAGAGGTATTAAAGACGAACAGACAGACAGACAGAGATCGTCTAATTATTATATGGGATATATATTTATACACGCCCACGCACACGAGGGCTGATTCAGAAGTCATGGCAAGTGTTGCTTATCTCCCGAAAATGACCCAACACAGGAAATGTACTATGATACATTCACGGTTACTTCAAATATTTCTGAAACCCTGCTAAATTTCTACTTCCAGGATATTCCTCCGCCTCGTGCAAACTAAGCTTAACTATGTCTTGAAAATTACATCAAAGTTCAACGCACCGAATTCATGCGCACTCAATTGTAATAATGTTTTGCATGAAAACTATTTCTTACTAGGCGCTACAAATACTCATATTTTAACACTGTTTTTATTAATATTTACTATAAATTAAATATTATAATTTATAACATAAATATAAGTGAAACTCCAATTGAACGAAAAATAAGATACTTTTATGTAAACAGATGCATTAAAAGGGTGTGCAACGTAGCGTTTTTAGGAAATAACTAAACGCGTCATACATCAGGTGATTTTGCAAAGGTTTGATTCAAAAGGCGTGAAGAAACTGCGAATAGACTATATGTACACTCGAAAGTGTACGACAAGTACGTTTAAAGGTGACACAACATGGGATACTGATGCAGGAATGTCCGGCAAGTAACATGGCCACTTGAAATCACCGTTTAATTGATATATAATTGTACAAACTATATACACTTATTTGAAAGAGTACATACTGTACGTGTATGAGCTGTTTAAACATTCTTCAAAGTAGTCTCCCAGGTTGTCCACGGTTCGTTGCCAGCGATGAGGCAGACGGGAAATACCATCTGCTGCTTGAGATCCGTCAATGTGCACCACATCTCGTCGAAATGCTGTGACGATGTCTGCCTCATCGCTGGCAACTAACCATGGACAACCTCGGAGACTTCGAAGGACGTTAAACAGCTCTTACGTGTACGATACGAACCCCGTTCAAATGAGTTTACATAGTTTGTACGAGAATATGTCAATTGAACAGTGATTTCAAGCAGCCATGTTTGTCTTTGTTCCTTGCCGGATATTCCTGCATCCATACGTCATGTGGTGTCACCTTTAAAATGTACTTGTCGTGCACTTTCAACTGCACATAATACATTTCTGGTGTTGAGTCATTTTCGGGAGATAAACAATAGTTTCCATGACTTATAAATCAGCCCTCGCATGTGTGTGTGTGTGTGTATATATATATATATATATATATATATATATATTATATATATATATATATATATATATATAACTTGCCTAGCATAAAACATGATTCAACAATAACATTGTTGTGTGTATATTAAAGTCACGGAAGCCTAGTACCATCTAAACTTAGATATAATAACACTAAAGATAAAATGCATTTAGTTAAGTTTGCGACGAAATTAATCGACAAATACACAACAAACTATTAGCCATGATTCCAGAGGGATGCAAACTATTCGTGCTTACAAAAGTCACGTAGCAGGATACGCAAAACATAAAAGACGGCTAAATTTTTTTTTTTTTTTGGCAATATGGCACGACGCAAAATGCAAAATTCCACAGGGAATGTCGAACGCATTCAAGGATAGCACTCAGATAATAGTTTGCTTCGCCTTTTCTTAATTGCGCCAGTAACGTCGCGTCGTTTCATTAGTTGTTTCAATGTCCCTCATTCGGTACCTCGAAGGCTGGCACGCGATCCATTGTCCGACTTCGCTGGCTAATCACCCGCATACTCCGCTGGCCGCTCGGGTGAGTGCTGCTTTGAGTTTCGCGTTAATTGCAGTATTTTGCATTTCAAAAGTTCCAGCGAAGCAATTGCGCTGATGGAAAACACGCGGAGACTCCGCAACTCGAACAGAAACGCCGATTCTGCGGTATGTGTTCTCGCTGATCGAGCGTGTTCGGTCGTCGTGAGTGCCATCGACTCGTGTTAGGAAGGTCGCTTGTTCGATATCGACCGAATACACTCAGTATTAATTTTCTTAAATGCATTATCGTACTCACTTCGGAAGTTAATTAACGTCAATTGATCTTATTTGGTCTAAGGTCAATTACAGCCTCAAATAATTTGGCTCAAAATTATTTGGATTCGAGTCACATGACAGACGCTAGAATCTTTACGTCACCCCACCACGGTGGTGCACTGTTAAAAAAATTCTCACTCATTTTGCGGAAACTGCTGGTAAAAATTTCACCAGAAACCTTCATAAACTCCCCGTAAAATCACGGACACGGTGATTTTTAAAACCGGACATTTCTTAAATTTCAGAGGAACGTATCCGTCAATTTTCTTGCGATTGTTTTCTCTACTTCTTGTTTTTCTAACCGTTCATCTGCATCCTTCTTATATCCATGCCCGGAATTATTGTGGTATTTGATGTCTTGAAGTTTGTGTAGTCTAAGTGTTGCTAAATTTTTCAGACTCCTGATGCTATTTCTCATGTTTGAAGGAATATGTCTTAAGGGGCGTGGATATCGCGACTACCGCACAAACTAACTTTCTCGTTACACTGGCGAACAAAGCTTCGTGTAGACTCGACATTTTTCGTCACCGGAACCTGAAGCGAATAGTAAATACGGAGACTTTCCGTACATTGTATTTACGAAGCCCATCTCTGTTTTTTTTTCTTTACGGATTGCGTTTTATTGTACTTACTCTACATTTCCGTAAAAGTGTCCGTAGATATACGGAAATTTTTAACAGTGTGTGAATGACTCTTTTGTCGTGGGTATTACTGCATTTTAAGTCACAAACTTTAGCTGCCAACAACAATATCATACGCCTTTCAAACGCACACGACTTTGAGCCGAATAACTACCGAAACGGTTTAAGACAAAATTGACTTAGGCCAAATGATGCTTACACTCACGACATATTGGAAAAAAAAAAAAAAATCAATGAAACAAGACGTTGCCTGTATAACCAATGGACCTGCCTTCCTCTACATCAATGCAAATTATTTTGACGGCACGAATGGATCCAGAAACATATGCAACACTATTGAGGCAGTTTTCAAATACACACATGTGTTGCCTGCAACTAAAACCCACAAACTCCACACTAATATGCAACTGCATTACGGTTCATTACGGATGTAGGATTCGGAGCATCGTGTTCGTTTATAATCAGTCTATTATTTCGGTAGATGGGCTTTACTAACCTGAAATATTTACAGGCCCGTCATTTTGAAAATAAGTGCCTGAGCCTCTTAAAGCTTCCAAGGTTTCTTATGCTACCGTAGCGTTACTTGTGTGAAAAATTCGGCGGAAATCGGTGGATTGGTTCCCGAAATGCTATCTTTCAAAAATTCCTATAAAAAAATGCTCTGTACGAATATATGCTGCTTCAAATATACACTGTCTGCGGACAAAGCTTGGTTGAAATTGGATAAATTGTTTAATGGATATGGAAATTTATTGGAATTATTTATAGCGACGCCATTTCGAAAATAAGTTTCTGACTCTCTTGAATTATATAAGGTTACGTCGCTTACCGTAGCACTACTTGTGTGCAATATTTGATATGAAAAGTTTATCAGTTCACGAAATGTGACACTAATGTTCCATTAACTCACCTTACAAAAAGCAGGCAAAAGGGGCTTTCGACTGTCATATTTGAAGCTTCTCGTTGATACTGCCTGCATACAAGTTTGGTTGAATTCTGTTAAATCAATAAATATATTCGATAGTGTAACGTCGATTTTTCTCCCGCTCGTGTTCGAGTTATATTAAATATCAAGAGACCTGTGTACTGAAACGTTTTCTGTGAAATCGTTGTTTGCGCGTAAACGCGTATCTCGGTAAATAAAAGTTCTGGGAATACGACTTTTTGCCAGAAAAGATTTTAAAAAAATTAAATTATCTATGGCTTTTTTTTCTCATATTAAGCGTATTCTTGGAGAAAAAAAATCGTAAAAATGGTCAAATATTCCATTTTTTAAACTTGCCTATGCAAGGTTCATTAAGCGACAAGAGAGAAGTATAAATATACGGACGTAATTTAATCTGTGGGCTATGGCAATGTTAGTTTTACATTAGGCGGAGGAATACACAACGTGCATGCAAGCAGATTTTAAGCAGGGCTTTCAAAAGTGCTCATTTTACCGTGAACAGCCTATACAAGCTTTCTCGCCTCTGTATAATGGCGATGTGCAGGCTGCAGGGAAATTACCTACCATTATCCCTAAATTTAGTATCTTTGACCACAGGTTAGGCGGTAACAAGATGCAGATTTCCATGCTCACCGGGCAGAAGGTAGGAAGTAAGGAAGGAAGGAAGGAAGGATATGTGCAGCGCGAGTTGGAAGGAATAAGCGGCCACAGACGGGCGGTAATAGGCACTTCCTCGAGGTCCGGAGGCGCCACTCGGAGTCGCCGAAGCGGCGCCTTCGTCTTCCGGTGCGCGCACAGATCGACGACCTCCTTCGTGCGCGCCGCCTTGTGCCCTTCGCGGTCAAGGTCGAGGGCGCTGGCTATTTATAGCCAGCCACCTGGGAGGACACGTCCACTCACCGCCCTCCCATTACACTCAGTGGACCAGCGACGTTGGTTCTTTGTCGGCCGAAGACACGGCCGCTGTGGGTATCCTTGTATGAGTGGGATGGACCCCCGCATTGTTTGTGAAATAATTGTTTGCGCGAATACGCGAATCTCGGTAAATAAATGTTCTTTTGGTCAGAAAAGATAAAAAAAACAATTATTAATGCCCATATTTTTTTTTTACTTTTGTCATATTAAATGTATTATTGGAGAAAAAATTTGTGAAAATAGTCATAGGGTATGCCAAATCGTAAATCTGTATTTATTATTAGATTTTAAAATTAATTATATTTTCAATTATAAATTATTTATTTATTTTAAGTTGCACTAAAATTGTACACCAGGTATTGCGAGAAATGCAAAAGTCTCTCAACTACTTTTCCGGTCTCCTCTCTTGAAGTCTCATTATTCACCGCATCGACTGTTTTGTAGGTATAAGTATGCTACTCCACATTTTTCAAATGTATTTTTAGGTCACTAAACCAAGCCCATCACACTAGTAGTGGCCACATGCACGAGTATGTTATAATCATGGTATGAATCGGCATTTTATAGGTTCGATTGGCTTTAATTTAAATTTCAATATTGCCAGGCGCTACATACTTGGAATGTACGCTGGCAGCTAAGGCGATAATCAATCGTGTTCTTCTCATTCAACAATCCACTCAGTCATTCACCAATCTTCACAAATCCTCACCAGCCCACCCAATCATTCGAATCCACCCACTAATCTACCCAATCATTCATCAATCCTCACCAATCCTCGGCAATCCACCCAATCCTTCACCAACCCACCCACCAATCAATCCAATAATTCACCAATCCACCCAATAATTCACCAATCCACCCACCAATCCACCCACCAATCCACCTAATAATTCACCAATCCACTAAATAATTCACAAATACATCCACCAATCCGCCCAATCATTCACCAATCCACCCAATAATTCACCAGTCCATCCACAAATCAACCCACCAATCCATGCAATCATTCACCAATCAACACAACCATTCACCAATACACCCACCAATCCACCCAATAATTCACCAATCCATCCACCAGTCTAACCAACCATTCACCAATTCACCCAATATTTGATGTTTGTTATATGTACTCCCAACATACAATATTAAGTTGAAGTTCATTACATGTTTTCGAAGATATAGTATACTAAATGAAAATAGCTAGTCGGCTGCCATTTTGAAAAAAAGTGTCTGGCATTTTTCAAACATTTTTGAATGCACATGTCAACTGCCGCAGTACTACTTGTGTGCCAAGTTTGTTAGCAATGAGTCCATTGATTCTCGAGATATAACACATAAACCTTATTAATTCATGTAGCGCTATCGTGCAAAATATCGGACAAAAGTGTTTTTTTTGTCCTTATGATGCTTTTAATAGATACTGTCAGTGTACAAAATTTGGTTGAAATTGGTCAAACGCGATGGTAGTTATACCAAATAAACCAAAAACATTTGAATGGCCGCCTAATTAAGTTCAATTGCTTATATTAACCTGGACTATCATAGTTATACTTAGTGCCAAATTCGGCGAACATTGGTTGAGTATTTTCCGAGACATTAAGTAAAAGCTTTATTTATCATGCGGCACTATCCTCCAAAATGGCAGACCAACAAATATTCATCCCTGAATTCAATACTTACAACTTGCGCTGTCAGCATTAAAAATTTGGTTATAATCGGTTGAATAGTTCCGAGATATGACATATCCTAAATTTAAAAATAACCGCCACTTTGAAGTGACCGGATAGGTCCAAAACTATAAAAAAAAAATACAGTGTGTCCTTACTTAGGTGTACTCAGTTTGGTGAAATTCGGTTAATGCGTCCAAAAATTTAAATAGTGACAGACAGAGCGAGAAAAATAAAAGGGGGGGGGGGGGGGGGGACACAGTTTCACATTCATACACACACAGACAGGAAAGTGACCTCATAAGACTTTCTTTCCTTCGGAAAGTAGGCTTAAAAGAAGGGATCCGAGCGGCCCAGTGGTCCCCTCACTGGCGTTACACAACGATGATCCTGGTTATATTATCCAACTTTCAAATCTGGCGAATATGACGGATGGTAGCCTGTGAACTTGACCGATATATTCCCGTTTCCCCATCGTCACAGCCCCCCCCCCTCCCCATCAAAATTTTTTTTTCTCATCACTTTTTTTTGACACCACCTCATGCGACCACTTTCGTTCTCCCGGCCGTCTTAGACCGGTGTCACATTATGCGTTTTTTGCCGCTGCGGCTAAAACGAGACGACTCGACGGGATGGGCACAACACATTGATGTTAACACGAGGTGTCACACTAGTGAACGCCACACTAGTGTGACACCTCGCATTTACAACGACGTGTTGTGCCCATCCCGTCAAACCGCATCCCGTTTATACGCAGCGGTACAAATGCACAGTATCACACCGGGCCTTACAACATCATGAGTGTCCCGTAAGTCAGTCGCCTGGCTGGACATACTTGCATGTCCGAAACCTAGCATAGGCTGTTCACGGTAAAATGAGCACTTTTGAAAGTCCTTTTCAAGTTCTACTTGTATGCACGTTGTGTATTCTTCCGTCTGATGTAAAATGAGCATTGTAACGGGCATCACAACGTTATTCATGCATCGGTCCAGTGAAACTGTGAAATTATTAGAAAAGTAAATATTTTACATTTTGCGAAACACAGAAAGCGAAACAAATAATTTAACTTATTAGAAATTGTTACCTAACCCTTTTTATTCGACGTTAAGATACGGAACTACTTCCCATTCACCGCTACCAACTTTCCTGGGCGCATGTTACTGAGTGCGCCCGTTAAAATATATGCTGGTAGGAGCAGGGTCTTTTTTGTAAGGTTGATTTCGAAAGTGCGTACTTTATCGTGAACAGCCTTTAACACGGAAGAGGTAAGGACGACCAAGACATGGGAATGACGCCTCGTCGTAGCCTCTGAGGCTCAAATCTCTGAAATTGCGCACCGTCTTCCCGTCTTGCCGTAATAACAAATGAAAAGTGTGTTGAACTTGTCTATACACTTTTAAAGATTCTGCATGGAATACCCATGCTTAAAAATGGCCACGAAATCTCCCAATTCAGCCATTTTCACTTGCGAAAAAAAAAAAATAGACTTCGGAGATAAACGGAGAACTTAAATTTGGTATGCACACGTGCACAGTTTCTTAGTTGTTATTCCAGAGAGCAAATACAATTTTACTATTCCTAAGTAGGCGTTACTCAAGCACAGTGCAAGTTTTCTGCAGGAGATCTGCACACTGTTAAGTGGCCTGCGCAGGCGGCCGCCTAGGTTGTTGTACATTGGAGGATAAGGCTGGGCTCCGTTGCATCCGTCAGTCGTCCTGTCCGTCCGTCCGGCGGTCACGTGATCTTCAACCAATCGCAGGGCAGCTTTTTTCTATCCGGCCATCCGTCAAATAATTACCGAACTTTAACACTCTCCGGACGGACGGATGAGTCGCCGCCTGCTGACGACATTCCTTAAAGACTGTTCACGATAAAGTGAGCACTTTCGAAAGCCCTGCTTAAAAGCTACTTGTATGCACGTTGTGTATTCCTCCGCCTTACGTAATATTAACATTGCCGTGGGCCGCATCACTTTATTCATGCGTCGGTCAAGTGAAACTGTGAAATTATTTGAAAAGCAAATATTGATCAAATCTGCTCATTTTTACACTTCGATGCATTAAAAAACGAACAGAAAACGAAAGAAATAATTTATCAGAAATGATTACCTAACACTTTATTCGACGTTAAGATACGGAACTACTTCCCATCCTTACTGGGCGCATGTCACTCAGGGCGCCCGTTGAAATAGGCCTATGTGCAGGTGGAGGTGCAAGTGCTCACTTTATTGTGAACAACCTTTAGATGCGAATACGTATTTTGAAATAAAATTCAAGGCGGTGGACTTGTGCCTGTTTATCTTTGGTGGTAAATTCAGGGTTTTAAAATGTAAATAAAATAATTCATTATAAATTCTTATCGCGTAAAAAAAAAAAAAAAAAAACATTTTCCCCAAAGAGTTTTTCCTTTGAAAATGTATTTCCAACTGAAATATATTTCCAACCAAAGAAAGATAGCGATGTTAAGTTGCCAGGCTGAAATTTTGCCGTACAGAAGGATTTACGGACAACGGATTGTTGTAAATAGCCTTCAACTGACGGAGGAAAACAGACAGACGGATGACTGCCGGGCGGACGGACAACTGACGGATGCGACGGATTGTTGTGAGTCCAGCCTAAAGTTAGTGGCTTAAGTGCTAAAGTCACATTTTAACATTTCTTTTTCTATTTAAAAAAGAAAGAAAAACTACGCGTGGAACAGCCTGTTGCCTCGTCTGTCAGATTCCTCTAGTGCGATATCAGTCTTCGGAGTCTAAATATTGCCGTTTTGTCTATGCTGAAGGGCTTCGAAGTACAGCATGGGAGATATGACTAAAGTTGTATTCTGTACTAGTCTGAAGTGTGACTATTTTTCGCTTGAAAACATTTCGCGAACACTTCCAAAAATTCCTCTCGGGTATATGGGCATATTATGACACTCTCCTGCACTCCAAGAAAATTTTTGGAAATGTGTCATATGCTTGGTGAGAAAGCGGGAATGGTGTTTTTTCCCCCCTATGCATTCACTTTTGCGTTGCAATATTTGCTCAGGAAACAGTCAAATGCGCAGGGAAGTTCCTCTAACTTTGTATAGTAGCGGCGCTATACATTCCTGTATCTGCAGCCTGATGTGTGGTATTAGTTCCATACAGAGTATAGGTTAACAACTTCCATTACAGTTTAGGAAGTTACCAGGAAATTATTTACAGTGTGATATTTCTTGTCCTACGACAACAAACTGTGTCCGTACGACAAACATTCACCAACTTGAACTATGGTCCTGAGTTGTGTCCTAAGAAATAATAAAAGAGGAAGAAGCCTTGTTTGTTTGTACACAGTTTTGTACGGAAATAATAAAAAAAACTGTGACAAAATAATTGAGAACGGGCTCAACAACGAAACTAGAAGGAAAAGATAAAAACAGTTATTGTTTTTATCTTTTCCTTCTAGTTTCGTTTCAGCATGATGTAATTATGTAAATCCATTTGAATAGGTTATACGTAAGCCATTCATTATAAAATGACTATAAAAATCGATAACGTTTAGCTTTCTATATTTAGTGTGTTTTGGGGGCAGATTGTAAATATTCAGTTTCTGACATCGCAATTACGAAAATTTGTACATTTTGCGCGAAACAGTGTGATGTGAATGGTAGCGGAATTGGGAAAACAGCTTTTATACTGACACAGACAACTACAGACCTAGGTGATACCCACGCCTTAAAAAAAGTGTGCTTCGAACACATTCTAAAGCAGCTCGTACGCCAGGCAGGTAAATTTTATTTGTGTTTCAGGTTTTTTTTTTATGGCTTTTGTAACACGATACCAAAAGTAATTTTAAGAATATATCAGTAAAAAAAAAAATACTTTTAGTTTGCAGCGAAATCGTAATGCATTTTATTTAACCTTGAATTTCATGTCAAAATTTTCGAACTAAATATTTTCATGCGAATTTTGACTTCAGTTTAAGTACTTAGTTAAGCCTTAGGAAATACTTTTCTTGCCTGAAATAGGATATTAACTTGTATACATATTACAATTTTAATGTTATTGTAAAACTTATAAATTCAGTGATTTACAAGCAAAAAAATATTAATTTTTATATTGGTGATATAAAAAATTATTTTGAGTGTAACTTATTATTTAAAATATTAAAAATAGTTTTCAAGGCATGACATAAACTTTAAATTTTCACAAACCTGTTCATTTGGTTTAGAACATTAATATTATTATTTTTTGGCGCTGTTACCTGTCTTGTGTCTGATATATCACAAATACTTAAAATATTCTAAAAAGCATATATATATATATATATATATATATATATATATATATATATATATATATATATATATATATATATATATATATATACAAAGTAGTGCAGGCGACTCGAACAGCTTGAAGCGCGGGTTGGGAGTCATTTTCCGCTCGGCTGCTTGCAGATGTTACGGGCCGGTCCCTCGCTAACCCGCGAGCCGTGCATGATAGCATGCCTTCCTAGTCGACTGGCCCCGCATATCTCTAGGATGGATCGCCAAGAGGGGGGCAAAAAAAAGACTCCCCCCCCCCCCGGTCTAGGGGAGCGGAGTCTGTGAGTACTGATTCAGAACAGTTAGTTTTACTGGTCACTACGTCTCCCAGGGGGCGAACCAGGACGATGAACTCTTTAAGGGAAGATGGCTGAGCTGTAAGCCGAGAGGGTTGGGCGTACGTTCGCTCGCGTACTGAACACGAGAAAGAGGGAAATGAGTAAAGCTGGTTCCACAATAGTGCGATGTGATGCATTGGGCTGCGACGAGCTATATATTTGTCAGTTTAAGGGTTGAAATCACATTTTCAGACCTCACAAATGTAACAAAAGATTCGCATGTATAGTTGAAACTGTATGTTTTTAGTAAGTTTGTAGTTTTATTAAAACAGGGTAGTATTAACGCCATGTGTGACGAAAACTAGCGGGAACGAGACATGATATGACGAAGGATAATTATTTCGATGTTAATAAAATAATTTTATTTCATTGTCCATGTCTATAAGAAGCCTTGTCTTCTATTTTGAACACCCGCGCGGCAATAATAAATAAATACAAATACGAAAACGTCGGGGTAAATACGATCGTCGCTTTCAATAAGTAAAAAAAAAAATAGATGATTTAATTATCGTTGTAAACAAACACTTATTCTTCTTCTTCTCCGTTGCAGGCTGACGCCGACAATTGAAACACAAAAATCTCGCGCAACTAACTCGACGTCGATTCGCTGCAACGGAATCTGCTTCATCCTGGTTGGCTACAGCTCATCGCAACGCAATGGTTAAGGGTCCCATGTACTGAAACGTTTCCTGTGAAATCATTGTTTGCGCTTAAACGCATGTCTCGGAAAATAAATGTTCTGGAAATACCAAGTTTTGCCAGAAAAAAAAAAAAAAAAAAAAAAAAAAAAAAAAAAAAAAAAAAAAAAAAAAACTACTGTCTATGTTGTTATTTTTTACTTTTATCATATTAAGTATATTAATGGAGAAAAAAAAATCCTGAAAGTGGTCAAATATCACATTTCTAAAGCTTGCCTATGAAGTTTCTTCAAGCGGTAAGAGAAAAGTACGATTGTACGCAGGTAGTTTGATCTGTGTACTTTCATCGCGTGTAATAAAACCCCACAGTTACAGATGTAGTCTACACAGTAAAGTGTTAGGTCAGAAAAACTGCACGCCTTGCGCATAGGAGCGATAAGGCGCTAGGCGTGGGTGTTAGTGTCGCCCGTATCGCTCCTTTGCTTCTTGGCCATGGACGCGCAGCTACATAGTCCTCTTGAACTGTTAAAAGTTGAGATAATTCGTTACATAGTATTCCCTCTTCCCTCTAACAGCCCTTTTAAATATCGTTCTCTGTGATGTATGTAACGAAATGTATAGAAGACGATACGAAAAATGCAATTTTAATAAATACAACTGTAAAGTTTGCTTAGATAATTACGTTAGGCCTAAGCAATAAATCTTACATAATACAGTGTGTAATTTATTTGTCGTGGGAGTGCAGGAATTCCCATTACTAGTGAAGTGACGTGCTTCGTACACAAAGACTGTAGCCTATATAGTTATTCATAAAATGATATAAGTTGCCCATTTAATTAGTTTCATTATTGCATGTTGGTAAGGGTGTGGGGGGGGGGAGGCGCTTTAGTTTATAACGTCTTTCTTGAGACGACATTATTTTGATTCTCTTACGAGTGTGTGGTATTTTGAGTTGCATATTGTTTCGACGGAGCAGTGGTAAACTTTGCTCGTGTGGGATTAACATTTACATTATTGTAACTTAAATAATAAACAAAACGCGATACATATGTCGCTGTTCGTATTCGTACAGATGCAGCAGTACACACACGCACAACTATCCAGAGTTAACCATACACCCGTTGCATTTACGATATAGACAAATAAATATTATTCACGCACTACAAAAGTGTGGAAAGTGCGGCGTTTTTTAAGGCCACGTGTATTGCAATAATTGTAGTTATGTTTGACAGAGACGTTATTTACAAAACATGCAAACTTACTGTTTGTAAACACTGCAACCTCTAGAACACGGTATTTCTAGGTTAATCCTTGCATGTGTACTTCACTAAAATCACGCTTGTTCGTCGCTAGCATTAAATAAATTATTTGCAGAATTATTCAGTAAAATCAACACTGTGCACGTTTCCTGAAACTAACAAACTTAACTACGTAAATTATATTCGTCAGTTCATTGCATAAGGCTTTTAAGAAAAATAACTGGCAGTTTTACGAAGCGGTATACATTTCACTCAAGAAAATGCACTACGACCAACTATCCTTGAAGAAAGCAAGTACACAAATAATTAACTACCGATTCATTATTCCGACAACACCAACACGATGCTCGTATAAACACATAACCTCTCTGCCATTGCTACACTACATAATTAACTCACGTTACAGAAATATAACATCAGACTCCCGAACATGTGTGGGTACAATTAGATGCATATAATAATGTTTCGCATTATTGTAACTTTTTGTGTGTTATGTATTATGTTTGAGAAATACGAAACCATTAGATATGCAATAAATACGGCCACCACGCTTCTCACCCGCCATTTTGAATTTCAACTTCCCTACTTACATTCCTCGCGGCATTAATTCCCGTGCGAGCAAGCTATTTGTTGTTTTTACAACGGCCACGTGTTTTCTGTTGTCCGAGTAGACTGTCATTTGCTAGGTAGAAGGCGTGCTGTTGCAGTTTGCCAAAAAAAGTTTAGGTAAAACGAGATTTCACGGAAATTTAATTTCTTATCATAGATTTCCGAAGAATGCGTGGGAAACGAAATGAATCTTTGAATGTAGAAGAGAAGACAAATTCAACCCAGATACATCTTACACCTGCTCTCTATACTTAGAAGAAAATGTATTTTGAAACTAGTTTTGGAGGACAAATATATCCGTTATCGATATCTAACAATTCCCAGATCATTTGGACAGCTATAATAGACAGTAAAATAACTTTCAGCAGCATTATAATTGTTATCATGAATTCCCGGCCCATAACAATGTTTCTTGCTATTGTTTTCTGATTCTGGTTTGTGATTCTCACATGTCAGGGAACTGTTTCCTTTCAAATTGAACAGTGAAGGAATACCACCACACTGAAAAGTTTGTGATAGAATTATGGACATACATTTTTCCTCAGTAATGAACTTTCCTTGAATTTACGGAACTTACCGCGTATATTTTAAATTATTTTACAGTGACATGCGACGCAGTTTTCCAAAAATTGCATTATTGTCGCTGCCACTATAAAGTGAGCACTTTTGAGGTCTTAGTTCCTTTCTCTTTCAGCTATTTTTTTTTCCATTAACCAACGTCCAAAATAAATACTGTCATGTAAGTAATAAATACAATGTATATATTCCGCCGTACTCGGGCTGTTTATCTGGTTACGAACTTTCTTTTATTACCTATAATAATCGATACTTTACCTAAATATTTGTCTCTTTTATTCAAATACTACAATTAAATGTCAAAAGAATTGGAGATCTCTGATAAAGGTACCACCCTGCAGAGCAAAAAAAAAAAAAAAAAGACAAATACAAACTTATTTAATTACAAATTGTATCAATATTAATGTTATGAAACAGCCACGACAAAATAATGTTTTGTTTTTATGTTGGTCACAAGAGAAGCGTTAGTGGCCCGATCGCAAAGACGTCCAGCCTAGCAGTTAAATCTATTTTTCCCTTCCATACTCTTTGGTCTAGGGCTAAAATAGCGCACATTTATTGACCATTATTTCAAATTAGAGGGCTTTCGAAAGTGCTCAGTTTACCGTGAATAGCCTAAACGAGGATGTTGCAACTGTGCAACATAAATAGATGAAATATTTTACGTCCAATTTGTCCTGAAGCGGGATATTTAACACGAATAAAAACGTTCGTAACGTAGCTAATCCACCATACTCCTATGCGGATACTTGACGAGTGTTGTTAATATTTACAATAATAGACACATGTTCAATGTTCCGTATGGTTGAAGTGTGTGAAGCGATGCCGTCAGTTATAAAGTGCTTGTGCTATCTTGTGATGTTTAAACTTGCAGCGTTTAAGACGCAGCTGTTTTAAAAGGCACAGGAACAAAAGTTTTTAATTTCACGGTGGTTAAGAAGGCTTCGTGTGTCCTTGGTATTGTTTGTTTCCGACACACGAAGCTATGACGATGGCGGATAGCTCCGTATTAGGTTAAAAACGGAAATCGGTTCCGTTTTCCGTCGCAACGGATCTGATATGTGTACATAAACGGTTAATTTTTTATAAAAATTTCCGTTAATTTGCGGGAATTTTTAACAGTGCCGTTCTGTAGAGATAGATTTCCAGCAAAGTTGCCGTAAATATAGTAACAGCTGTTGAATTACAAATGCAGACCTGAAGAATAAGAATATTTCATGACTATGCTGCTGTTACACTATTCTTAGTCCATTTCAAAAGTAACTTTAAATAACTATTATGAGTTAACTCGATTGTGTTTTGTTACGTTTTTATTTAATTATGACATACATTCCTCGAGTGTGTCTGTCTCTCTGCTTGAAAAAGCTACGTTTTAAATACACTATATTCTTAAAACATGTTAATGTTACAATTTCTCTTTCTAAAAATTAAGTGGGCTATACCAAGTTCTTTAAGGGATGGAGGTATTAATCAAATGAAATATTTAATTATAATTTCTTTTTTATTTACAGTAACTACAGCAAAATTCTCACAATAAATTGAAATCACTTACGGTTCACAATTGACACCAATTAATACACTTTATAATTACGACAAAGAAATCAATGAAATTAAATAATTAAAGATCAGTCCCCATAGACAGTGTATCAATGTATTCAGTTATTTTATAATTTATGGGTCCATATTTGACAGTTCGAATATTTACAATAAAATCAGTATTACACTTCCATTCAGTCCGACCTCAGTTCAGTCCATGTCCCGCCAGTCGCAATGTTCTAGAGTCCTCCAAGCGCCCTCACGAACAGTAGGCTTCACTCGTCGGTTTCACACCCTCTCGTCCATTCAAGCCACGAACACCTCACTCGCCGTCGTCCTGCAATCTACAGTCGTCGCTACAATTCACTTCGCTCGCGCACACTCGTCCTGGCGGCCTCCATCAAAGACTGCCGGGCGCTGGTTTTACGGCAGTATATATAGTCTCTTAGGCCGGCACCTAGAATCTTCTTCAACTCGCGTGATGCGTCGCGCAGGGCTGAGGAGCCAGCCAGTATCACCAGAACATACTTGCGTCGTCGCTAATAGTATCGGAAACTCTATCAGGCGGGAGGAGGTCTGTGACGCCAGCGTCTGGCCGCTGTCGGCATTCACGGGATTCCCAGAAGGGAGAGTCAGGAGCCCGCGAGCGCATCGTTCCAGGAAGAGGTGAGGGCGAGGTGGGTCTCCGATTACGGCGCGGGGCAACTGAGTCGGCGCCAGCTGCAGCACGTACCATTAATATTCCCCTGGAAGGATGTTTGATTACAACTGAAATTACCTCTTCGCATTCTGTTACTGTATATGAACGTGTAAAAAATAACACCCTTGTAAATGTGGGACCATAGTCGTTACGGTTTCCATAGTTTTTACGTTAGCTCATAATGTCTCGGAATTCTTGCATTATTTCGAAACAAAGAAGCTCACTCATTTTTACAAATCTGTAAAGTCTATGACTGTTAACCAAGCAAAGATCTTGAATTTTATTATTTACCTGCATTTCATGTGCTTACAAAACCTCACCATATAACTGAAATAACATTTTAACTGCATTAACACGAGCACACAAAATAGCGCGATAATTAATTTTATTTCGAGACGAGTGCATCAGATAAAATGAAGCAAGATCTCCGAAAGGTGCGCGGTAATGTTTCTTCCCAAACACTAAAAGTTTCGTGCCATTGTCTTTAATGGTTTGGTTGCAATGACGAATTCGTTTTTCCTTTATATTCGGCTCGCGCGCCGCGCGCTCGTCTCATGGCTGTACGCTACGTCACAAGCAGGCAGCCACTCAGCGCGCAGCAGGCGATGGAACCAACCTACGGACCTTACGTATTATAGAGTCTCTTTTTCTGGCTATTTTGTACGGTAGCATCAAATAGTTTTTTTATGTCACATCTCAGGCACCAGACAACCGATTTCCATCAAATTCTTCATGCAAGTAGCGATACGGTAGGCCATGTAAACTTTCATGTTTTATGTGGCTTAGTCATTTATATTTAAAATAAAGGAACTGTAAATATTTTAGGTTAGTAAACGCTATCATTTGAAACTTTAGAATGATTAAATCCGAAGTTGATGCTCCGAGTCCGACCTCCGTAATGCAGTGGATTACACGCTAGCTTATAGTGCGAGGTTTTCTGGGTTCAATTCCCGGGTGAGGCATGTTTGTCTTTGTAATTGTCTTACTACTGTTGCATAAATTACTCGTTTCATTGCTAAAGTTATTGCTTTCAAAGAGAAGTCAAATCCTTCCTACCAACTCAGCTTTTAAGAAGTTATTTAAAAATTAATTGCACTCTTGCTGAGGAAAGTAGGCTTATTAGTTATATCAGAAACTTCGTGTATTGTTTACTTGTTTTGCTCTTTCCCACTCTCCCCCGGTTAATTTGTGATTACTGACAATTACGTCTGTGAAATTATGTACATATACGTATTTATTTTTGTGTGTTTTATTTACATATATTTTGACAACAGCCACAATTGGTTTAATTTCGGTGAATTTTTTTACGTCGTACCAAAGGTTATCCGTGAAAATATAGCTTTGCAATGGCTTACATCCATAGTAAAAAGTTTTCATCTAATAAGTTAGCAACACTGTAAGAATCATTCAAAGAACCCAACCACGCCGTACCTAAAATTCGAACGCACTTCAGTTATGCTAAATTTCACTGATTTATTGGGATTAATCCCCGCAACATTTTGGATTTACACTATAGAATACGCATTGCTTGACTACTGTTCGTAGTACCACTTACGTAATCGCCCGCGATGAAAACTACTTATTTATTATCAGTAGTAATTAGTCAAAACTGATAAAGACAGAGCAGTACTTGACAAATCTTGAGAAGCTACTAATTGTGCTGTGTCGTGTGAAAAATTTCGTTACCATTCTTAAATAAAAGTCCTGGCAAAAAAATTAACAAATTCAATATGGCGAGGACTCATCGCGTGACACGGTGCTGTCCATTTTCTTCTTACAGACTTCGCATGACTCATAACGCGAAATAAATGTTCAGTGTTATACGGTAGCATTTGGTTTAACACAATGCGCCAGCAGAATAACCAAAAAACGATTACCGAATTCCGGGTACATTTGGTGGGAATCTGTTATGAAAAAAACTGTTCAAAATATAAACCACTAGCAAATATAAATCTTTGCTTTCGTTGGTTTCAAATTAAGAGCTTTATGTCAGTATGCGTACAGAAGATATCCATTCTCTGTTAGGGAAATGACTTCAACTCCTGCCCACAACTAGTTAATTTAAGCTAGCTCCTATATTTTGAAACGACGTCCATTTATATAGTAAGTGCATGAATTATATGGTTTTAAAATCCGATTGATGATAATATAAAAATAATATACCTTCACAAACAGAGAGAAAAAAAAATTACTCTGCCACAATTAAACGCGTCCTTTCTGACTACCAGAACGAATTCACCATCACGAATAAAAAGAACTCATGGAGTAATTCTTTTTCAAACATGCGCATTAGGCTTTCGCATGAAAAGACTTTAACATTTTCTTGCGGTTGTTGTTTCCAATCTTTCTTATTTTCAGTCTACAAACACGGAATCCGTGAAAAACCAAATAAGGCGAAAGAACACGTTCCTCTGTACAAGCACAACTCGAAACTCTTCTATTTATCCTCGCTGATTCCGCAGACTAATGCAGCAATCATTACCCATGACCAAAGCTATAGGCCGCATTACTTAAGTAATTTACCTTCTACCAAAAAAATTATAAATCATAATGAATAATCTCTCCACGGACGATTAAAGTTACACGTTGTTTAACGCCTATTACACCACGTGTGTAATATTATGTATATTACCACGTAAAAAGCTGAATTTCAGAGTTTTATGTATAGCTGAGCCACAGCCAATTGTTCCGTGGAAGTTACCTTCAGGAAAAGGTCGTCGCTTTCCGTATAACTTTGTTACGCAACATACGAAAACCCTATTACTAAATGCATGTATTGACCTCCATTTCCTTTCGAACATGATAAAAAAAAAACTCCTACTCAATAAAAATGACATAGAATTGCAAATGGTATGTATGTTCTGCTACAGAATATACACTAAGTATAATTATAAATTTATCTCTTAGAATGCCTATATCTGAAAGTTCACTTACGTGATATAGGTTAGCTTATGTTAGCATAGTTTAGGCTAGATAGCTTATGCCAAATTACATGCAAACACTATTCACAAACGATCTCGCACACTATACAAAAAAGGAGGGGGGGGGGACATTAAAAACACAAATAATCAACAAACACATTTATGAAACGACTGTAATCTCTTCCATTAATACTATCAAACATTTAAGAGGATTATTTCAACATTTATATACATTGTGTTTTAATTTTTAACCTTACCTATATGAAGAAGACTCCAATATTATTACAACCAATAGTCTAACCTAACCTACGAAAATCACACAACCTAATTTATCGTCACGCATTTTGCTAGAAACTTTAAAGAAAAAAAGATAATATTCATGAAATTAAGTCCAAGTTATTAATGACACAGGATTAATTCAAAAGCTGTTTATGATTTTTGAGTGAGGAATTTAGTAACATTCAATTTTAGGGAGTGTTTTATGCCAAAAAGTTGATTTTTGAAGTTTTCCAATGCCTGTATACCATAGGTTGTTTTGTACTTCAGAATAAAATAATCACCTATTGAGAAGCCACGGTATAACTCATTTATCTATATTACTACGTCGTGCCACGGTGATAGCATGTCTTAATACGCCGACCGGATCTGAGTTCGATTCCTGGCATAGGGAGCAGCAAGGCCAGCCTTACAAAAACGCAGCACCTACAGCCCGGCAGAAGTAGACTTGATTTGTAATTTTGTTTATTTTCATGAAATATATAATGCACCAACATAGAACAACAACACAATACAGACAATTCACAACACACCAGCCAGAATTACAGGCACTTCTGTTGTTGATGAAATGTCTAGGCCGAGAAGAAAATGACACCGTCAGGAATTACTGTAACAAAGATAAATAACAATGTAATAAGACGGGGAAACTAAAAAAAATAATTCCAAAATGGACAAAACAAAGCATAAAAAAAAACATTCGCATAAAACAAGAATAACTAATACCTATTCTAAGAGAGAGGGGATGAAACATGACCAGTGACATGGAAGCATTAAATTCTTAATTATAATTATTAATGGAATAGGGTAATCAAGGGATCTAGAGTAACAATAACATACACTCGGCATAGGACAGAAGCAGTACACGAGTACACAACACGCGCTGCCTTATGACTGCGAAAATGAACGATTGTCGGGAAGTACAATGCAATAACACCGAAAAAAAAAATACAACAGTTACCATTACTAAAAGCAAAATTATGAAAAGTGCAATGGGAAAAATTCCACCAAAAAAAGAACCATTAAAGGAAAAGAAAATGAATGTTTCTGTAAAGAATGATCTTCTGGCACCACTACCGGCGGAAGTAGATTCCGTTTCTACTTTTCGTCATATCGGACTCCTCGGGGTTCAAATACAATTTTACAAAACAAAACTTGGTGAAAATTTTGTTACTGTAGTAAATAATAAACAAACTAATTTTGATGCCAAAATCAGGTCTCGGATAATTTTTTTTTCGTATGTACTTAAATACTGTCAAAAACAAAGAATAATTAATTTATTGTGAGATTTATTTAATAAATATTAGATATTATTTATATTGACTGGCCGTTTTAGGATTTGCCAACAGCCAAGTAGCTACACTTGTCGAACAGATATCGTGCGGGTATTGTGAAAAATGAGTAAAATACACTAGCGGAAAATGAAAAACCAACACCACAGAACGGTGATGCAGAAACGTCAAATGGGCATGGGGCACTATGCTGTGCTGTAGACAGAGTAGGAATCGCGTACTCGACATAACACCGCTGAGCCCAATAACTGTAGTTGACTCGCTGAAAGAGTAGTCTGGTGTTTCAAGCATCGGTCTGTGTGTAGTAAGCATCGTAGCCATGCCACGACGGCATAGACGACCATACTTCGTGCAATTAACGGACTTTGTACGAGGTCGTATTGTGGGAGGCTGGGTGGTCCTTCCGAAAAATCGCCCAACGCGTAAGACGTGAAGTGTCTGCTGCGCATCAATGGTGGTGCTGATGGTCCAACGATGGTGCATATGCTCGTCAACCTGGTTCCGGACGACAGCAGTATACGGATTCTCGCCTGAACTGCCGCATCAGACGAGCAGCCATTGCTAATCGCACGGTGACCACCGCACAGATTAGGGCCACTGTTGCACACGGGGTGTCAGCTAGGACCATCACCAACCCCTTTTTCAGGATGCTGGGCTACGATCAAGGGCGCCGCTCGCCCGGCTTTCTCTCACACCTCTTCACCGTGCAGTCCGCCTCGGATGGTATCGCCGAACGACGCAACTGGAAGGATGAAAGGCGCCGATTTGTGTTTGGTGGTGAGAGTGGTTTCTGCCGTGGCACCAATGACGGTCGTTTGCGAGTACGGCATCGACCAGGAGAGCGGGGATAACCAGAGTGTATACGGCAGCGACATACAGGACCAACTCCTGGCATCATGGTCTGGGGGGGGGGGGGGAGGTTGCAATAGCCTACAATGAACATACGCCTCTGGTGTTTGATGAGGGAACACTGAACAGTGAACGCTACTTCCAGAACATCATCCAGCCCATTTTGTTGCCGTCCCTACAACGCCAAGGAGATTCCTTCGTCCAGCAGGATAACGCCCGTGCAAACACGTCTCACGTTAAGCAATGCTTTCTGGAAGGTGTTCGTCAACTCCCCTGGCCAGCAAGATCACCCTATCTGTTCTCCATTGAACTTGTGTAGGACATGATGGGACGGCGTTTGGTGCGGCCTGCAATACCCGCAACAGACCTCCACCAATTGCAACAACAGGTGGAATTAGCTTTGGACACTATTCCCCAAGATGACATCCGACACCTTTATTATCGTCTTTATGCGTGGATGCAGGACAGCATCACCTTTAAAGGAGGTTACACAAGATACCGACAAGTCACTGTGTAGCCTCTGTCCATATGTGTATGACCCTGTGATCATTATCATATGCAGTGGACATGCTGTATAATTATTCAATAAAACCATCATTCATGTGGGACCATTACATCCGGGTGTTCATTTTCCATTATCCACCATTTCGTCATGCTGTCTGACGTCGGGTCTTGTTCATCGTGCTATTGCGAATCCAGCATGGCAGAAAATAAAGAAAGATCCATGGTAACATAAACTCCAGTCACTTGGGACTATATCACCTTACAATAAGTTGGTGGTACTATGATCCTGCCATTATTACCCCCATACATATTGCAGAAAAGATAATCAATAACCCAATACAAAATCACAAGTGTTTGAATTCTAGTCTACCGTGAAATAATAACGCGAATTTTGACGTCTCTAAACATTACAGACCTGAATGTGTACATAACATTGTGAAGGCGGGTTGCCTACCATAATACTCTCACTCCGTCTACCAACACAACGAATTGTTTCCGACTCCGTATTTGATTTCAAAAGTTGTTCCATTTAAAGGTGTGCTACCAGCCCTAGAGCGTTTAAACACGAATTTTGAAACATTCTGTATTTATGCACCTTAAATTACCACGTTTACTGCTCTAGAAAGCTATCAAGGTACAACCTGTTTGTACATAAACATAGTCGCTTATAAAATGTGTCTGACATAACTATGAATTCAAATCTACGCCGATCGATATTATCATACGAAGGTGTTGTTTGGCTCTCAGCATTGGGAAAGGACAAGCCCTAAAAATTTTTGTTAGATTTTTTTGTGACATTGGGCAAGAACGAATATTTATTATATCATGATTTGGTTTATTTTTATGACACGCGATATATTTACCAGCATTTATCCATAAAGGGATTAAAGTTGAATATTTAAAACTCTCCATTTTAAAAGATTTTTTTTTAAATAACTGCATTTAAACTTAAGTTTTATTCGATTCAGGATTTCAAGATGAATGACGATCATGCTAACGTTGGAAGGGTTATCTAAGTTCTCGATTCATTATGTATAAATATAGTTTATAAATAAACATATAGTGTGTATGTATATACACTTTTTTTCCTATTAATGTCAGTGGGAGGTCACAGACCTAATTCAGGAGGATGTTCTGCAACGAAACCGACTAACTTCACCAGCGTGTTCTAGAGGTCGTTAGCAATAGAAAAAAAATCCATATACATATGTAGGCTATAAAGACCCGTTTCAGAGTTACAGTGGCGGAAATTCAATAAATACACTTTCCAACAACTATTTTCCGTGAACGTGCGAGGAGGATTTCGTGGTAATCATCTCATTGGACCACATTTCATACAGGGGAATCACAAAGCTCATTACTATACAATTTATGGAAACCGATTTACCACTTTTATTGGAAGATGTGCCCTTAGCAATACGATGTGGCATGTGGTTGCTGCAGAATGGGGCACCACCACACTTCAGCGGGGCTGCGACTGAATTCTTGAAAGCAGAGTATCCGCGCGAGTGGATAGGAAGAGGTCACCCAGTCCATTGGCCGCCGCGGTCTCCTGACCTCTCCTCGTCGAACTTTTTCTTGTGGGGCTGCCTGAAGAGTAGGGAGGGTGTACAACGGACGGAATCCAAACACGTGGCACCAGTTGATAAGGGCAGTCACCAATGCCACTACGCTAATGCGAAATGAACTTGCAGACACGCTGTGGCAGGACGCCATGGCCCAAGCTGTCGCAGCCTTCTTATGGTCAGGTGAGGCCCATCTTCGGCAGCTTTTATAAAACCTCCGACACGTAAACGTTGTTCACGATAACGTGAGCACTTTTGAAATCAACCGTAGAAAATAGTCACTGCCATACGTGCATATATTTTAACGGGCGCGCTTAGTGGCATGCGCCTAGCAAAGTTGGTAACGATGGATGGGAAGTAGTTCCCTTATTTTAACATCAAATAAAAAGTGTTAGGTAACCATTTCTGATAATTTAAATTATTCCTTTTTGTCTTTCTGTCGTATTAATGCATCGTAGAGTAAAAATAACCAGATTTGTAAAATATTTACTTTTCTAATAATTTTACAATTTCAATTAACCGATGCATGAATAAAGTTATGAGGCCCTTGACAATGTTACACATACATAAGACGGAAGAACACATAATGTTCATACAAGTAGATCTTAAGCAGGGCTTTCAAAAGTGTTCATTTTATCGTGAATAGACTAAAGTCAATTTCAATATAAATATTCAGTGATTACAAATGTGTGTATTGCATTTCTGTCACTATAACACTAAAACGTGTCTCCATAGACTACGCGTGTACATATACCGGTATTTTGTTGCTAATGATCTTTAGAACACGTTGGTGAAGTTTGTTGATTTCTCCGTGGAACAACCTGTGTATTGGCTCAGGAAATCGAGAGCTGGGAAGAAACCGTCGGTCTCTGTCCTGTAGTACGGAACTATGCTAGCCTGGAGCTGGTACAGAAACCCATGGGGGAAAAAAAAACCGCATTGGATTGACCGGAACTGGAGCCCGCGTCCCCCTGATACACTTTTTGACAAGTGAAATTACGACCGTTCAACAGTTTTCTTATTAATACGTAAACATACCACAATCTCACGTCTTGTGAATGAGCAATTTTACGATATCCACACTTACATAACTAAGTTATTAAAAAACCTCGTATAAAATAAAGCATTAAAAACATGACCAATTAAGCAATTTAAAAGAAATGATGCAATTTTTACTTCAGAGATTGTGTTTTTTTCAACACGCGTGAAAACATGTGTGTTGTGTGTGTAGGTGTGTGCGCGGAGCATGTGCGTATGTTAGAAAAAAAGGGGGGTGGGGCGGGCGTGGAGGCAGACCCGAGTCTGGTAGGAACGCAAGGCAATGGCTTGGTGCTGGAGAAGATGGCAAGGCCAAAGGAATATGGCTTGCGGTTGATTTCCTTATTATTGAGGCGAGCTAGGAAGAAATTTCTTGGAAACTCCTAAAGGTCGGCGTCGCGAAGTGAACCACGATATCCCTGCAAACCTTGGGTTGGGGGGGGGGGGGAAGCTGCCGCCTGCCTAGAGCTGTTTTTTCCGCATTTTGGGCCGAGGAGAAGTCCGAGAGCAATAAGGACGACACTGCCAAGTGCATCAAGTGCGTCGTCGCCGCTACGCCCAGGGCTTTAAGACACTGCCTGCCGGCTGGTAGCTGTGAAATTTCAGTAGGAAATCAAATAAATTTCGTCTCTCAGCGCGTTAATTTTAAAGATAGACGTCTCAAACAAAATTTATTCTTCACGTTATTTTTTGGAAAAAGATTACGAGCGTATATTTTCTATATAGATAGCCAGAATGTACTTAAAAAAAAAAAAAACGTAAGTTTATTTTAAAAATTCCTTGCAAACAGGCTGAACATGTTATGAAAACATATCCGTTGTAGGGAACTTCCTAAGAAATTGTGTTTGGCTGTGTTGGGACTCGGCCGTTTGTTTTGCATACGTTGACGCGCTCGAACGCCTTGATGATTTTTAGGTACCCGGCAAGACTTCACTCGATCATATGGGGTTTGATGGGTATCACTGGATTGTTTTTGAGTTGCTATTTCCTACCGTATACGATTTCCGTATTGCGTCTTGACTTTTTCACGAGTATAGGCCGACATTGTGTAACGTTTTCTTATATTTTTTTTAACAATAAAAGCACACAATGCCACCATAACCACGCCACACAACACACAAATGTTTTTGTACACGCAATCGATTGATCTTGGCGAGAGACGTCGTATGAAACTTAAACTGAGCGTCGTAGCGTCTGTCAAAAGTTATACAACGCGGAATTTATGAGACGCGGAGAAACGAACTAAAAATTGCCCTCCCCCCTCTGCTCCCACCTTCACGTTGCGCGCGATGCTTCGCAGTCCTCACTCAACATAACATATTCTTTGATCCTTTGGCAATCGAGTGGTGTAATTGAATTTTGAATGTAGACGATAGATTCGGAGCTGCAATGCCAAACTGTATCCCCCGATTTTGTTATCATCGGATTTTCTGGATTACCTCCCACTATGGTTGCAAATTTAAAGACGTATTCACGTCAAAAATTCGTGAAGAATACATTTTGTTTGAAACGCCGTTCTCGTCGTGTTGTGTGTACATATTGGACTTTCAGCTGCGAGCGTATCATTTCAGTGGTGAAAAGTCTGTAGCGAATTTCAATGCAGGGCCCTTTGAGTAGTTATGCATGTATCTGACGCGTATATTTTAAAATACGTCACTTAAAAAAAAATTCTAACCATGTTGAAACGCTGCGAAATGGTGTTTCTAATGTGCATTATGCCTGGAAAATAATCGATAAGGTACAGTCTGAAGTATGTTTTCGTTTCGCAGATAGTACACCTGGCCCGCGTCTCAAAACACTCTGCGACGCATCTCCAGCAACAGGTAGACGGACCCCTTAACGCACACTCACATTAAGTTCTGGAGTAGTTATTAGCTTCGCTTTTCAACGTGGCTTAGCTCATTAATTCCAGAAGAAGATCATTCGTTATTTTTGTTACACATCGACAGTGAAATTGCGCTTCCTTTAGGAAGTAAATTTCGTTAAACCTTGGAGCATAAAAATTGTATATTTTGTCACAGCTGCATGGTAATTTATACCATAAAAAGTTAATTCTTTTGAAGGAAAAAAAATTGTTTACCCTGACAAAACCCTTCGAAGCAAGTGGTCTGCACAGGTCGATGAACCGAATGGCGAAGGCAGCTGGTTCTTTACCTTACTGGACAGTGCAAACTCCGCCCCCCCCCCCCAACACCCACAACAATAACCCACTTTGTTCCCGTTCCAATAAGAGTGGTGCTTCCTGCAAGTCATCTGCCTAACGATTCCTTTGCTGGTGCAGTCGTGATAGTTTTTTTATTTTATTTTATTTTACTTCTCTGACAAGGATGAAAACCATGACAGGACATCCACCCCTTTCTCCTTCAGAACTTTACTCCCAGGAGATGCCAAAAAATAAGTAGAATATTTCATCCACCAACATTCATTAACTTGCTACTCATCCTAGACTGAGAAACTTGTTCACAAATTCAGCAAAAAAAAAAGTAATACTACTTAGTTTTGCTATTATTTGTGTTCATTTTACTTGTGTTTGTTATTTAATTTTTATTAAATTTATTCATATAGTCATATTATCTTATTTTTTATAATTTATTATGTTATTGTTAATCATTAAAAATTGTTGTAATAATTTCAAATCTTTTCAAAAGTTTTTATAGTGTCTTTTCACCGACAGCATTCGAGAAATATTCGATAACCGTCGACCACTTTCGATTCCTCGGTTTGCCTTTACCAAGAGTGTTTACGCATGCCGTTAGCGTGCGTGACTCTCATCCGTGAGGTATTCGGTTCTATCCCGACAACAGTGTTGCCAGACGTTGTATAGTTGTACTATTTGTGGTATTGTTTCAGTCATTGTAGTATGGAGTATAATACATTCCCTATACCACGGAGAAAGTATTATAATTAAGCGTCAGGGATATTTTCAAAACGCAGTGCGTTGTTACACGTAAAATATAGACCGACAGAAGGGAAGTTTTGAGGCCAATCATTAACAGACTGGCAGGTGGCGACACTGGAAATTTACAATATTTCATTAGAACGAAAAACAAAGGAAACGAATAAGTTTTTTTTTTTTTTTTCAGAGTTGCCAGATAATGATCAAAATTGAGGTACATTACATATTTCCACCTTTCCCGCTTATTTATGTATCGCGTTCGGCTCCGTATCAGGGGCGAGAAACAAATATACCCAAGGAAAAAGCTATTAAATTAATCTTCATAATGGCCGTCACAAATTATTGTCAGTGGCATAATTAAACTGCGATTTTCCAGGTTTACGAGTTTTAGGTATATTGTGTTCATTTGTCAAACTTCTAAAACTTCGCCGTAGTATAAGTTTTTTTTTTACAAATACCTTTAAAAGTACAATGATTTTGGGAGGTATGTAGTACTGCGTTAATTGGCAAGACTGCCCGGCAGACTCAGAACGAATGGCCAACCTGTACCAACCCTATATGAATTAAAGCCGTCGTAAGTGAGCTTCCTTGGCGAAGTGTCCAACTGCGAGAAGAGCTATGAATGACCTTACGGCATATATCTGAAGCCTCTATCAGACTGTCAAAATTTTACATTAGACTGCTTCCAATAAGTTTTATCAAATAAAATTGGACAGTTATGACGTCATCGAAACGCCATAAAAGTCGCCATATTAATCTGAGAAAGTTGGATAGCTTCAATTTCTATCAAACATGTGAAAATTCGATGGGTTCTAAAATTTATTTGATGTTTGATGGTCTCAGACCATCGGAATAGTGCACGACAAAAATGAACGTTAAGAAACTTTGAAATAATAAAAATTTGGTGGAAACTACGTATGTTATGAAGATAATTAATTTACGTAGAAGCTGTCTGGGCATGAATGCTATTTTAATTGAATATTGCACATAATATTACGAACTCGAACTCAGAGGCATTAAAGTTTATTGTGCAGAAAAAATGTAGTTTGAATTTAATTTGAATTTACTAAAGAAGCGAAAATAAATTACAACATTCCTTGTATTTCTTCCTGTAATGGATTGTATGGAACAACGAAAGCAATATCTTACTATGAAAATTATTTAAAAATAATATTTCAAATTAGATTTTCCCAGTCAAAAAATCTGACACTGTGACACATTTTCCAACACATTCAAGATTATTTGATAAAATTTGTTGGAAGGAAAAATTTGATTGCCGTATTTTATCTTCAAATTTTATTGTCAAATTTAGTTGAATGAGAAAATTTGACAGTGTGACAGGGGCTTAATGCTGAACAGAGGGATGATATGATGCAATGTTTGAAACGTACTAAGTGTCGAGAAATCGCGAACGAGTATTTGAGATACATTTTGTATTATTTTGTATTATTTTGGCATATCTTATGTATATTTATTTTCGCATGAAAATGGCTAAAAAGAACGCTTCCAAAAAAATTTCGAGTTATCGAAATTCCAATACGTTAAGTTAATCGGGGGGGGGGGGGGGAGAAGTTAATCGGGGGGACGGTGGCTGAGCGGCTAGCCTGCTCGCCTCCCACCAAGGCGATCCGGGTTCAATACCTCGCCGGGCCACTCGGGATCTCGCATGCGGGAATCGTGCCGGACGACGCCGTTGGTCGGCGGGTCTTCTCGGGGATCTCCCCTCTACCCCCCCCCCCCCCCCCCCCCCTCCGGCGCCGCTCCACACTCACCCCAATCACCCTCATCGGCCCCCAAGACCCCAATGTTAAGAGCCATCCAAACGCTTCTCTTTAAGTTAATTGTAGTATCGGGTTGTGGAGTAAACACCTATTTTGGTTATTATTGTGGCGTGTAATGGCACAATCGTTGTACGCAGCATTGGATGCACGTAAACATTTCGCTCTTTAACTTTTTTTTTATGAGAACAGGGGAGCGCTAATGGTGACATTGGCATGTAAAATAAGTTCCCCATCGTCTCTATGCGCAAGGCACTGAAATGGCACGCAAAAAAAAAACCTGCAACAGATGTCAACAGTGTTGCTTATTAAAACTTTGAATGTAATATATTATTGTATTTTCGGTTACAGTCTTCAGGTTAGAAGATAATCAATTTATTTATATATATTTTTCTGTTTCAGGTTTATTTAGAAAAATACGACTGGTAGGTCATAGGGCATAATTCGATTAACTTTCTGAGACTTATTTCTGTATCAGTTACCGAGTCCGTAATGTCACTCTTACAGAACAGGCAATGTCTCTCTCCCGCTTACAATTTAGAGATATTGTCTGTGAAAGATGTAGCGCTTGGAGGTTTCGCATCTCAGTTACACGAACAGGCCAAGGATGTGAACCCTGGAAGTTAAGAAAGTAGCGCATGTCTGTGAAAATTATAGTTTTTTGTACAAAATTACAAAATTATAGTTCATTACTGACAGGTTTTTTACAGTAATATTTTAGGTCTGTTAAATGTTTTATTGTTAATAAATAACTCCAGTTTTATTTTTTTTTATGTTTTAGAGCTTGCGAATTTGCTGTATTACGTTAAGTATGTCATTAAAAAGTTACACCGTAGTACTAAAACCTCCAGCGTAGTGAAATTGTTAACAAGCATAGCTTACATCCATAGACAAAAAGATTTTCATTAAAAAATTGACAGAAATGGTCGCATTCATCTAATCACAAATGGAAAAAAAAAAAAAAAAAACCATAAGACTATACGTAGCTAAGAGACAAACATCGGATACAAAAAATATGAGCACGTTATGCAGTAGTGCTACAGCTGGATCACGATGCAAGTATAACGGTGTGATTTCGGGTGTTGTATTTCTGTCTCTCTCTCTCGTTTCGTGACGTCAGAGCGGCGACAACTGCATGGAATGGCCCGTAAGAATGTACACAAATACCGCATTTTATTTAACTCGTACAGCGATTACGAAATAAATATGTAGTGAAGGGTAGTAAGATTTTCGCAGGAGTAACGCTGAAGAGACGCTTCATGACCTAATATTCATCTCGGATGCTCATTTAAATTGAATATTTTTTTTATAGGAGACGAAATATATACGGCCGGTTTATAACATGACATTAGCTTTGGATTGGGTAAGAAATTTACAGACTTCGTAATTTTTGTTTATTTTTTTTATACGAGGTTCACATGTATTTCTAAAAAAAATTAAGGTTTTTTTTATTTTCATCACATTCGTGGCAGAAAAGGAGTTTTAATACGCAATTAAATAATTTTACTGCAACTTTATATAAGAACGTTTATATATAAGAATATTTAAATTTTATTCGTATATAAGTTTTACAGGTTAACTGCCAGGTGATATTTGGGATATTCTAACCTTCAAGCTGTACTTTTACACCAGAATGTGAGAAATAAGGGAGTATTAGACTTGTCCGTTAGACCTATCTGAAGTTTAAGTTATCTTATGGAGTGGACCTAAACTACCTGTTACCCAAGGAGCTTTATTTTCTCTGTGCCAGAGAGAACGTGTTTAAAACTTGATTGGCAGTTATAAAACCACTAATATGTATATCACTGACGACAAGCGATAGTTTATTTTGAAATAAACTGAATTGAGACTATACGTCAATATGACAGCATTAAAAACGAAAATTCGTTCTTTCTTTTCACTCTATCAGCAGTTATCTACTTTAACGAGGTAGAACTCTAGTTAGACATCCGGAAATACAGTTTCTTCCCTAATTTTTGAGGTCTACAGCAATGTGTAAACACAGCCCCATAATGGTGTTTTGGAATGTATAAATTAATCAAGTTAAAGTATACTTTTCGAAAAGGTGAAAGTGTAAACATATCACTGTTGGAGACACACTTTTCAAAAATATTTTTGTGTCTGTAAAATGCTTTGTATTACTGAATTCGACAATCTTGTACTCGATATGTATTTCAAACACTGATGTTTCAAATGTGCTGGGCTTATCAATGCCTTCCTGAAAGGCTTTCGAATCATGTATTAGATGTTAAAAAATAATATTCCAATTACATGGCACGCTTTAGAGTAGGTACATGTTTAACACAGTTGACTTTCTTTATATGATTATAATTCATAAGGCATCAAAGTCAGCACTTTGATTGGTAACAATCCAAACAGTTGATACCATCAATCCACATATCACCATCTTTCTTCCTGTGCATAATATATGACATCATAAACACGCATGTGCCCATCAATGAAATGAAGTATGAATAATTCACATGGCATTACCATATATGCTTGACTTATCATTTCTTTCGTTGTTCATAAAATCAGCGAGATGCATGTGTCATGTTTTGTACTAGTGTACACAGGCCCAAATTGTTAAATAGTTTTATTAACAGCAAATATTCTTCATGAGCTAAGAGAAATAGTCATTTTAAAATTTTACGATATGTTCTCGATTGCTAGTTAAATTGCTCAATTTTCTGTTACAATGTGATATGTGATATTTAAAATTAATCCCTGGGTTAGGGAAAGGGGGAACAAGTAGGCGAAATCTGTAGGGTTACTAAATAAAATGCTGGGTATGAACGTAACAGTTTTACATACTTAACAATAGCATCCTTAACTAAAATACAAGGCATTTAGTGCATGAAAATATGCATACTGTACAACTCGCATTAAGAATAATTCATAAATTAGTCACTAAGTTACAGGTGGATAACCTGTTGGGAAGATTTAATTATCGTTGCATATACAGTAACATGTATTTGCGAAGCTAAACTATTAATTAAAAGAAGTGTCCAAGTTTAATTCAGCGATACATTTATTCATAGTAGCCCAAGACAAAACAAATGTTAGTAAATACCGCATGCATTGTGTTCGACACAACAGAAATCTCAAACGAAGTTATAGTTTCAGAGACATATTACCCTAAATAGACACGTTTTCTGAAAGGATATAGTAAACCACTAAAATACGTTACTTTTTACACGAAAATTGTTCCAGTTTTCGTTCGAGGTCAACAACAGTAATAAGAAATTAAATAAATGTCATTAACTGCAAATAAAACTATATAAAACGCTGTGGTTTATATACAGATGTTTACTTGATTAATCTTAATATTTTATGAACTTACCGGATTTAAACGTATAAGTTAGTTTTCGTACTTTAATTAGACAAACCACTCGAGACAGAATTTGTTTTTACTCTCACAAAACGCCACATACTGTCCATTATATGTACACTCGTATGGGTGCGTAGTGACCTAGTGCGTAAAACGCCACATACTGTGCATTACGTGTTCACTTGTATGGGTGCGTAGTGACCTAGTGCGTAAAACGCTATATACTGTCCATTACGTCTACACTTGTATGGACGCGTAGTGACCTGGTGCGTAAAACGCCATATACTGTCCATTACGTCTACACTTGTATGGGTGCGTAGTGACCTGGTGCGTAAAACGCCATATACTGTCCATTACGTGTACACTCGTATGGGTGCGTAGTGACCTAGTGCGTAAAACGCCACATACTGTGCATTACATGTTCACTTGTATGGGTGCGTAGTGACCTAGTGCGTAAAACGCCACATGCTGTCCATTACGTATACACTTGTATGGGTGCGTAGTGACCTAGTGCGTAAAACGCCATATACTGTCCATTACGTCTACACTTGTATGGACGCGTAGTGCCCTGGTGCGTAAAACGCCATATACTGTCCATTACGTCTACACTTGTATGGACGCGTAGTGCCCTGGTGCGTAAAACGCCATATACTGTCCATTACGTCTACACTTGTATGGACGCGTAGTGACCTGGTGCGTAAAACGCCATATACTGTCCATTACGTCTACACTTGTATGGGTGCGTAGTGACCTGGTGCGTAAAACGCCATATACTGTCCATTACGTGTACACTCGTATGGGTGCGTAGTGACCTAGTGCGTAAAACGCCACATACTGTGCATTACATGTTCACTTGTATGGGTGCGTAGTGACCTAGTGCGTAAAACGCCACATGCTGTCCATTACGTATACACTTGTATGGGTGCGTAGTGACCTAGTGCGTAAAACGTCATATACTGTCCATTACGTCTACACTTGTATGGGTGCGTAGTGACCTGGTGCGTAAAACGCCATATACTGTCCATTACGTGTTCACTCGTATGGGTGCGTAGTGACCTGGTGCGTAAAACGCAGCGCATTCGAACAGTTCATAAAGCAAACGTGCCCATTAATTTCTTTTGGCCATGAGTTGAATATATCTTTCGTCTGCATTCATAAAACATCTATGTTAGTGTTGTCTTGACGGAATACTTGCTACAGTGAGGTATGAAGCAACATTGTGAATAACCTTTGTGCAACCGAAAGTTAAAAATTGTTGTACAAAATAAGATAGTTCAGTTTGAATTATACTGTTTTTGAGTACTATAATGTGTTTGTTATTTTACATCGTACAGAGTTGTAAATTATAGTACAAGTTCTATAATAAATGATATTATATTTCAAATCTCTGCTGACGCCAGATCTCTATTTTATATAGTGGCATTGCCATTTCGGTATGTGTTCGATTCGAAAACCAGGAAGCCAGGAGTATTGCGCCAGACATAACACGCACTAGCCGGTATATTTACTAGTCATAATAATACATTTTTGGGTTCGAACATCTTGACCTACTGTCTGATTGCTGACTATCGAAATGACGTTGGAATTACTAAACACTGACGTGCATTACTTGGAAACGTGTAATGACGTAGTTGCTCAGACCTTATAAAATGCTTCCAAAAGTATCTTTCAGACAGTAGAGTTGCTGGGACAAAGAACACAAATTTAAATAGACATTTAAATTAAAACATTGCTGCTAGTGTTTTGTTGAATGACTTAGTTTAAATCGTTTATACTGTTTGGTTGACTGACTTCTGAATAAAATCGCCAAGGTAGGAGAAGTAAAATACCATTCCTAATTATTTTGTTGATCGACTTAAGAAATAATTACAGAATTAAACGTTTAAAAAGAGAAAATTTTCTATTGTTTTGTCGAATCACTTAAAGAACAGCGGAAAGACGCAATCAAGAAAGATTCCCACACGAACTCTCCTCTGAAACATCACTTCCCCAGGTCTTGTCATAGACGGACTTCACTTCGTCTTGCGAGAGTTATCTTGGACATGGACACTGGAGCATGGGATTAATCGGCTTTTGGGGGGGGGGGGGTGCGAGGAGGGTGTAGTGAGTGAGCGAGTGAATAGATTTGGGCGGCTCTTAGCAGCGAGGTCTTACCGATGAGGGTGACTGAGGTGAGTATGGAGCGGAGCCGGAATGCAAGAGTGGGGGAAACGGGAGATCCCAGAGAAAACCCGCCGACCCACCCGGGCAGGGGGTGGGGGCAGTAGAGTCTCGCCACTGTAATCCAAGGTTAATCCCGGGTGGATCAGATTCCAAACATATTTTTTTTTTTTTTTTTGCGATGAGACACTTGGCAGACGTCGGCAAAGGCATATTTCTTCGCTTCTTCTTACTTTCATCGAGTCTTGGCGTTTCCGAGGCCCTTATTGCAAGGGCGATTACTCTGTACCCGCCTCGCTGGCAGGTGCTTACGTGTAGTTAAAGCGTTTATTTATGCAGAACTTTTTCGTTCCCGTATCTAATATTTATTTTTCAGGATCATTTTTGTCTATTTATTCGTATACAAACGTAATGTTTTACGAGTTTTTATAAAATTCTAAATCAATTCTTATTGTTCTTTATTAGGTAATTGCAAGGTTAAGCACTGATATTTTAAATTTTATTCGGTATCAAGTTTTAATAATACTTAGAAAGCTCAGCTTTTAATGACTGTTCTAAGGGAAGGGGTTAAAACTAAAGTGCTAAAGCCATAGTTTTAAATTATTTTTTCTTAGAATTGAATTTAGCAAGAAGTTAGAAATTACCAAATGCCAGGGAGTAATTTAACCATCAGTTTGAACGGGTAGATTTTTTTGTCTTTTAAGATTATGATGCCCTACTCGTATAAACGTAGATGTTTTTTTTTTACTCTAGTGCTTATTACGGCCGCATCTTTATACCGGTAGACATCGGTTGACGGTGTAGGTAGGTAAGTAAGTAGTTGGGCTTAATGTCTCGTCGACAGCAAGATCATTATAGACGGTTCAAGTTGCGCAGGGAAGAGGGATTGGGAAAGGATTCAGAAGAAATAGGCCACGACCTTTGTTAAGGACCCATCCCAGCATTCGCCTGGAGTGATTTCGGTGAACCGCGGGAAGCCGAAATCAGGATGGCCAGACCGGGAATCGAAGCCGGGTCCTCCCGAATGCGAGTCCAGTGAGTTACCACTGCGCCACCTCGCTCGGTTGTTAACGGCGTACACACTAAGTTCAAAGTAAACTTACACATTACACGTCATGTATCCATGTTTGGCAGGGATTCATACCCCAGTCCCCTCGTAACTTAATCTGATTTTTCATCTAACTATACCACAGGAATTATTTCACGGCTATACGTTGCACTTTAATGCATGGAAGGACTGAATGAATCTGAACCTCAAAATTTCACCGGGATCATAAATACTTGGCAGTCGAATCGATGTTAACCAATATTGATTTATGCATAACACCACGATTCTATCGTGTTACTTCAATGAAACTTTCTTAATTAAAATTATGGCTTTATACTTCATTGGCATAGAAGTTTTATTACAACTTCATTAAAAGAGTTTTTTTTTTTTTTAATTTTTAAATTTCCGTTTACAGGTAACAATAATGCATCCTTAAATGCACATTCACGGATTTTTTTTTTTTTTTTAATTTACACTGCCGATGGAAGAGTGAGCATCTTATTTGAACTATGATGACACAAAATATTACCACGAAATTTTATATATATATATATATATATATATATATATATATATATATATATATATATATATACACACAGAAACACACACATACACATACATACACACACATATACGGATGTTGCAAAATTGCATGTCAATACTTCGGGGAAACGTTCCTCACATCTGGAGGATAAAAAACGTTATATGAACATCGGTCCGCAAACGCTTCTTTTCTATACTACAGCCCCTAATACATAACGTACAGTGTATGGCCCCCGGGGGGCTGGATCATGTTACTGTGGAATGTCATCGCAGTGTATGTTTGCATGATACACGACACCTTACACGACACTACACCTAGAACAGTAGGAACTGCACAGGAATTAGTTACACATGTGTCGGCACTAAAGGAAATGTTCAAAATGCCCTCCATCAGCACGAACACATGCACAACTCGTCGTTGCACGGACACCCGGATGCGTTGTATAAATCCCTGCAAAATTTCCGACTGTTTCGCAACCCGCTACAATACGGTAGCGGAGGGAGCCCACATCTTCCACTGGGGTTGCATACACACGTGTCTTTGAATTTCCCTTCAAATAACAGTCTAGTGGATTCAAATCAGGGCTCCTTGGTGGCTGGAATGGGGCTGCCAATTACAGCTGCGATGGCATTCCACAATAACATGATCCAGCCCGCGGGCCATACATAGTATGTTATGTATTACGGGCTGTAGTGAAGAAACGAAGCGTTTGCAGACCTATGTTCACATATAACAGTTTTTTATTCTCCAGATGCGTGGAACGTTTCCCCGAAGTATTGACATGAAATTTTGAAACATATATATAGTATTATATATATAGTATATTAGTTTATATTTTCCATAAAACATATGTTGAAGTACACAGCCAGTATAGACTTTGGTCGCTCTCTTAGAATAATGTAATGACTGTGATTTCATAGAGGAAAAACCGCTTCATCATTAATTAAAATGAGACTGTTTTTATTATTGTGTTTTTCAATTTTGCTTACATTATAAAGTTGTTTATTTATTTCTTATTGCTCTTCTTCACTCAACTTGGATATTAACAACTGAAAATAATATTTTTTCTCTTCCGATCTTTTAATATACTACGGTAGCCACAAAGTTAAATACTTGTATTCCCACTTCGTTCATAATTTTTTTAAAATTAAAACTGCTAGTCATGATTTTACCTACAAAACCAAGTACTTTGGCTGAAAAATCCTTTTTATTTAAGTATTTTAACTTTCATGTAAGGCGGGGTATTAACTTTTATTTCAGTGTTATTTCAGTTTCGCCAGTATTCACTAGATAATCTTGTCTTTTCTCATGCAAGAAGTTTGGCTTTAGCCTTAGAGAGTCCTGTGACGTGTGTTTGATTTAACAAACACTTGTTTACCCAATCCTCTATGCCACTTGTTCATAGTTTTCTGCATGCGAAGAATTTTTTTGCACACGTGCCTATTTGGTTAGTTAGTCCTCCATAGCCTAGGTTATGCAAAATTAACTGCTGACGGAGTAGACTTTAATGTTTAGCTTTGCTCCTCAACATAAATGTTCTTATGATTTTATCGTAACTAATTCTTAATTCGTTTTCCGATTTAATTCCTATTATTTATTCGTTATTTCTATAATTTAACACAACGAAGTAGAAATAATGGTAGAAAATGCGGGCTCCATTATCATTTCTTCTTTGAATGTGCTAAAACTACTAGTGTTTAGCCTTTTCCGCCTGTTTCACTACGCTAGTTAATAATTTTTTAATTAAATTATTACTTACATTATTTTTATATCCGCGTTATCTCACTGCACAACTGAGAACTTCATTTTTTCAAGTTTTAATATTTTTTCGCCTTAGCAATTCTTTGCCCATTTCTCACAGCTACATTCTGGCTTGTGTTTTTATACCTTTGTATGCTACTCTACAGATTCGATAACACTTAATCAGAAATACAAAAAAAAATCTTATAAATATAACTCGATCTATGATAAATAAATTGAAATATTGGCTTCCCAAAGTAAAAATTGCAGAAAAAAACAAAAATTCTACGAATAGTAAACTCATAAAAGAGGCTTCCTACTTCAATGTTTGTGGCGCTATATTTCATGAAGGCTGAAAGTGAGGAATTTGTATGGAAAATCAATAAAGTCCTTCAAACAGAAATAAATAAATAAATAAATAAATAAATAAATAAATAAAAAAAAAAAAAAACCGTATGAAATGAATTCGTCAATTTTTTAGAGGCAATTCATATACGGCACAGTCGAAACTCATAGACGTGCAAAATTACACGTCGGGTTGGTACCCGATAGAGAATAATTCGGTATGCTACAGGGCAAAATATAGCAAGTGTGTGGGAAGACGGTATAGGATGTTCGCGGTTAAGTTAATAGCAACATTTGAAAAAAAATCACTGCTGGTTAACTGCACAAATACTACCGTACATACTGGTATGCATGTTCCTGTTATGTTGACAGCGAGTTCAATAAAATAGTTTCGAGCCTTGTATAGCAAGTGTATAGTTAAAACTTATGGCAAATCAAGTTGGTGTTTTATTTCATCATACACATTTAGAGTAGGAGTTGGCAGACTGATTACACATTAAGGTTCCTGACATTTTCGCGTTTCCACTTGACTTGCGGATGAATAAAGTCGTTTGGCCATTGGCAATGTAATTTTTACGTATGGCGGAAGGATACAAAATTATAAGAAGAAAGATTTTAAAGTTTTCGCGTACCTAGAGCTTTTTTTTTTTCCGCGTTTAAGGTCGAGAAGCGCGGAAGCTATAAGGGCGACATTGCCACGCATATCGAGTGTGCCATCGCCACTAAGCGCAATGCTCTGACCTGGCGTGGAGTGTTCTCGTCGCACTGCGTGTACCCATGGGACTTTCAGCGGCGTCCCTATTATTTAATCGATGGAAAATCTGTAGGAAGGTTCAGTGCAGGGCGCTTCAGTAGCTTCAAATGTATCAGACGCGTATATTCCGAGATACAACAGTTTGAAAAAGCAGTTTTTAGCCTTTTTGGAGTAATCTGAAATGGTGTTTGTAAAATGCGTTACATTTTGAAAGCACTTAACACTTCTCGTTTGAAATGCGTGTTTTTCTCGTATATCAGCACAGTTTATGCATGTTTAAGGTGAAGGGTGCACATAACCGGGTATTTACCTTAATTTTGGCCAAAAGCTGTAATTTCAGAGAATTTTTCAACATTTTTGGCACGACAAGACATAAAGAATAATTTCGAACACCTTCTTACATTGATAGATATTCTCTACCATTACCACTATCGGAGCACTGATGGAAGATAAGAGAGAATGTCTTATTTCTCGTCTTCCATCAGTGCTCACAGAATAATAAGGGTAGTGGATATTAAACAATGCAAGAAGTTGTTAAAAATTAATATTTACGTCTTCTCGGGCCAAAAATCTTGATAAACCCTCTTAAAACAAGTTGTAACGAAAATTGGGTAAATATTCTGCTTTCGTGCACCATTGGCCATAGTACGTAGCAACTAGGCGGGTGCCTTGAGCAGGGCTTACGAAAGTGCTCACTTTTCTGTGAACACCCCACAGCAGGAAGAAGAGAATAGTTAACCTTATTTGCTGGGAAATGTCTTGAAAAAACGAGTGAGAAGTTAGAGGACGGGTGGAGGAGAATGGAGAAGGAGGACGACAATGACCGACGCCATCCATCACGGCGGCGGGCGAGTCGCGGCAATATCGCGCTCTGACAGGTCCAGCGAAAGTTCCTCTCGGCGAGCTCCGAGCTGATACGGGCCGGAGACGTCTAGAACTAACTGCCACGGCCTCACGGTTAATTGAGCGTTTTTTTTAAAAATAAAAACATTAACGTGGCTGCTTAACGCGGAACCGGCAGAATGAACGGATAGGGTTCTACACTTTTGAAATCAACCTTTGAAAAAAAAAATCACTGTTAGTACTTATTAATAACTATATATATATATAATCATAAATAAATCATCAAATATTATATTTATAGTAATTATAATTATAAGAGTAATTTTCTCAATTTCATCAAATTCTTGATTAATATTATTAAGATTTTATTGTATGTTATCTAATATCTATCTATTTAATACATAAATTATTATTATAGGTGCTGTGGTTTAAATTTTAATGTAAAGATGTTGAAATAATTAAGTTAAACTTAATTGTACTTCCATTATATTTAATAGAATTAAACTATTACCTAAAGTATCAAAAACTTTAATGCATTATAGTAGAAGTAGTATTGATGCAATAGTTTGAGTTAAAAAATAAGTTAAAGCTGATTCTTTAGAATTTATGTTTTTTTGTTCTTGTTAATATTGTTGAAAGAGATCCTGCCAATGGTCAAGGTCTTATTTCCACAAGTGATAGGGGTGATTTTGATGTGTTGACATTAGTTTACTTTTATATATCATAGTGCAAGATGGCATGCGAGCTTCCAGTTAAGTTGCAAACGAATAAGTAAAAATACTCCGAAGACTCGGCATTATATTGCGAAAATCCCATAAGAAAAGATTCCACAGACCGAGATTGCAGCAAAATATCTACTTACACGAGAAAAATTCATGGCTTCATACAACAATAATTTTAATAATCAAATTTGACGAACACACACTGTTTTGAAGTAGTGGCTGTTAAATAGAACAGGGTGTTTACTGCATCCCTCCGACATTCTCACAACACTACCTGAAGACCACTCCATTTCCAAATACAAAAAATTTTAATAGTTCTTCCAATGAATTTTTTTTTTTTGCCTGGTTTCTGTTCCAGCAGCTATATTCTCTGCTTCTTGCCTACCTCTTTTGTTGATTACAGGTGGTCACATTACTAGCATAGTAAGACCAATAGGATCACTCGTTTAGTGCAAAACTCTCTTGAAAATAGGACATACTCTCTCTCCTGCTTTCGTTCGAGATCTGCCTTGAAAGAGATATTCTCGCGTGAGATGTAGTATGAGAGTGCCATCTTTCACGAGGTTTGTACGTATCTTGTGTTGTGTAAAAGCTGTTTTAGAAAAAAAAAAGAACAGCGCTCTTGACTGTATAAGTATTACTGCCTTGGGAGCCCATACTAGAGCTACAATCATTTTTCTACTGACAGCGCCAAGGTTACTGATAGCAGGAAACCATTTAGAAACGCTAACAGCCAATCACTGGGCTCAGTGGTGGAACACTAGTCAGAAGTGCCAACAGTAGAAAAAATGCCGTCTGCTATGCCGGACGAGTTTGTTGTCACGCCATTAGCAATATCCAGGGATGGGAACATTTCGCGAGTTAATTTCAGGACAAGATAGACGTCAAACACGTGTACACTGAAGTTGACTTTGCAATTGGATCGCGGTTTGGTTAGATACTATCTGGACGACTCTGAGCCAATAGCAGACTTGCAAGGGAACAATTAGCGAGTGCCATACTGCCAGGTGTGAAGTAACACTGGCTGCTCTATGGCGCAGCAGCCAATGAACAAACATCCGAGGCTCGAGTGGACACAGGACTGTAGAGTCTATCATACAGGTCATTGAACTCGCGAATTTTTCCTATCCCTAGCAATAGATGTGTTTGTAAGAGTTATAGTACCGGCATTTAACTATGGCGAAAATAATTTAATACTCTCCCATCCTTATTCTCTTCGCGTCATCGGCAGATAACTCCTACGTTACAGTTTCGTGGTTATAATTATCGTTTACCACCGCCATTTTCTGTCGTCTGCTACTGCTAGACCACCTGTCCTGCTCATCACTGGTATCAGCAGTAAGTGAAGCTTTCAACCCAGACGTCAGCGATTCATCAGTAGCCTCAGTAAATAAAGGATTATTCGTCTGCAATCTTAGCTGCTGACAGCAATAATAATAACAATAATGTAGCCCAGCGGGTGAGCTCAGATTTCCTTTCACCGCCTGCAGCAAAATTGTTTGGTAGTTTGTTACATAGTTTAGACGTGTAGTTTGTAATAAGCCGTGAGATGTTTTTAGAAGTCTCTTCTAAACCTAGTTTATGTGAATGCATAGTCATAACTGTAACAAGTTAATTGTTAGCTTAAAAGAGAAAAATTGCCGAGTATATTAGAAATACTATGAAAATCACTCACTGCCATAAACATTCTTGCACCTTACAAAAGTGTTCTGTGACACTGAAAGTTGGTAAATAAGCACACCGATGACTGATATGTAAACATGTGAACATTTCGTGCAGTGGCGCATGAACGCGCGTAATACGACAGTGCTGCCATCGCTTTTCATGTAACATGTATAGCCATCGATTTCTTTCTAAAATAAGTGGTTTAAAATTGATTGAAAATATTTATTTGATCACCATTTGCAAAAACATTTTACATATAGCTAGGGGCAGTGATATTTCACGAAAAGATTTCGAGACAAGATATAGTTAAAAGCACCGTGGGGTCATACACTTTTTTTGATTGGCTGAAAAATATTCTGGTTCGTGTTAACTGTTTTCGCGCGAATCACGAAGGTACAGTGTTGGAGTTACGGAATCATGAGTGGCTCAGTCAAATGCGGAAACGACAGACACCAGCAACCTATGGAGTTATTACAACAGCCGAGGTGTATGCATACAGTATTGAAGTCAACTGTGTGCTCCGATTTCTTCGCGAAAAATCAGTGACCCTCCATACAGCAGTAATGAATTGAATTGATTATCTTTAATTTTGGTTGACTTAAAATGTGCATCAATTTTAAGATGCTTGCAAAAGAAGTTTAAATGAAGTGTGGTTGCAAGGAATTCATTGTATAAAACAAATGATGAAAGACTCGATTTCGATTTTAGTATGCTAGTGTTTTTCCTTCACTGATTTGTTATTTACGTAATAGCGTCAGCAGCACTCTTGGAAACTTAATTTCAGGCAATTTCTGTATATACTACGTCCCCAGTTTGCATGGTCGTACAATTCGCCGTCTTTCAAACGCTTGTAAGTTGTTCACGCTTGCATGGAATGCGTTGCTGAGACATGATTGTCACCCGGTAACGTTCACATCACATGCGCACTTATTATTCTGCACACAGCTTTGTCCTACCACCTTCCATATTATGCCCGTAGTAGTTGTGTTAACTTCTTGGCATTTTTACTTGACCAACCTGAACCAAACTTATATCAGTTACAGTATTACCTGCGATGGTGACATATGTGTTCTGGATGCAACTGTTTTTTATGGCAATGAGTGTACATTTCTATATTCTATGCTAAACGAAGAGCAACAGCATTACAAACTAGGACCGTGTTCGAAATTACACTTTTAGTTTACTAAACGGTCACGTGACTCGAATTAGTCGGCTAAAATGTTGACGTGTTTGGTATTCTAGTATTTAGTTTTTAGTATGTAACGAAACTTCCTAAAATAATAAATTACCAAATCGCAACGATCGCTGAACCAGTGGCACTTATCGATAGCATCCGAGCTGAAGGGTACTAATTAATAAAATACTAATATACTAAATGGTTTATTCGAACACAGCCTGTATTTATTTAATTCGTTGTTTAAATATATGCCTACTATACGCTTGGTTAACTACGTGCCCTTTTACGCAGTTATTCCTGGACCCGCCATGGGAAGAAACGTACGGCTGATATAAACAATCTGATGTCTTACTATGTTTTATGAATACAGCAAGTTTGGTCCTAATAAATTGGAGCATAACAATAGAGATAAAACTTGTCGCACAGAAAAAAAAAAGGCATTTTGAACATTTTTGAAAAAAAATTAATTTTAGTAGATATTTGTACGTGATTAATTGGTCGAAGACGAAAATATAGGTTTTTAACATTTTGAATAACAGCCAGATAACAAATAAGCACATATATATGGGTAATATTACAAACCAAATGGAGAAATATTAAATAATTTAACTTTCACGGGATTGTGTCTCGGATCTTACTGTAACCGTTGTATTTGTAATTCTCAAATCATGCCTAGTCATAAACCTGCGTTCAAAATAATTCACCTGATAAGAAATTTATGTCTTTTAGGTGTTTATTTCAAGATAACTAAGATAATTAAATACGTTCTGTTGCAGGATGAAGGGTGTAATTTCACTAGAATCGAGTTTATCAATCAATTCGAAGGTCACTGAAGTAAAGGTTACCTAAGACCAAGGACAAACAATGCCTCTAGAGGCCTCTGAAGATCAAACTGAAGGTCGCTCAGAAATATTTCGAGATCTTCTGTTAATTTTAGTACCAAAATTTTATGAAAATGGTTACTTAAATTTATGTGTATATGTGATTGTGTATATGTGCGTACACGCGAGTTCAACACTAATCCCATATTTATTTTTAAGAAACTTCTTCTTGCCTCGTATCATTTTTGTGAATCATGCATGCCCTAGTTACATCCAGGTTGTTATAAAATTATTTTACTAGTTTTAGTCAATATAAATGTTTACATTTCTACTACAAGAATGCGAATCTGAATCAAAGCGGAATGCCACAGTTGCAGTGAAGAATAGCGATGTGTTTTTCTTTGAGGCGTCTATAGCCTTTGAATTAACAAGATATAAAATGAAAAATAACGCGAGTAGCAAGGGAAAGGAAGTTGACAAAACTATTGTGTACTCTGTGAAAAGAAGCACGCGTTAGGTTACGACCTAGACTGTAGATCAGTTAGCAGCTTACTGCAAAGATTAACTTAGGTTTTGTCATACTCTTAAAGACAATATGTTGGAGCACTTGCTCACCAGACTGCTGTGAAAAATTATTCCAATCATCTATTCAGTCTCGAGTAAGGAATAGCTGGTAAAAAATGCTGGATATCTTTCTCCATCGACATCCAGTGTTAGCAATTAGAATGCCTAGTACTGTTTCATTAGCGAGAGTGAAGAACTTTACGAAAATGAAAGCTGAGAGAAAGTTGCCTTGTTTTTTTTTTTTAATCTGATAACATAATTTCAGTTGACAAACCATGGCCATTAACAATAATATATCTTGCAAAATAATCAGCATCAAGATAAAGAAAGAATTTGCTAAGTCTCCATCTGCAAAGCAGGAATGGCTTATACAATACGTACACGAATGCAGGAGATAGTTAAGTGCTGCATATGATAATTTTCCTCTGAACTAATATGAAAGCAGAACTACAGCTGCTACCTGTTCATCTGGTTTGATACATCATCATATCTTTACCGAACGGTTGCGACATCTCATTAAATTATTGAAAGCAACTGTCGATGGCCCAGTCGGCTTAGTTATTTGTCTGTCATAATTCACAAAGGCCATGTTTACACAAGCGGAAAATTGATATTCTGACGAATCATCTGTCGTTTCAACGCGCGACGACGGCAGTGCAGACAAGGAATATTACGTTAGGTACACGAGACTTGTGCTGTCGTTGATGAAAACAGCTGGAAAGCCAGTGAAGTACAAGAAGGATTTTTGGTGGTTCACAAAAATAGGCAACGTTGTGAAATTCAATTTTAAAAAATAATTTACACGATAATTTAGGCTCATATACAAGATGTGCGGAAACTACCTGTCGAAATTTCAACCACAGCATCTGTGGGCCAACAGAAACAAGAAACTCTAGGTACAAAATGTTCGCAAAGGCCATTTAGTATGTTTATATAGAAGTTTAATTTCGGCAAACGATTCCGGCTGTTTGCAGCCGTATGTACCTATCTGCGTGCAGAACAAGTAGCATGACACGAAGGCGAACGGCAGTGGTGCAACATGCAGCCAGCGCCTGTACATAGGGAATCTTGAAATATGCAAGTTTACCTGCCACTGAGGTGACGCCCATGTGTGGAACAGTGGCGGGCCCATCCGACCGACAGGCGGCGCAGAGTGCCCCGTGCAGCACTGCCGTAGATCAGTTCGCCTTCGTGTCATGCAACTATAGTCTATTCACGGTAAAGTGAGCACTTTTGAAAGCAGTCTCGTTTGGGATAATAGTCGAGAAATATATTTTATTTTAATACTAGACGTTAACTCCCGACTGCGATGGAATCTATTCACTGCGTTTATTACGTGCATGGCAATATTTATCTAAGAAGGCGTTTAAAGGGTAAAAAATGGTTGAAATAAAAAAGTAACCAGGTTTCAAAAGTGTTCACTCTACTGTGAACAGCCTTTAGTTGTGCACGGAGGTAAATACGGCTGCGGATATCAGGAGTCATTTGCTTGACCACCGGCGTCGTTTGCTGAAATTCAACTTCTATTTAAACATACTAAATGGCCTTTCCGCACATTTTGTGACAAAAGTTTCTTATTTATGTTCGCCCACAGATGCTGTGGTTTGAATTTCGACATGTAGTTTCCGAACATCTTGTACATGCGTTGGTAGTCGTACAGTTTGAGCGTAATGTAAGTCAAAATGCAATACATAAGTTGTTGGAATCACCCGTAGTCCTCTTATTACACATCAATTTTATATTTTGGAAATTTTCTTGTCGGTTAGCAAGAATTAATTCCCATGGTGGATATCAAGGTTCTGTTTAAATTTAGGGTTTACGAAGTCGAATTGTTTAAAGATAGCGCTCGCTGAACCAGAATACTCTAGTTGCTACCCACTGTCATTTTATTAAGTTGAATGTTCACCAATGCCCATTTAAAGGTCCTAATTGCCAATGCAAATGAAGCAATATAAAGAAGATGTGCTAATTTTTACTACACAAGTTGCTACCCCTAGATCAATGGATGGGGTCTATATTTACCGTGAATCATATTCTCGTCCCTGCATCCATCGAGATTGTCACGTGTTAGTACGCCAACTACTGTCGTATGGTATTAATCTTTCATCATGACAGTTAGCATAACGTCTATTATTCCAGTACGAGCCTCACTAAAAAGTGACATTTTCGGCTTAATCACTACTCCCACAAATAAAATAAAATTTACTTAACACCCCTCACTTATTCGTGTGAGAAGGAAATAAGTTACTGCTCATACACTTCTTTAATTAAGTTCAATGTTTTAGTTTGCGTATACGCGTCTCAAAAAAGCCATTGCCAGAATCGTGCACATAATTATGTCCAAGCATGACAATATGCCAATCTTCGACTATATTGTATATGATTTTTTTTTTCGTTGAGAGACGTACGCTACGACCGAGATTTGTTATTCTGACACACGTAAATGAATTTAGTAGGTACCTATTCCAAGTGAAATAATTTTGTCTGATGTCACTGTTAAAATAAATTTCGTGATAGTGGCTTACACTCAATTTGCAGCGAATCTAGAAGGCTTACTGGGTCGTATCGTATATATTTGAGCATACACTTACATTAAAAGGACTTAATATTATAGTTTATGAAATGATGCAAACGAACAGCTTTAGGTACTTGGCTCAGAAATAATTAAAAATAAATGTTCCTCCAGAAAGACTGATAACACAACAACGTAATAACTTACCATCGTTAACACTCGATTACATAGTTTCGTATTCTCAAAATATCGTGGACATTTGGGTGAAATAATTATAGGATACAACATTGAGACGACACAAAATGCATTGCTTGTTTTAAATAAGAATGTATAAATCTTTGACTACATGGTGAAGACATGTCACCCTCATCCCCTCCCGTGGTTGCGTCACTGGTCGTGTGATGCTGATGTGTCATTTTCGTTCCTGCGCAGTCCCTCTGTTGTAAAGCACGGAATTGCCTTAGCGTGACCGCACAAACAGTCACTTACAGAGGCTGGAAAGAGTCCACTGTAGTTTACAGCTACCAAGGAAACCTCCTTCTTTCCAGGGATCTTAGTGTTGACAAATCCCATGCGAAGTAGCCTACCTATCGCAGCGGCTCACGGAGGTTACTGTTCCGCGCAAGCGTTGAAGTCTCCGCGTCGATTTCCTCGTCCCCTCTCCGTTTTGTTGTCTTCAGTCTTTTTGCTCCATCCAGGCTGAGGCACGGCTAGTTCTCCGGCCGCTGGACCAGTTCTGGTGCATGAATGCACAGCATCCCGCGCGTATTCTTCGCCGACAGCAGGAATTGCGAGCTCTCCGCTGACACTAATTTATGGTTTCGAACTTTCGCGCAGAGGGGCGTACCGCGGGCAAGAGCGGACTCTGGCTTCAGCGCACTCATCTAGTTGAACCCTGAAGCATCTGCGGGGCGTGCAGATATACGGAGTTCTTTTCATAACCACTTGTTATAGTCTGTTGATTGTTTCTTCACATTTCTTTGAATCAAACCCTTGAAAAATTACCCTGTGTATGATGGCGTGGTTATTTCTTAAATATTTCACGCATCACAGGTGTTTTGTACTTTTGTTAATATAAAAGTATCTTATTTTAAATTAAATTAGACTTTTACGTATATTTTATTTATATTTTAAAATATTTAATTTATAATTCATGTGGATAAAAACAGCGAGAAAAAATATGCGCTGGTAATGCCCAAATGCTGTTCACGATAAAGTGAGCACTTTTGAAATAAACCTTAGAAAAAAGTCACTGCTCCTGCCTGCATATATTATAGTGGGCGCACTGAGTGACATACGCCCAGCAAATTTAGTAACGATGGATGGAAAATAGTTCCATATCTTAACGTCAAATTAAATTTATTAGTTAAGCATGTGTAACAAATTAAGTTATTGTTTTCACTTTTTACTATTTTTTTACGCGTCGAAGTGTAAAAAAAGGGCAGATTTGTGAAATGTTTACTTTTCTAATAATTTCGCAGTTTTACTTGACCGACGCACGAATTAAGTGATGAGGCCCATGGCAGTGTTGATTTTACATAAGGTGGAAAACTTGACAACGTGCATACAAGTAGATCTTAAGCAGGACTTTCAAAAGTGCTCATTTTACCGTGAACAGCCGTTAGTAATAAATAGTTCTAATGGCAAATATGGTTACTCTTCAGTGCGCACGAATGCGGTGCGTTGTTCCTGTGGTGTAATATCCTAGACTTCGTTCAGCTATCATTGCATGAGGCGGAGGAAAATCCTGAAAGTAGAACTTTAGCAGAGCTTCAGAAAAGTTTGGTGTAACACTGGATGGACTAAAGTCCTACCTCACGCAGCGCTTACGGTGGTCTTTGCCTATTGAAGAGGGCGTGGAACATGATACTGCCATTGAAATTTAAGAGGTTCCTGGCAGGCAACGTGTAAAATCCAAGAAAGGGCAACCCCAGGCATTATTTTCGCCAACTTCGCGAATAAATATTTCGGCGGAGTGATGCATTTTTTTCAAGCTAATTCTTGCGTTGCTCTGAATTGGCACATATTTTTGCGTCACAAGATACCGTGCTAAACAAGTGAATAGCTCTGGTACAATATTTGTCTACAAAGTTGGTAGAAACCAATATCTATGATAGCTTGTGAGGATTATTTGGGAAATGATATACATGTAAATTGCCATAAATGTATGTGTAATAGTGTGAGATTTGTTTAATTTGTTTTGTGTATGAATGATACACAATGATATTTGCATATGGACGCTATAAATTTACCTTACTCAGGCATTCTAGTTGACTCTGGAACTCTAAAATATTCTCACAAGATATAGGCCTATTCATACACATGACAATGAATAACTACTGCCAAATGAAAAACATAAGTGGGATAAAATCTTTTAATAATACTGAAAATCAACCAGAAAATAATAATTCACCATTTAATAAAACTAGTTGCGAATAATCTTTAACCATATGAAAAACTGAATAACTTTCGAGGTTAGGTCAAATGTGATAAAATGATTACTGTTACTGTAAGTAGGATTACTGTAGCCTATAATATACCACCACCCTCACAATATAGATATTAATGAAAAATAAGAAATTAATTAAAAAATATAATAATGAAAATTTGCAACAAAAATTAATTTAACTTGAAATTGAAGGAAAATAAAAATCACTATATCCCTGAAGTATTCACCCCTGTAGTGAGTTTTAGGAGCTCCATTCTAACTTTATGCAAATAAATGTCTCACTTCTCAAAATTACTTTTATTCTGAATTTCCTTTTCATCAAATCTCTGAAACTTGAAAAGATATTGATTAAAGCTAGAATGTTCACTTATATTTATCTCGAGTTCTTCAAATAATATTTGCGCCGGTGCTAAGCTCATAGGTAGAGCTGGACCTCTGGTTTTTAACTTTAATAAACATGGTAATCATGAACTAAAATGTAGGGTACTGCAAACATACCATCTTAGAAATAAGATCTCTGAAGTATGTAGAGGTCACGTCAATTATTGAATAGTTATGTCTCAAACTTCAAAAAGTCGTAGGCGTCACCTGTGGATAGGCCAATGCTCTTATCCTTAAAATGGCGTCGCTGTAGATGCTCGACATATCTTCTTTGGCCGGATCCACTAATAAAACTATCTAACTATTACTGAGACTCAGTCCTCTTCTGAACTTGACTGGCTCAACAAAACTTCACTTTAACCTCTGGGATCAACAATATACTCTAACCTTAAGTAGGTGCTGGGGATTTTCACACTGAAAATCCCAGCGAAAATACCGCTGCTGGACTCTTCAAAAGGTCCCTCCCCAGATGCAATCACTTCCGGAAACTATCTTAAAACCTCGTCTGATAGGATAGAAACGACTTCCGGCGAAAGAAACTAAAATATAAATTAAACATTAATCCTATCTCAAAACAATAAAAGAAAGAAAGAATTACGTTTTAAAATTAAAGAAAATAATTATATAGATAATAAATTGTAGGGAAATGTTCCTTCATGCGCAAAGGCATCGGGCATGGGAGCGCAGGAGCCGAGGAGCCGCCATGTTGTTACGTCATCGGCCGCCATCTTGGATGTCATTGACCTTTTACTTCTGTATCATATGACCTTTGACTTTGAGACCCCGAGGACCTTTGACCCCAAAACACTTTAAAAAAAACCTAAAAACAATCTTAAACATTCTAAAAAAAATTCTAAAAATTGTAAAAAATTCCGAAAAAAAATTACTATTGAAATGTATTTAAAATTATTTAAAATTACTAAAAAACTTTTAAAAGGATTCTCAGAAAAGGCCATTTTTCCCCAGAACAGGTGACAGGGATCAGTAACCTAGACGACGTTGGATCAGGGCAAGTGGGACTCAGAACCTATGTATGACCTTTGATCTTCACCTTCGACCTTTGACCTTAAAAATGAAATTATTCTAATTTTTTTTTAATTCACAAGAAATTTGAAGAAATCACGAAAAATTCCAAAACACCCCAAACAATTATTTATTAAAGATTATTAAAAAATTAATTAAAAACTTATAAATTAAAAAAACTTACATTTCCGAAGGTCTCTCAGAACCACCATTAGTCCTATTCGTTCCATCCCTAGCAGACGACTGACTCCCTCACCCCCACTCCCCTAATCTATACTCATTCCGCCATTTTGATTTTTTGTTCGTCATTTGTTTATACATTACTGGAAGCTACTATCTTGGTAGGCGACCGTCATGTTGGTAGGTAACGACTATCTTTGTAGGCAACCACCATCTTGTTAGGAGACCACCATCTTGGTAGGTATCAGTCATCTGACTTATTGAAAGCTAATAACCATGACCCTAACCCATGACCTTGAAAATAAAACCTCGAGAAAAATACACAAAAGTCAGCAATCATATGATATTACAGACTACCGCCACCATATTAGATGCATACTACCTCAACCTTGACCCCCATGACATTCAATGACCTTGAAAACAAAAACTTGAGAAAAAATACATCAAAGTCAGTAAGCATAATACATTACAGACTACTACCGCCATGTTAGATGCAGATTCCCTGGACCTTGACCCCATAACTTTGAATGACCTTTGAAAACAAAAACTCGAGAAAATGCATAAAAGTCAACAAGCATAATACATTACAGACTACTATCGCCATATTGGATACAGTCAAACTCGACCATGACCCCATAACCTTGAATGACTTTGAAAACAAAAACTCGAGAAAATGCATAAAAGTCAACAAGCATAATACATTACAGACTACTATCGCCATATATTGGATACAGTCAAACTCGACCATGACCCCATGACCTTGAATGACATTGAAATAAAAAAACTCGAGAAAAATCCATACAAGTCAGCAAGCATAATGCATTACAGAATACTATCGCCATACTGGATACAGACTAACTCGACCTTGATATCATGACCTTGAAAAAATAAGAAAAAATCCATAAAAGTAAGCATGCTGGAGGCCCATATATTTATAGGCATAAAAGAACTTGTAAATTACCACCCTATTTAAAACAGATAATTCTAATCAGCCATATACCTACAAGCATGATGCAAGACTTTGATAGCATGCATAATTAATTAAATATATATTTGTTATTTCAAATTTAAAGTTTTCATTTTTAAAAACTTTTTTAAATAAATTTTATAAATGTGCATATGCTACAATATACTATATACAATACTTTTTAGTAAAATTTATTTTGTTTCTCTGCCTTTTCAATTTTAATTATATTCTAACAAATTAGGAAAACATGAAATAAAACCCAATTTTATTCACAGGAACTTTTTTTATTCGATTAATTTATTACAGTTTCTAACACCCTAAAAAAATTACAATTTTCGTTAATATGTCTATGTAAATTGTCGCTATGGCTGATCTACTTAACACACCTGTCACACAAATTTGACATGCAACAGAGATTTTTTTAGCACAATTAAAGCGCCCATGTCGCCGAGCATTGCTGCTGCCCGTGGTCTTTTCACAGATGCGACACTTATAATGTCGGAATGGTTCAGCAGATGTGGTTAACCATACAGATGCTGCTGGAACAGAGGTCGATGGTCCAGTTGGCGATGCTGATGAAGCTGCTGTAGGTAACCCACCCGTACAAGTCTATGACACTGTCGGTACCATGCACGAAGTCGTCGATGGCTGCATTGCTGTGCCTACCAACAGCTCTGGAGTACCCGAAGACTTCACAGAAGCAGAATAAGAGTTTGATGCGAGGAAGTGGCACAAACTAGCCAAGACGATCCACCTTTCACGACAGCCGCTGCCAAACTAACCCTCTCAGCTGACATCCCTATTGCATATATACGCGTAGGCAAGCCCTATGAGGTCACATCGACGTTGAACCGATCGTATTGCACCATAAATACATTGTTCGAGCACCAACCAGCCAATCACCGAGTTGTCACGTGATCGCAGATCGCCAACGAGTAAGCGATATCATGCAAGATTACACAAAGTCTGCGAAGTACAGCCTACATGTCATCGTGCTAGCGAATTTTTCAGTTCCTCGGTAAAAGGTTTTCAAAAAATTTATTGATGCAAACAGCTGTGATGATCAAAAAAGTTGGGTCATATGATTTCGACAGTCATACTGGCTTAATAGCCGCCCAGAGTCGTGATTCCAGACGTTGTTGTTCAATGCGCAGCACAGGCGTGCGGACTCCAGCCTACGTCCCCTCTGCTCTTCAATCTCCTCCTTCCCCCACCCCCTTTCGCAGAAGGTTATACATCCCTGCTCATTCTACGAACACGGCGAGCGAAACAAAAAAGTTACCCTCGGCGGCCATCATCGCCGAAGGGTCACGCCCACGTGGTCAGGAGAGTCCCTGGACCCCACGATGGTTCGAAACCCACGAACAGCATGACTAAAAGACTCGGAGCACCGGGTCGCCATCTGAGAGTGGCACGCAGCAACCTCTATAATCAGCAGCCCTCCTCGTCTCCACGCTTCCCCGTGCAAAACTGAGCCACGTAAAAACTCGCCGCGATGCAATTCCCAGCTGAGAATACGTGTCAACTCGCGCACCTGTGTTTCGTGAAAAGCCCCCACCACTATAGTCCGCCTCGCTCTTAGATTGCAGTAAAGTGTGCAGGACGTGCGCTGTTTCCAGATGGATAGCGATTAACAACGGCCAAGAAGTTATGCTGTGTTGGCAGAATAAGATCATAGGTACAAAAATACGTAACAAAATTTGTCGAATTGTATAGTAGTGTATAAATAAAAACTTGTTTGATTATCAACCCACTGCAATCTAAGAGCTAGGCGAACTATAGTTGTGCTCCAAAACGCTTTAGTGCAGATCCACTGTGTGAGTGGATTTTTTAAAACTGTTACGCTTCTCAGCTTTCTGCCAGCGAATCACGGACGTCCATTGCCTAGGTAAATTATTTTTTTATTGGCCCAGTCAAACAACGTTTTCTCACTAAGACACGCGGCTAACCAAATTAAAGTTGTATGTGTGTTCCTAGGATATTTTAATCTTAGCCTGCTTGTAAGTCGTTACGAGAAATAACAGGTGCCCGCAGACACGGCTATTGTGGAGTTCTGCACGAGGAGGGGTATGTGGTTGTGTGAAATAAAATCAGTAACAGTTGAAAAGCAGACCTTCATGGCCCAGATGATCATACACCACCCTATGGTGCAATAGGTTTCTGTGTTTCAGTCCCGAAACAAGAATCATGATCGTTTATTTTTTATGTCTATTATTTAATATGCGAATTTATAGAAACGTAATTTTCGCTATGTCATTTGGCGACATGCTAGGTTTCAGAAACCTGTATTTTCGTACGGTTTCAGTAATTCTACCACGGCCTATTTGTCACGCCCCGAAGAACTCTGAGCCAATAAAATAAATAACTTTAAAATAGTCGAACCGGGCCCAGCCAGGTCTCAAAATAAAGAGCCAGAAGGCAATAAACGAACGACATATATATGCTGTTCACGGTAAAGTGAACCCTAGTTACTTTTTTCCTTATCAGCCATTATTTTTACTCCCGCCACTTCTTAAAATAACTATTGCCTTGTGAGTAATAAACACAGTGTATAAATGTCACCGGACTCGAAATTTAACGTCTTAGGAACCAACATAATACATTTATTGACTATAATTCCAAATGAGAGGGCTTCAAAAATTGATCTCTTTACCGTGTACAGCCTATATTCGAGTATACAGAAGTCTGCGAAGTGCAATCTGCGGCCGGAAAATAGCCTCCAATTTGTTAGGTTTAGTTCATTATGAAAACGACTTTCTCATAGACCTTTATTAACCGTTATTCAATTGAAAAGTCAAATAGTTCCGTTAATGAAAAATAATTGCGGCAGTAATGTATGATATAAAAAATTTTGTCTCTTCCTGTACCACCAGGCGATAAATCTGTTCTGCCGATGAGAATAAACTTTCTGAATGCTGTTCCTTTGGCAAGGGTGGCTGTGGAAGATAACGCAAGTGCCTGGAGCGCAACAGACGAAGAACAAATGTTTGCGTAGCCTATCATTTTCAGTTTGTCATTTTGTCATGTCTACGTTAAGTGCTCTTAATCGACTTGCACTCTGCGTTCTAATTTAATATGCTCATCCACAGGCAGTAGAGAATGTTTGAATATATTTGTTAAACTATTTTGATTTATCTGAAAAAAATATTTTTACCGGCTGTTCACGGTAAAATGAGCACTTTTGAAAGCCCTGCTTCAGATCTACTTGTATACACATTGTGTATTCTTCCGCCTTATGTAAAATTAACATTGCTGTGAACCTCATCACTTTATTCGTTCGTCGGTCAAATGAAACTGTGAAATTATTAAGAAAGTAAATACTTTGCAAATCTGCTCATTTGTACACATAGATACATTTAAAAGACGGAAAGCGAAAGAAATAATTTTAAGTTATCACAAATGGTCACCTATCCCTTTTTATTCGACGTTAAGATATGAAACTACTTTCCATACATCGTTACCAATTTTACTGGGCGAATATCACTCATTGGCCCATTAAAATATATGCATGAGGGGGCAGTGACTTTTTTTCCAAGGTTCATTTCTAAAGTGCTCACGTTATGGTGAACAGCCTTTACATGGTTGTACTTGTTAAACATATTTATTTTTCTACTGCGTGCCAATCTCAAGCTTGTTTTTGTTGTGGTTTCGATCTATCAATGTTACCTGTCAAAAGTTTCCTGTTAAATTCCGGTGGTACAAGCTGTTCGCGATAAACTAAACGCTCTCTGGGTAAGATCTATTTGTATGCAAATCGTTTATTCTTCCGCCATGTGTAAAATTGGCATTTACATTGGCCTGATCACCTTACTCATGCACCGTCCGTGCGAAACCATGAAATTGTTAGAAAAGTAAATATTTGACTAATTTGCTCATTGCACTAAAAATACCTATAGCAAAATAAATAATTCCAGTACTCAGAAATGTTTTGTAAACATTTTTTATTCGACGTAAAGAATTGGAACTACTTTCTCTCTGCCATTGCCAACTTTACTGGACGCATGCCACTCACTGTACCCGTTACAATGGGGTGGGGCTGAATTCGACCGACAAACTTTGTTAGGTGATCCCTTATGCAAAATAAAGTGGCAAATATACAGGACACTTTGTACCTAAACTAAATATTAAGAGCGTAGTAGGTCTCCAAACATGGAGATTTCAGAATGTATTTTTGCGCAATATTGGAAACCAGGTGAGATGCAAGTACAGTTCGCGGTAGATTGTTTTATGTTACAGGGATATTCAACCACAGAGAAAAAAAGTCACAATAATAAAACTTCCCGTTACGAAAATAACAGGGGTGGTCCTCCTCTTATTGTCTGCAACTTCGTTACCGTCGGGAATTATGCACATTTTATGCTGGCTTATTAAGCATTATGACATACGGTACAAAATTTGCCCCCGTGTTGCAATTGCCTATAGGGCATACCGTTTACGTATAAAACGCACACAAAGTTTCCGATTGATTCCGCTGCAGCGATACAGCGCCTAGTACTCAGGCAGTACTACATGCGTGTATGTCTACAGACTACGTACGAGGCACTCTATGAATGTAATAAACACAGTGTGTATATTCCACCGCACTTGAAATTCAACTTCTAAGACTAAAATAAAATATATTTATTCACTGTTATTCCTAATGAGAGGGCTTTTAAAAGTGTTCACATTACTTTGAATAGCCTATATATATATATATATATATATATATATATATATATATATATATATATATATATATATATATATATATACTAGCCTCTGGGGGGTTGATTGATCATCCTGATCAACTCCCCTCTCGTTGGCTTATCCAGGTGGTTGTTGGGGAGGGGGTTAAAGAGTGTAATAACACCCCCCCCCCCCACCCCACCAGGGGCCGCGGCGGCTGAGCGATTGGCACGCTCGCCTCCCACCAAGACGAACAGGGTTCAATCGGTCACCAGATACCTTTAGTCGGCGGGTTTTCTCGGGGTTTTCACCACCCCTCCTCCCCACCATCATTCCGGCGCGGCTCCATATTCACTTCAATCACTCTCATCGGCTTTCAAAACCTCGCTGTTAAGAACCGCCCAAATATTTTCACTCACCGCTCCCGCATGAAACAAAAGTTTCAAGTAGAAAATTGGGATTAAGTATGTAGTTAAATAATTTTGTAGTCTTGTTTTGGAGCAAATATTTAATTGAGAAAACAAGTAATTTAATATTGCAACCAATTAATGATGATAAGATTACTAATTCTGTCAAATAGATGTGCATGTTAATTTGACAGTATGAAGTAGAGAACCCCTTCCAATACCTCCCCTCGTCCTTGGAAATAATCCTTTCTATACTACTATGGCCACTGATAAAATTTGACAACTACATTTGAAGGGATATATGAAGAAATATACAGTTATTTATGTGGAAAGAAAGTTGTGGCACATAAACGGAAAATGCAACGTGGTTAATGAGACGCGAGTCCATTCCCCACCCCGGATCGTGACAGTCCAACGAATCAACAGAGATTCAACCTCGGGATACAGCAGATCGTTCCGCCGCCCGGAGCTCGGGGCTGGGCGGTTGGTATCGGCGGCACTGACCAGACAGCCACGTGGTGAGGAGGAAAACAAGGGGAGGGAGGGTCCGTCGTTTAATGGGAGGAGGGGGAGGGGGGCAGGAGGAATCAGGTCGTTGGCCGTCAGTGATTGCAGGCTCGCTTGCACTTGTTTTTATGGCGCCCCCTACAATCATCTCACAAAAGCCTTCCTTATTACGGGGGCCGAGCGGGTTGTAACCGTCGACGTCTGCCCGCACGACGGAGATTACGTGCGACAAGGGCTCAAGGGCGTCACACCATCCCATCAACCCGGCCTCCCTTCCATGTCGCTCGCTACTTCAAGGGCTGTACGTTCCATAACTAGAGTGAGTGAGTGGTACTTAAGGGTCCTATGTACTGAAACGTTTTCTGTGAAATCGTTGTTTGCGGGTAAACGCGTGTCTCGGTAAATAAATGTTCTGGAAATACCAAGTTTTGTCAGAAAGGATAATAAAAAAAAAACTATTGTCTATGGAGCTATATTTTTACTTTTATCATTTTAAGTGCATTAATGAACAAAAAAAATTGTGAAAGTGGTCAAATATTACATTTTTAAAGCTTGCCTAAGCAGTTTCTTTAAGCGGTAAGAAGAGAAATGTACGACTATACGCGGGTAGTTTGATCTGTGTACTTTCATCGCGTGTAATAACCCCCCCCCCCCCCCCCAGTTTAATAGATCTAGTTTATACAGTAAAGTGTTACGACGGAAAAACTGCACGCCTTGCGCGTAGGAGCGATGAGGCGCTAGGCGTGCGTGTTAGTGCCGCCCTTATCGCTCCCTCGCTTCTTGACCTTGAACGCGCAGGTACATAGTCCTCTTGAAAGAAAGGTCTTCAGAGACGATGAGGGTGATTGAAGTGAATATGGAGCGGCACCTGAATGAAGGTTCCGGGTGTGGGGGGGGGGGGATCCCCGAGAAAATTTCGCCGACCAACGGTATCGTCCGGCACGATTCCTACTTGCGAAAATCCGGTGACCCGGCCGGGTATTGAATCCGGTTCGCCTTGGTGGGGGGTAGGCGTGCTAATCGCTCAGCCACCGTGGCCCCTCCGTAACTAGAGACCTGCGAAATTTCGCGTTATCATTTCCAGACGGAATAGTCTTGAAAGTCATGTGCGTTTGTATTGCCCTTGACACTGGTCCAAAGCTGGTTTGACACGCCCTGAAGCAGCCTTCAACAAATCGGAAACACGTAACCAAAAGATGTCCCAATCACCTCCCGCATATTCTAAAGGGACTGTGGCTCTTGGCTTTTGCAAGAGCCAATAAACAAATGGCACCGGCTCAAATGTATATAGAGTGGTGAAATCTAGCGTGCTACCAAATAATGATGCGAATTTTGCATGTCTCTATCCATAACGCTACTCCGAGAGTAGAGTAAAGTATAGGCTGTTCACATATAATGAGCAGTTTTAAAATCAACCTTCGAAAAAAATAACTGACCGGTATAGGCTTTTCACGGTGAAGTAAGCAATTTTAAAAGCCCTCTCATTTGGAATAATATTCGATAAACATATCTTATTTTAGCCGTAGGCATTAACTTCCGAGTGCGATGGACTCTACAGAATGTGTTTATTACTTGCGTGGCATTATTTATTTTAAAATGTTGTTAAATGATAAAATATGGCTGAAAGTAAAAAGTAACTATGGCCTCAGGAGAGCTCACTTTACTGTGAACAGCCTGTATAAAGGCTGTCCACGATAAAGTGAACCCTTTTTAAATGAACCATAGGAAAAAAAATCATTGCCCCCTGAACGCATACATTTTAATGGATGCCACTGAGTGACGTTTGCCCAGTAAAGTTGGTAACGATGGATGGTAAATAGTTTCATATCTTTTTTAGGTAACCATTAGTGATAACTTAAGTTATTTCTTTTGATTTCTGTGTTTTTTTTTATGCATCGGAGTGTAAAAATGAGCAGATTTGTACAATATTTGGTAACCTGAAAATTTCACAGTTTTACTTAACCGACTCATGAATAAAGTGACGAGGCCCATGACAATGTTAATCTTACATAAGGTGGAAGAATACACAACGTGCAAAGAAGTATATGTTAAGCAGGGCTTTCAAAAGTGCTCATTTTACCGCGAACAGCCTATAGTGTTTGGTGTTGTATTGTGGGCGTAATGTACGGCAAATAAAGTCCCTGTTTCTTTGCTTTTACACACCAGAGAAGGAAGTAGCAAATTAATAACACGTCCAGGTTCCTGAAAACGTCACGTTTTCACTTGTTTGACGCTTGATTGATGCTTGAATAAAGCCATTAGGCTCGTGGCAATGTAAATTCCACATATGGCAGAAGGTAATAAGAATGAGAAGTAGTTTGGAGAGACTTGGGCGACTTTCAACATCGAGGTCTTGAGAGACGATGAGAGCGAAAGTGAAGTGAATTTTGGAGCAGCGCCGGAATGTAAAAGCGGGGGAAACGGGAGAACCCCGAGAAAAAACCCGCTGACCAGCGGCATCGTCCGGCGCGATTCCCACGTGCGATAATCCGAGAATCGAACTCGGTTCGCCTTGGCGGGAGGCGAAGTCGTCTGACCACTACACACCGCGGCCCCATCTATCACCTGGAAAGTACAATCCTTCGTGAAATGTAAGATTGCTAGATAACTTGGATGAAGCTTCGGTTACTAAGAATGCTTTCTGTAAATAGGCATTCGTTCATGCCTAAGAAACATTTTCTCCTTTTCTCATATGACAATGGAAATATTTCAAAAGCAATGTATACCTACATATAAATAAAATAGAAGTGTTTATGATTTTCGAATTTCCAAATATTAATTTTTTTTCATATAATATAATTGATAACTAAGCCATATCTAATGTTAATTTATTTCATGTCCGACCGGATTTAACTCAAAAACCACTGAACGTATTGACATCAAATTTACACAGTCCTTAGATAATAACCCCAGGACCATCGCGATATCTCAAACGGTTCCGGAAAAAAATGATCAGGTATGCCATAGGTATTGGATTAAACTTTTATTAGTCTTTATTACTGCATAAAAAAACCATTGTTAAAAAAAGGTTCCGTTATTTCTCCTTTCTTTTTTGTCTATGGGCTGTCCTCCTTTCCTTCCAGTTAGTCCTAGTGACCCAGTGGCTAGAGTTATTCCAAGTGGGCCCGCAGTGGTTTAATGTATATAACTGTATCAAGCGGGGCATTAGTGACCCAGTGGATATATATATATATATATATATATATATATATATATATATATATATATATATATATATATATATATATATATATATATATATATCAAATAGGGCCTCAATGGCTAGAGCGATATGATTATCAGTGATGTAAATAGGTACTGGATTAAACTTTTCTTAGGATTACTGCATAATAAAAAAAATAGTTGAAAATAATTTCTTTAATTTCTTCCTTTTTCTTCTATGGGCTGTCCTTTCCTTCCCAAGAGAAGTGGCTAGATTGATTCAAAGTCCCAAATATCATGTTGACGAAGTAGCACTGGCCTGCTAGTTTAAAAAAAAAAAAAAAAAAAAAAAAAAGTGGATGTGTTGGGGACACGGCCGTTTGTTTTGCGTGAATACGTCTACGTTGACGCGCTCGGACGCCTTGGTGTTTATGTTACGTTCCTGGCACCGCTTCACTCGATCATATGGGGTTTTATGGATATCGCTGGATTGCTTTTGAGATGCCCTTTCCAACCGTATACGATTTCTGTATTTCGACGTGGCTTTTGGACGATTATAGGCCGACATTATGTTAAGTTTTCTTAATTTTTTTTCTTTCATTAAACTCATACAATTTCACCATAACCACGCCACACAAATGTTTTTATACACGCAATCGATTGATCTTGAGGAGCGTTGTCGATCGAAACTCAAACTAGCGTCGTAGCTTTTCCTAGTCAAAAGTTATACTACGCGGAAGTTATGAGACGCGGCGAAACGAACACAAAATGCCCCTCCTCCCCCCCCCCCCCAAACCCGTCACCCACTTGCGATGCTTCGCAGTCCTCACTCAACACAACATATTCTTTGTTCATTTGGGAATCGAGTGGTGAAATTTAGTTTTGAATGTAGACGATATATTCGGAGCTGCAATGCCAAACCGTAACCTCCGATTTTGTTATCATCCGATATTCTGTATTGCCAACCACTATGGTTGCAAATTTAAAGACGTATTCACGTCAAAAATAATTATATTTATATAAACTTTGGTTTTCCTACCCCCTCTGACTACCAAGGATGGAGGGGACAGTGACCTTCTGCCCCTCTACCGATTTCTGTTGCTGTACTATATAATAAAATGCCACAAATGCTATTTTGTAGCCCCTGGTGTTCCTGCAATAAAAAAATTAATCAAACAGCTTTCAGGCTGAAGTTGTTTGATCTTGCAGCAACTTGCTCAATATGTACTCAGATAGTCATCATCAGTGCCGAGTGGGTGCAAAACACGTAATTATTTTCCACACGACTTCCCATTAACACTGCAGCTGATTTCTCTGCAATTTCGTTCATGTTTCATTATCACCCCTACGCTTTGTTATTTTGTGATCCGGTTTTGCCAGGTGCTAACAAAAGGATAACATTTCTTTACTAATTATAGCTTCTTACAAAGTGAATAACAATAGGTTGAAAAGCATTACTTGATACTATTGAAGGACACGGCAGGAAACTTTGTGTAAAATAATTGCCAGGAAACAAGAAGATAATATATGCAAAGATTAACTAAAATCCATTCGATTTAAAAACTGTAGAATGTTTTGGACATCTTTGTTTTTTGTATGACCTTAATAAGAAAATGCATTAAAAGTATGTATCAAATTGCTTGCAACGTGAAAAGATTCATGAGCAATGTTTGTAAATTTCTTCGCTTTTAAAGTACCAAAAATTTGATCCCCCTAGCCAGTTTTATAATTTCGTCAACAATACCTTAAATATAATTATAATTACACCAATTTATTTAGGCCAGTTGGCTTGATGCCTTACAAACGGAGCTTAAATTTAAACTTGAAAAAAAGGCGCATATTAAATTTTATCTAGGACTATAACCCTGAGTTCGACCATCTGTTGAAGCAATGAATGCATTTTACCCTTATCGTAAGACTTCCTTAAGATCGTAATCTGAGTACTTCACAACTTCAGTTCTTTAAATTTTAAGTCGTGTTGTAGGTTTTTGTGTAAACCACGCGAAGTGTGCTACAAGGACTCAGAGGCCAGCTAAAATCTCGGTACGTGGGGCCATTAAACCCACTTGAAAAAAATAATAATAAAAAGTGAACAAAACACAAGCAGCGCTGCAAATAGTGAAAGTAATATGTGTGAAACACATGGCACAGAGTAAACTTAGCTTGCGATGGGACGATGAACTTGGGGCAAAGAAAGGAATAGACCAGCTGACTGACAGCTTGAACGGCACAAAATAATGCACTTGATCCGTCAGATGACCGCGGGAAGGTATCAGAATAAGAGATGAGGAAGAAGGAAGAAATAATGGTACATCGCAAAAACACCGCACTTACTTTTTTAGTGCGGGGTAGACGATGTACGGGCACGCCGTAGCCGGTTTCACGAGTAATAACGCAGAATTAACGAGCACCGCTATTTATCTTGATGGCGATGATGTGCGGTCTGCCCGAAGTCTGTTTAGACGCCCTAGGCATACAAGAAACAAAGATTCTTAGGTAGTCTGCAATTCTCTTCCGCAGTCTTGAGTACGTTATCCTCCCTATCAGACCCGGGATTCGAACTCGGGATCTCTATCAGACTACCCGACCAGAGGGAGAAATGAACAGACAGTCCTGTCTTGGCCATATATAGGCTGTTCACGGTAAACTGAGCACTTTTGAAAGCCCTGCTTAAGATCTACTTGTATGCACGTTGTGTATTCCTCCGCCTTATGTAAAATTAACATTGATATGGGCCTCATCACTTTAATCATGCGTCGGTCAAATAAAACTGAAATTATTAATAAAGTAAGTACTTTATAAATGTGCACATTTTTACACTTCGATTCATTAAAAAAACAGAAAGAGAAAGAAATAATTTTAAGTGGTCACAAATGGTTACCTAACGCTTTATTATTCGACTTTAAGATATGGAACTACTTTCCTATCATCGTTACCAACTTTACTGGGCGAATGCCACTCGGTGCGCCCATTAAAATATGTACATCCAGGGACAGCGACTTTTTTCTAAGGTTCTTTTCTAAGAGCTCATTTTGTCGTGAACAGCCTTGAATATTTTAAATTTTCCGTAACTTCTACACGTCTCTCCTCTTCCTTCCTCAATCCACTTTTAGAAGTCGCGGTGTTGTCACAGTCAGACTGTTCGCCTCACACCACGGAGGACTGGGTTCGATTCCCGGCCGCGTCGCTCGGATTTTCGCAGCTGGGAAACGTGGCTGACGCTGCCGTGGGCCGGTTGACGTTCTCGGGATGCTCCCGTTCCTCCCGCTCCTGCATTTTACCGTTGTTCCATCTACACCTCATATCACTCTCTCTCCGGCGCTCTTTAAAGCCTCTCTGTTAAGAAGGCGAGAGGCATGAATAAATTCTAAACGCGAGAGTTGAAATCTGCACGTTTTTGGGAATACAATGTAGGCCTTATCTCAATTTAAAGAACACTCATTCGAGAGAAGAAATCTAATTACCAACTTAAAGAAGTTTTACGATAATGGTAAAATGCATACCTTGTTTCAATAGATGGCCGAACTTAGGATTACACTTCGGGACAATATTTCATATCTGTCTTTTTTTCGTTAAGTTTAAATTTTAGCCCCGTCTATAAGGCATCATTCCAATTGAAGTAAAAAATAAGTGGGTGTATTTATGATTGTTGTAAAGGTATTTAAACTATATTATAAAAGTGACAAGAGTCATTGACTGTCATAAAATATATTTGTGATATTTCAAAAACCAGCAAGCCTAGAAAGCTACTATAAACGTATTCGAGCACTGAAACAATTTAAACAAATACGATGCGTGGCCAGAGATTGCGAGAGAGCGCCAGCGAGTGCACAACTTCGTTATCTCTCTCTGTGCTCGCGCTCTTTCGTGCTCTCTCCGACGAATTGAGACGACCATAGAGCGTTCTCTCTGACGTCATAATGACGTGGTCGCGAGAGGACGAAAGAGCGCTCTCTAGGCCAATTCAGACACGGCCAAAGAAAAACAAAAAAAAAAATGGCCAGCCTGCACCACGCTTTTTGCCAACATAGAGAATAAAAAGTTTGCCAGAGTGTCGTGTTCATTTAGCACAATATCGTGTGCCGTAACTAAGGGTACACACTTTCGGCGTCAGCAGAAACAGCATCACAGTAGCATGCATAATATTTGCTCACAGAGCTGGCAAAAATTGTAATGCATGGTTGCCCTTTCTCTGGATTTTTTATGTTGGCTTTCCAAAATTCTGTAAACTTTGATTATCGTTTTTATTGTCAATTTTTGTCACGTTTACACTTCAGCGCTTACCACAACGGCTCCACTCGATCCATTTTTCTTTTTTTGCAAAAACGATTAAAGCTGACACATAGGAGTCTGACGTTAGCACAAGAACTGGGTAAAGGGGTAGTATCCCTTACCGTATTTTTTTAAAATATTTATAAACGAACTGCATGACCGGACGTTAAGAATCAAAGTTCAACATTGCACGAAGAACTACTTAATAGAATGTTGGAAGTTTGTACAGTTTCAGATATACAACGTCAATATTTTCCCATGCAAGACAGAAATTATTGAATAATGAGGGAACCTTCGACTACGGTTACAGACGTGAAACAAATTACACGAGAAATATTAAGTTGGATTTCGAAATAAATGTTAAGTTATTTCTTGTGCCTTCTCAAGCTTGGTTTCCCAATTAATTTATGCAAGAATGCGGGTAGATTCAATATGGCTGGGATGCCTCCCCCTTAGAAAAGCACACTGAGTAAAGAGGATTTGTGAGACTTTAACAGCGTGGCGTTGAGGTTCGGGAGGATGATGTGAGGTGAGGATGGAGCGCCGGTGGAATGCAAGGGCGTAGGGAACTGGAAAGACCCGAGAAAACATGTCGAGGAACGCCGGCAGCGTCTGTCACGATTCCCCACATGCGGATATCGGGAGCGAGCGAGCTCGCACCGGGCTTGCAGTTTTTTTCATCAATGTTTGGTGTCGCACTGTAAGTTTGAAAATCGACAAGGCCTATGCTCCATTCCCCCTCCAGGTCGAGTGGTGGAAAATGTACCTCACGCACCTCGGAGCTACGACCCGTCAAGCTAAGCGTTATGGACATAACTGATGGTTCCCTCGCAGTGTATAGCATTTTCATACAATTACTTATATAAGCGAACCAGGAAGTGAAGGCACAAATGTCCGCAGTTCCACGTGTTAGGCAGCTGCTCCGTTTCGTAATTGTAAGTTAGATTACAAATTTTCAGGCACTCGTGCAATCCGGGCGGAGGATGCAAATTCCCAAAACTATCATAATAGTCTGCATAATTACCCTTTTTTACATAGGCTACCTAGTGCATGCCGGGCCTTGCTGTCGTATCCAGATTAATTACGGCGCATTCTTCTCTCTTGGGTTTAGCGGGCAAATCATCTCTCATAAACACTCCGCGAAAACGAGGTATTTTCAATTTTATTGCAAACAGTTCCAATTCCACATTCGCGAGTGCTCGTTTCGGTAGAGATTTCATTATTGTTTCTTCCTGCTGCATCGCTTTTGCACACTTCTGCCTCGTACTGGGTATGGTCTTAGGTAGAGGCCTTGCCCTTTTTTTACCCATGGCGATAGCTTCCACACTTGCATCGTGTCTATGGGCCTCGAGCAACTGCTTCCGTTCTTTCGATGCTGTGTTGACGGCTCGGGCGATACCACTCGTTGCTCCGATTAGGCCTCCAAAGGCCCGAGTGCGGGCAAAAGCAATGTAAAAAATCCACCGGTAGATATGTTCTTAGACTTGGCGGCCTTTCTTATTTTTGTAACTGCTTTTCTTTTCACTTGTGCCTTTCTTTTGCTCTTATCACCAATGCCCATCTTCACTTTGGCATTCATCAAGTTGGAAACACCCCACGCTGCTATTTTTTCTCAGAGCCCGGCATCTGATGATTCTCTTATTTCGTCCGCCTTCTGTACAAGTATCTTGTCTGCCCGGTGTCTGGCTTTCAGATCCTTGTGCTGGGAATAGGCGATGTCGTTCTGCTTGCACGCCTCGTCCAGGGCGTTTATGCCTGTCTCGTTGCGTGACAGCCTTTTAGCTAGCTTGGTTCCTGGCCCGCAGAACCTGTATCCGGGAATGTGCAGCTCGAATGGTAGATTGTTGATCAGCGTATCGACGACCCTGGTTCCAGCTACGGTCTTGCCTCTCCGAGACATCGTGGTGAACTGAGAGAGAAAAGTAAAAATACTGCTCTTTTATACATTTTCGTTTCAGTGTCATTCTAGGCTTGGAACAGTACGGGCGTATCACGTATTGCAATATGACATTTCAGAGCGATTTCTGCCAGAGACAGTTTATTCGGCGTGATAACTCGAAGAGAAATTCTAAAATGTGCTTTATGTGCTATATGTCACCTCCTCCTCCTCCTCCTCCCCCCTATGTATGATATAAACCAAGCAGACGAAAACAGTATATAGATCACTAAACAAGATGTTACTCTACCCATACGCATTCATGCTGACGATGAAGCTATATCCCACGAATCGTGGCATGGAAGCCTATTTCCGAATACAGTGAGGTGCATCATCGCTGGACCATCAAATTGTGCGAAAATATGCGTCCTACTGAGCCTGCTGGAAGAAGAGGACAGTCTTCGGGTCGAGAAGCTGTATCTATATTCAAAATCGCTCCAGCAACCGAAATACCGGCGATTAGCAGGAGTACTGTAGGCCGTGGAAGGCATGGGTTATTTCCCATGCAGCGATAGCGAAGATGTCGTACCTCCGAGCGAAGCACTGCGAAACTCGATATTTGTCGTGGACGACTCTGCCTTCGAGAAACAGACTTGCATTCAAGAATACTTTAACTTGGAACGGCATGCATGCGTGGACTGTGTGTACTTAAGCCAAATTTATTCGCGCATACCCAAACATATACTTCGCTATAATGCTGATGTGTTGGTGTTGTTTAGCATGGACAACACTAATTTACGTCACGTTTACAACGATTATGTAAATATGGACATGATGTTATCAGATTTCAAATGTATGCGATCTTTGTGCTGGAAAGGCAAATACGGATTTTTGACGATCGTAAAGGACTGGCCCCTATATAATGGGCGGTACAGGCGTGGGTTCGATCAGTTCATCGCCAGCCGTCGAGAATGAGTTATAGCATATCGAAATTCAGGCAGAGTAGCCTCAAGATACGCCATCATAAAGACCACGATGTCGGTTGTCTCGTACCAGGGGATGATGGAAGTTGTGATGCTGGTAGAAGAATAATTTGAAACGTCGGTGAATCCGAACTATCTGGGGATGCTGCTACGAAACAGTTCGTCCTCGAAACTGGTAATGACATCATTTCGGAACTGCACAGAATGTTCACCGAACAAAACACATTCTTTCGAAACTACCTGTCCGAGCTCGGAGCGAAGATGGAGCATGTGATATGGTGGCCATGTACGAACATGTGACGAGTGCTCAAAGGCAAATTATCGACAGATTGAATGTAGCATCTGCACAAAACGAAGAGAATCTGAAAAACCTGGAAGCATATATGACACATACATTCGATACCTCTATTTCCCACCTCGCCACGAAAACAGATATTCAAAATTACAGTAAACGTCTGAGCAAGATCGAAAGTATGTTGGAGGAGACTCACGACTAAACCTATAAATGAGAGCGGCAGTGAGAATTTTTATTCAGTATAATGGCAGACATTGCCAGTGAACTACATCGAGTGATTCAGTCTGTCTGCTCAAAATATTTGCTCGCCAAGAGAGCCAAAATTTCATTTGACCATATAAATTAAGATATTTTTAAGCCCATTACTCATCGTCTCGATGTACTCAGGGAGAGCTATTGTCACCCGAAGCTGTAAAATCCGAAATCGACAATACCGATAAGCCTTTGCAGAAGCAAAAGCATGATGAAGTATAGTCAGATCAGGACGATGGATCGGATGCTGATTTACCACACAAGAAGAAAGTACAGAGGAGAGCTCTTATGATTATGATCGTACACATCTCGTAATAATGATACGGTGTACGGTATATACAGGCATAATGATAAATGGTTCCTCGGTGCTGATGAAATAGAGTTTCTACCAGGTGGGAGCACCCGAGTTGGCAATTACACGGTCCGTGGAACCCCCGGACTATACGAACTTCTATTTCGCCCAGGAGCCCAGGGAGTTTACAGAATCCGACCTCCTGGAATACAAGATTTTGCTCGAACTCACGCACGCACTTTACCAAGACAATGATCGCGTTACCGGTGTATATAAGGATGAAGATCACAAAAAAATCGACATTCTCGCAGACCTCTTTAGCGACCTAGCACTGAAAAGCGGCGAAGGTCTGAAGAAGATAGACGACGGCAAGTACATTGATTACGTGTTTTGGGATTATCCGAATAAGCTGGTCGAATTAATGCCACACCATTGAGATAGTAACAATCGTAGAAAAACTTAAGGAGGCGGGCTACATGCGATAAATCGATTGGGTATCGCCAATTAACTGCATGCAGCTGCCAGATGCAACTACCACCATCGCAAAGTTATGATTTGTGGGATGAACAATCTGTTTCAAACCGACCTCGTCGAGCTGATTCCGCATGCTCAAGTCAACAAAGGCTACAAATTCATGTTGACAGTCATCGATGCCTATAGCAAATTCGCCTGGGCCAGGCCGGTCAAGTCGAAGAATGCACGTGACGTCACCGAGGCTGTCACAGATGTGTTGAGTGAAGGGGACATACTGGCCAATTTACAAACCGACCAGGGCAAGGAATTGTACAATGAACAGTTCAGTGTCCTGATGAAGAAACATGACATAAATAATTATTCCACATACAGTAATCTCAAAACTTTAATCGTCGAGAGGTTCAACAGGACTCCGAAGGGCAGATGTGGAAGCATTTCGCAGCAAATGGTAGCTACAAGTGGCTTGAGCTACTGCCGAAACTTGTACGCGAGTATAATTCTACAGTGCACTCGACCACTCGCATGAAGCTGGAAGACATGAAAAAAAAACTCCCTGGTTCGGACTGTGTAAGCCATTCCGAAGAGGAGGGACCCGCACAAGCCCAAAGTCAAGATCGGTAACCTGGTGCGTATCTCCAAACAGAAAGGCGTATTCGAGAAAGGGTTCACAGCGAATTGGAGCCCTGAACTGTTTTGTGTGCGACGTATACATAACTAAGCTCCGAGGACCTTCTATCTCGAAGATCTGAACAATGTACCCATCCATGGCGGTTTCTACACCGAGGAGATCCGACCGACGAAGTTTCCAGATGTGTATTTGGTGGTAAAGGTGCTGAAATGGTGTAATGGAAGGGCCTACATCAAGTGATGGGTTTCCCTTCCCCCTACAATTCCTGAGTCGCCAAGGTGGACATCGAGCGGTGAACATCGAAGAAGATTAATAAACCTGTATATATTTTACTATGTGTACAATAAACTTTATGTAAAAAAAAGATATGCTGTGTTATATTTCAAAAAAACCTTTCCTGCTTTATATATAAGAATAAAAAATAATAAATAAATTTAAGTACTTTGCAGGAATGGTCAATGTCACCATTTGGTACAGGCCTCTAGTAACATATAAACAAATATGGCTACCTCCAGTAGCATGCAAACAAAGATGGCTGCTTTCAGTAGCATGTAAACAAATGACGATGAAAACATCAAGATAGCAGAATGAGTATATGTGAGGGGAGTGGAGGCGAGGGAGCCAGTCGTCTGCTGGATTCGAACAGAGGAGAGTAATTGAGGGTGCGAGGTGAGACCTCTGGAAATGTAAGCTTTTTAATTAAAACTTTTTTAACGATTTTTAAAATAACATTTTTTTATGAGAATTTTTAAGGAAAAGGGGAAATTTCGAGGGAAAATAGACGCCGTGGATAAAGACTTTTTAATAAACAAAAATTTTATACAAAGTTTTAGTAAAACATTTCTCGAGGGAAATTTTAGGGAAAAAAGGGAAATTTCGAGGGTTAAAATGGAATAATGGCCGTCAGGGTTAAGGACTTTTTAATCAAGAGAGTTTAAAAAAGGTTTTTATAAAAGCAAATGTTTAAACAATTTTTTATAAATTTTTTAAACAAAAATCTAATTGATTTTTTTAATAAAATTTTTTATATCTTTTTAAATAGGTTTTTAATTTTAAACGATTTAAAATTAAATGTTTTGTTATAAATTTTTAAAGAAGTATTTTGCAATGTTTTCGGTTTTTGAGTCAGATGTCACCAGGGCCAAGGCCAAGGTCACGGGTTAAAGGTCAAGGTCTAGGTCAATGACATCCAAGTTGGTGGTCTTGTGACGTTACTACATGGCGGCTCCCCAGCTCCTACTCCTATCCCCATCCCCTTGTCACCAAGTCGGCTATATCATACTAATGACAGCCCATAGACAAAAAAGAAAAGAGAAATGTTTAACAATCCTTTTTAATGCAGTAATCCTAAGAAAAGTTTAATCCAGTACCTATGTACATCCCTTATCATCATATTTTAGGAACCGTTTGAGATATTTTCCTGAGATAAAAAGTAGCCTTTTTCACTCTCCGACCCTTCATCTATATCTGTGCAAAAAATCACGTCGATCAGTTGCTCCAATTTGACGTGAAAGAAGGACAAACAAACAAACACACAAACACACTTTCACATTTATATAGTAGTAAGGATGAAGACAAACAGAGAAAATAGGTACGTTGGTAATGCCTAGTAAGAAATAGTTCTTACGTGAAATATGATTACATTGAAGGCGCACGAATTCGGTGCGCTGTCAATTTGGTGTAGTTTTCTAGACTCGGTTAAGCTGTATTTGCATGAGGCGGGAGAATATCCTGGAAGTAGAACTGCAGCAGGGCTTCAGAAAAGTTGGAAGTAACCGAGAGCAACGGACTATAGTTGATCCCCTCTTCTCACGACGCAGTCCATTTTCGAACAATATGCTCTGCTCTCTAGCGCCCGCGCGCCGCGCATAATATTTTATTGATAAAACATTTCACATTTTTTGAATAAAGATGTTACAACATATACATCGTATTGTGAAATATGTAACTCACAGCCAAACGAATACTTAATATTCAATTTTTCTTCTTCTTTTCTTCGAGACCCTACTAGGCGCGACTCCCCCCCCCCCCCTAGCAGGGCCCTAAGAAGTGCTCACTTTACCGCGAATAGGGTATAATCATCACTAACATCACCGTGGTGGTGTAATGGTTAGACTACTCGCCTCCCACCATGGCGAACCGGGTTCGATTCCCGCCGGGATTTTCGCATGTGGACGATGCCGCTGGTCGGCGGGTTTTCTCGGGGATCTTCCGTTACCCCCCGCTCCTGCTTCAACGTGCACTGCTCCACACTCACCTTGCTCCACCCTTATCGGCTCTCAAAACCTCTGTGTTACGAGCCGACGAAATCTCTTCACTCACTTTTCCAGTACGGTCGACGTGGGTGTACGGACGAAGGCGTGACATTTTAACTATCCTTGGCGTTCTCGGGCGAGCGTCGATCCAGACAGGGCGTTTCCAATGAACTGGCTAGCCGTCATTTTCCACGTCGTCGGCTATCTTCCTGTATTTTTTCCCTTCAGTTTTATGGTCTTCGTGTTCTTATTGGCACGTGCGCCATTATTTTAACGATCATTTTTAAAGCGAAAAAAAAAAGTATTTCTGTTGTTGTGGAACATTCAGTGTTGTTCCTATAAATAACCAGGTTTACAGTGCACTGCGGATGACATTCAGTTTCATGAGAAAATGCGCTGGGCACTTGTAGAAGTCGTAGGCGATAAATCAATAAAAATCGAAATTTAAATTAAGTACATGGTAATCGCTATTCTAGAGCTGGCAGCTACAGATTTATTGCCATATAACTTAACGTTTATGTCAACTTGAAATGTGCGGATTTCCATTTGGTGACTCCGTACTAGGGTTGTGAAGGTTAACAAGGAACCATTTAACAACTCACTAAACACACAGTAAATTTCATCACTGCCTAAGGCACGTAAAATCTGTGGAACGAAGGTAAAATTTTAATTTTTGTTTTATTATAATTTTAATGATGAAAACTGTCGCATTTGAAACGTAACTACCCGAATAAAACAACTCTGAGGACTATAGCCTATTCACGGTAAAGTGAGCACTTTTAAAAACCCTCTCATTTGGGATGATTGTCAATAAAAATATTTTATTGTAGCCTTAGACGTTAACATTCGAGTCCGGTGAAATATATGCACTGTGTTTATTACTTACATGGCAATATTTACTTTAAAAAGTGGCGGAAGAGTAAAAAATGGCTGATAGTAAATAAGTAACGAGGGCTTCACAAGTGCTTACTTTGCCGTGAACAGCCTATGCACTTAAGGGGATCATGTACTGAAACATTTACTGTGAAATAGTTGTTTGCGCTAATACACGTATCTCGGTAAATAAATGTTCTGCGTATACGACTTTTTGTCAGGAATGATCAAAAACAATTGTCTATGTCCCTATTTTTTACTCTTATCATATTTAAGTGTATTCTTGGAGACAAAAAAATGGTGAAAATGTTTAAATATCGCATTTTTGAAGCTTGGCTATGCAGCTTCCTTAAGCGGGAAGGGAAAAATACAAAGACACGGGCGTAGTTAGCCTATGGGTTTCATCGCGCTTAATAAAGTCCCAGTGTTACAGATCTAATTAGCACAGTACAGCGTCGCGACGGAAAGAAACACTGTACGCCTTGCGCGTAGGAGCGACGAGGCGCTAGGCGTGCGTGTAACTGTCGCCCGTATCGCTCCCTCGCTTCTTGACCTTGGACGCGCAGCTACATACCACTCTTAAGGATTCTGCGTGCCAAGCTATGGAGTTCAAATGGCAAGTCATCCTTTAAAACATTCTTTCTTAGTGCATCAGATTTAAAGATTACTTTTTCGACAAAAAAAATATTTCACGCGACTTTCTCAGAGAATTTTGCCGAGTTAAGAAATGTTCAAGATATTTTATTTATTCGTCACTGTAAATGTAAAATTTAAGGCTGAATTTAAAAAATAAACGTAACGTATTTAAATTTAAAATGGGTAAGATTTCCAATTGTGTCAGTGTTCTTCAAAAACGTCGCCTGGAATACTTTTTGTTTGAAACAGTTGTCTTTAAAACTGATACATTGAGAAAGAATTTCTTTCCCCCCTTTTAAACCCGGTAGGGCCACATCTTGGCTCAGCGAAATTTTGCGGGGCCTGGAGCAAATTTATTTTTGGCGCCCACTATTTGACATGAGACTACCTACTTCTAAGTGTTACTTCAAATTTTAAATTCTACATTACCGGTAGAAAACATTTTGCTTTGAAACAAAATTACCATTTGGGATTAAGCTAATGAATATTGATGTTTTATAAAATAAAAAAAAATAGTATCCTGTTTACATAAAACTAACACGAAGAGCTGTATATATTTTCACTGAAAACAAATGGCTTTTAAGAGTTTAATTAGATTCCACATTCTTGTTATCCTTCAATCTTAATTTAATGGGACACTGAGTACAGTAAGTCAGTCAAGTTACTTGCCTGCATCACGCGGTGTTTATCGTCGCCAGTAGTCAATTTACATGGATGTAACGATCAAAAATCCAAAATCAGTTCCTTACTAGCGATATTTCAGGCGGCACGAGTCTGACCCGAAAATTCCACCCCTATTATCATATCGTAACTTAAATGAGGCAAAACCCTAAAATTTGTTCTCCACGAAAAATTATTAATTTTTATTTTGCACCTAGCAACACAACTTGAATGTATCACCCCACCATTTGCTAGAGAGAAACCTACTGTATCACTTGTATAGGCTGTTCACGGTAAAGAGAGTACTTTTGAGGCCCTAGTTACTTTTTCCTTTCAGCCATTTTTTTTATCTTGTAACCACTTTTTAAGATAAATATTACAATATAAGTAATTAACATAGTGTGTATATTCCACTTCCACTCGGAAGTTAACGTCTATGGCTAAAATAAAATATATTTATTGACTATTATTCCAAATGAGAGGATTTCAAAAGTACTCACTTTAGCGTGGATAGCCTATAGTAAGTTTCACTCTGCCTTCATTCAAAGTCCTTAGTAGCATATTTTAAAATTTCTGACTAATCAAAGAACTAGATGAGCCTGAATCGATTAAAGCTGAAACTTCAATCTTATTATCGATCACCACTCGGATATAGATCAGTCCGTATTTCATGGCACATTATTTACATATGCACGCCGACAATATTTATTCGTTGCGGACAGTCCCTATGCATGTAACCCTTCCCATTACAAAAAAAAACTACATCTTTTAAGGAAAATGGCGGACGATCTAACTCCGACTGTGTTAAACGTATTGTATTACTCTCTTTACTCTCGTCGATATTTCCTTCTGTTTCCTTAGGTTTGCCTTTAATTTCCTCTCTATAAAAACGGTTTGCGGCCAGATGGTTAGTACGACCACATACGAAATAGTTTTTTCGCTCACCGTTTTATCTTCTTCCTGAATTACCCAACTCGTTTTCCGTGCATTTCTCCCTCTACAAAGGTTTTCTCCCCGTGTATAACTAACTCCAATAACTGAGCTAGAGTAGTGGGTTTGGATACAAAAGCCAAGTATATACTGTATTGCGGTAACAAGAAAAAAAAATTCGTTGCGTGAATTGTTATTCATTAAAGGGCAAGCCTAGCACAATTACAATCCCCTGTACCTCTTCTACACTTTTTCATAGTCTGATCCTGCTTTTGACATTTTCCCAATAACTGCAAACGCATTTCCATCATAGCACATTCTGAAGCAACTTGCTGAAGGCATGTATTGGTTAGTTTTACAAAGTCCCAATTCTCTAATTTTGCCCGACAAAACACGGCTTGAAGTCCTGAAGGGACCTTAAATACCGCAGCAGCACATAACACTTGTCGCGTACAATAATTTAAACTCAGCGTGTTGTTAAACGCAACTAAAACAACACTACAGCAGGCTAGGGCGTTGTCTAAGGTCAGGGATCGTATCGGTCAATTCAAGCGGACCATAACGTAATGCCCGTAGAATTGGGCAGAACTCATCCCCAACAACAGCTGTTTCGCAGTCTGGATCCAAGCTGTAGACGTATTTTAAACCAAAATTAGACACGATCCCAAAACACTAACGCGAAACAAAATGGAACTCATCTGAATCTAGCCCCCTCTTTTCTCTTCCATACGACGTAGAAGGTCCTTGGCCAGATATTTTTAAATAATAGGGGAAAGTGGGGGAATTTGGCACGACTTAGATATATCAGTTATAACTTACACAAATAAAGACATGTGATGATGTCACAATGCATGCATAGATAAAAACATGTAACCAATACAACTGTCTAACCCCATTGTTAGAGATGATGGTTTATTGCGGGAAAAGTTGACTGTTTGCTAGGATTCAACGTACTGTACACATGTCCGACAGTTTTCTTTCCTTATTGGCTGTCATGCATGTATGAAGCTACTATCCTATTTCACTGGACCAATGAGGATTCTGATACTATAAGGCAGAACGTTCGTGATTAGTCTGCAAACAACTTAGCCGTGGCAGAACCTTCTTCGTCCAATCACGATAGAATACACTAGTTAGAGTGTTATAGAAAATATGTTGGCTGAAAAAATTTTCGCGATTTTCCATCATCTCTAGCCATTGCGTATTTTGCTGATGTAACTTGTGTGGATTTTAAAAAAAAACTTAAATGCACTAACGAGCGATTTAACGCGAAAGATGGGGTAAAATGGCGCACTACTTCGGCTAATATGGCGCATGGCCAAAATGTATAGAAAATGTGGGGACTGAAGGGAATATGTAACAACACTAACTACCGAAAAATATTTATGAGTTTAGAACCAATAATACTGGTGCTGAAAGTTTTAAAATAATAATAACAATAGTAATAAGCAAGTAATTTAGATTGCATATTTTTTTAAAACTAAGAAACACTACAAATAAGTAAATATACCAGGCTTGCAATGTAAAGATTTCAAGACAAATGAGATTATTTAGTAGTAACAACATTAAAAAAAATATTTAAATACTTTCCTTGTACCCTAGCATATGAAAAATTAAAATATAAAAAAATACTGTTTTTGTGTTGAAGAAATTTTTGAGAGAAAAATAAATGGAAAATATTTTCACTTCTGTAGAGGAAAAATTCTTGAATTGGTACTAATATTTTAAAAGTCTGAGAGTTTTTCAATAATATATACAGTAGTTTCCGTCTTTCTTTCCTCAAACAAATGTCACATGTATAGTTTTCTACACTGCCCCACCCACGACACTCAGCATGACACCACAGAGAACAGAACACACATCGATACCAAATATCACCATCTTTCCCGAACTGCCCACAAATCAGGAAAACCTCTTTACCTAAGCAGCTCTCCTCGTCATCCACGTCAGAATCATCGCAGCACAAATTTTCTTGAACATTTTCTTCACCTTCAGACGATGAAGTGGTATCGAAAGTCAATCTTCTGCTAGGCCTAGCCCTAGCATTGAGCATTTTTATTTGAACTAGGATTCTTTTCTTTCCGTGTTTGACAACTGCAGCTTTTTTCACTACTTTTCTACATTTAAAACCTGAGAAATTTCTTTTCTCTTCTTTTCTTTCAACTTTTCTTTGTTTGGCGTTGCCGTTATAATCTCAGATTTTTGTTTTCGTCCTTTTGAAATGTTAGAAGCAGAAGGAAGAGCAGGTTGTGGTGCAGGCGATATTTCTTCCACACTTATAGGCCTATGGATATTTGAAGTTGAAGGGACTGGGGAAGAGATAATATTAGGTGTAGTGTCTCTAGGCCTAGTCTGAAGAAATGACATGTTTGCTGTAGAACTCTCACTGTCGTTTTCATTTTCATTATCCGATAGCTGCAGTCTTGGAGAAAAGCTTGAACACTGATCTGAAGACTCAAAATTACTCACAATGAATTTTTCTCTATTCAGAGGAAATACTTCTGCTGCTCTGAATCCAGAAAGGGCTTTTTCCATGGTTGCTACTTCCAGATATGCACAGTTAAAAAGGTCAGCCACTTCAAATGGAGTGATTCTAGCATTTGCTCCTGATGTTTTAAGGGAAAGGCCACTCTCTCTGTCCAGGGAATTTTTTTAGTGGACCAAAGAATGTGAGATCAGGCGGCTGCAGCTTGTGAGACGTGTGTGGTGGGATCCTCAACAAGACATCTCCACTTTCTTTGTAAAAGTTACAAATATAAAGCGATATATGGATACAGTTATTATCAAGAATTATGAGAACTGGATCTTCTGTATTTGATCTCGTGAGGTTCTTAAAGTGTTGAAACCTGTCAAGACAAAGCTCCTCGTTACTCCAGCGATTATTTCAGCATTTATAAATTGCTCCTACAATTACACATGACCAAGAACATGCATGTCACCGGTAGTACCAACTATTTTCCGATACAACCAAATCTCATCACCAAGTTCCATCTTCATCTTCTTATGTGAATACATAGACACATTACCAAAAACACTAATTACATCACTATTGTCTGCCTTGCACTCGTGAACTGGAAAAGTCTTCCAACAGATTATCCTCATTCTTGCTGAGGTTGTTATCCATTATTTTACGAGGGGAAATGAATAAGGGAGGCACATATGTAACAGAAGCACTGACTGCACAAAGTGTTGTAATGTTCTTTCCCTTCTCCCATGAAATCCTTGATCCAAACTGTTATACTCCTTTAGGGTCGAGCAATTTTGGAAGTTTCTGCACAGTGGTGATTCTCGATTCATGCACATTGAAAACGCTATCTTCTGTGAATTTGTACTTTTCCATGACGTTTTCCAAGTTGTCAAAGTATGTCTTCAATGGTTCTTCATTAAATGCTGTGATTCTATTCAAACTTGTGCCTTCTGGTTTTCTTAAGCTTATCTCTGGGTGCCTGCGCATGAAAAGATAATACCAATCTTTCCCAGCTACTTTCTTTTCCATGTTGAAGTTATGCGGAATATTGTTAACTTCTGCATATTGAAATGCGAGTGTTCTGAGCTCGTATGGTGTAAGGCTATAAAATAAATTTGCTAGTTTAATACCTGTGATACCAGTTCATCTTCTTGAGCTTTAGTAAATACAGGCCTTCTATCTAAATTAGTTTTCACGGGTATTTCCTTTGCCTTGTTTATTGCCTCTTTGATTTTTCTTCGTACTGAAGTCTAGAGAAAGCCATATTTTAATGCACTTTCCCTAATTGAAGTGCCTGATTATACCTCTTCAATTGCAGTTACCAGCGATTCTGCATACCACAGGGCCCAATTAGTATGCCTCCTGTATTTTCTTGGCATCTGCAACCAAACAGAACCATTGTACTATACTTTAACTGCCACGACATTTTTTAAAAATATGCTAATAAAATATATGTGGGCTAATATGACGCGGGAAGACACAGTGCGCCAAATTCTCCCAACTGGTAGTGCATACAAATCAGGACTTTCTATTTACGTATTTGCTAATATAAACTAATTCGACCAAAGAAAATTAAAGGCAAACCACACACTATTTCACCAATTACTAACATTTTATCATATACTACAACTATTTCCGTACCTTTTAGGAAAGTGCAGTGAAATATTAAATAAAATGGTCACGAAAACAACACTGGTTCATAGCTCCGGCTTGACACAATGGCGACGCGCGTTGGGATGTGGAGATAGTCACCGCGACGGACGCTAGAGTTCGGCACCTGTCGGGCACTTCTACAATTACTAGCAAGCCAGAAAGAGACATGCGTCGATTTGCCCGCCCCGCCAAATTCTCCCACTCTCCCCTACACCTTTTCAAAACTGCCCCTGTTCCGGAAAACTGCCAAAATCTCCAGCAGAGTTGCGCAGATTCGCTGTGACCCCGAGAAAACCCGCCTTTCTGCCTCATTGGCCAACAGGGATAGCCTCTCGATAATCACATGCACTGTCAACGCAGTACCGTTGGCTGCAGCTAACTGCCGATAAATTTTAACAACCTTCACAAGATTTATTCTCCTGTTTTCTTTACTGAGATAACTACTATTCAAAAATATGAAATGCCAATTTTCTTGGTAAGACGTTATGTCAGGCATAAAATGAATATTAGCTATGTCAAAGGACATATGCACACCATATTGAAAAGAAAGAAACCCCTCTGTTTGTGCGTTACGTATTTCAACGCATTTTTTACAATTACAAAACATTGGAAATTTACATTAAAATTTACAAAATTACAAAAATTGCCAAATATCTGGTCTACATTGAACATAAATATAAAATTTTTGCATTTTATTTTATATAGACATTAAATCATAATAGTCTCACTCTATACACCTATAAAATTGTCGCTCCAAACGAGATTTCATCCCAAATTCCAAAATACTTTCGCTACAGCAGTGAGTCGAAAATTTTCTCTTTTAAAGATTTTTCTAAACCTCACATAACATTTCACTCCAATGTGAAGAAAAATGAGAAAAGGTATCATTATTTTCCCTGACGACTCGAGGGGTCTTAAAACATACATATATATTATATATGTATTCGGCTCCCGCTGACGGGAGCCGAATCCTTCCGTCCTCGGCCCCAGCCAGGGTTTATAAACCACTTCCACAACGTGGAAAGGAAGGGAATAGATTGCTCCAGAAATACGCTTTAATAAACATGTAGGTAAAACATTTCCGACCACGTCGCATCACCTAGGATTGGCCCACCAACTGAGCCAATGAGGAAACAGTGACGTCACAACGCAAGTAGCGCCCCCACATAACTAGAGCTAGGGTTAGTCTTCATTCTGCAAATGGATGGCGTGATCATGCTGCTGTACTCGTGATCGGTGTTCATGCGTCGGTCCCTATCGTACCTCGAAGACAACTATCGTCGGCTACCAGCAACACCGGACGATCCACTTATTCGCCCCGGCCAGCCAGCACAGCAGAACAGCGATGAAAAAATAGCATTCGAGGTAAGGATAGACGTCTTGTAATTTATTTGGCGCAGGCGGGTTAAGAAAAAAAAAACGTAGTTCTCGATGCAGGGAAAATGTCGGTGCTAGACATGAGACGACGGGAGTTTCATAGTATAAAGGTGTAATGGATCTTCAAGCCGGGAGTTTATTAGAGTCGGGCTTGTGGACGATAGAGCGACGTAAAGCGACGAGCTAGAAGAGCAACGAGCAGCGCCGGAAGTGACCAGCAGGAGGAATATCTGCGACTGCGAGCATCAGAGTAGTGAAGGATGCGACTGGTAGGATGGACTATTGGATTGGATGCGTGAGTGAAAGACATTATAGGCTGTTCACGGTAAAATGAGCACTTTTGAAAACCCGGCTTAATATCTACTTGTATGCCTGTTGTGTATTCTTCCACCTTATGTAAAATTAACATTGCCGTGAGCCTCATCGTTTTGTTCATGCGTCGGTCAAGCGAAAGTGTGAAATAATCACGAAAGAAAATATTTTACTAATCTTCTCATTCTTGCACTTCGATGCATGAAAAGAAACATAAAGTGAAAGAAATAATTTATGCTATCAGAAGTGGCTACCTTTCACTTTTTATTCGACGTTGAGATATGGAACTACTTTTCCTCCATCGTTACCAACTTTACTGGGCGCATGTCACTCAGTGCGCCCGTTAAAACATATGCAGGTAGGAGCAGTGACTTTTTGCGAAGGTTGATTTCAAAAGTGCTCACTTTATCGTGAACAGCCTTTACAAATAATGGAAACAGACAGACTGAAAGAGTGTTAATAATAAGTATGGGTTAGTTCACTATAAGCCAACGGAGACATATAGAAGGGCGTTAGTTAGAGTTTAAATAGGCATTAAATATCGCGCTCTCTGAGAAATAAAGAATAATAATAGTGGAGATAAATAATTTAATGCTGGAAATTTTAACTGTGCGAATAAATTAAAAATCAGATTCTGCTCTTTTATTTTCATTAATCCCTCCAATCCTCACGAACTCAGATACGCCCCTCAGGCAACTTGTAACAAAATGATTCTGTAGAGAGACGGAAAAATCTCCCAAATAATAAAAGTGAATGTAAATGGCACGATAAGTGAAAGCCTGGCGATCATTCGTCAAGGATAGCAATGATAAGAATACAACTGGTGACCTTGAAGGCGCAAGTTTTCAAATCGTCCATATTGTAACCATTCCCGAAAATCCATCGCCCCTCGTCCTGTGCCTTTCGCAGCATTGTGACGTAACTCAGATATCCTGTGCGCAGCTTTATAATGCAGTCGGTCCTGCCGAAATGTGCTGACAAGAGGATTTCGAGAAAACTGGCCTGTGCCGTACCGCGCTGTGCTGCACAAGTGAGTTTCCTGTTTCAAACGAACTACCGGCAGTGCACAATAAAGTGCTTCACTGCACAAATTATTTCGAGTGGGTTTTGCGTCGTCATATGACAATGGCAGAAATTTATTCGGAGGGGGCGGCGGGTTAGGCCTAAGTCTTTTTACTAGGCTTATTTGACCCTCTCTGTGGGCGGTTCTGAGTGTAGTTCAAGATAAGTTACTTTGAAAATTCCTTTGTCTTTGGAAACAAAACTCACGTAAATATGTTTGCATTGCTTAAAGCTGTGCTACTGTTCCAACCGCATACTAATAGTGAGGTAGACCGATCTCACTGGCTGCGCACAACGAGTCTCCATGTCCCATCATTGAACTGCTTTTATGCCAACACGGCTAGCAAAAACGGCGTTTTTGTTAGAATATTTATTAGTAAACAAGTGCTTTGAGATGTATGCATACATGCTCTATCCGATTTGTAATGCAGTTTGATTAGATTTAAATTGTTAAAAGTATTTTATTCCTATACAAGTGGCTGTCTTTTGAAAATTAAGATACAGACAAACGCGTTCGTCACTGTTGACCATGTGACCTTGACAGTTGTGTTCCATTGGGATAGGTCAAGGTTATGTACATGTGCAGAAGACGAATAACTTGTCTACCTTATCTGTAGTCTACGGTTTCATCATTATATTACAAGACCACTATTGCCCAACAACAATATCTTTCCTTGCTGTAATATTTTTTCTAACCATTCCAAAGAACACAATTATCATAAATCCTTTTACAGAATAAAGTACTATTTATTACGCCAAAATAAATTCGTCCCCCCATTGGTTGATTATCAACCAATAACAAACGTTGTACAGTAGTGACCAATAGAACTGATGTTCTTGTACTGGTTGTTATAGGCAGAGACGTGAAAAACTCGCAGAATCATTTCAGGACAAGCTGAAGTTAATAAATTGATACTTTTATGTTACTTTAACAATTGGTCCACTAGTTGTTTGGTAGTACCTCCTCCTGGAGAACATCAGTTCTATTGGTCACTACTGTACAACGTTTGTTATTGGTTGATAATCAACCAGTGGGGGGACAAATTAATTTTGGCGTAATAAATAGTACTTTATTCTGTAAAAGGATTTATGATAATTTATGATAATATATTTATGATAATATATATTTATGATAATATATATATTTATGATTATATATAATGTGTGTATGTATTTATACAAGGAAGTTTTTGGAAAATAGCTGCCAAATATACTTTTGCACCAGTACAAATAAATTACAGTAAATTTCACCAAACTTTATTGTGGAATGTGTAAAACTTATGTTGAATTATAACATGCCAGTTTTATATACTTGAATCTTACTATAAACATTGAGTTACATAGACAATTTTGTAAGTTTTCTTACATAATGTTTTGTAAATATACAATATTTCAGCAGCTGCAGAGTTACAAGAAAGTTTTTGCAATTCGATTCCAAAGGATTGTTTGCAATACGCACAAAAATGATTTAGTAACTTATACATATTGCTTTGAAGTATAGCCTACCAGGTATTGGCTTAGTAAACAAATATTTAATAATTATCGGGCAAAGGACACGTCATTGCCCCTATAGAAATCTGAAGTTTACTCCTACGTGGCTATTATTATTTAGTTAAACACGTAATCTACCTTTCATAAATGGTCATGTTTAAATGTATGCCTTCTATTTCAAAGGAACATATTCAACTGTACACCAAAGATGAAACCTACAAATCTGCTCATTACTTTAAACTTATATTTTTTTGCCTTAACATGCCATGATTACAGTGATATTTTTAACAAGTTAACCATGCTTGCATTTATTTTCTTCTGCTTATCTATATTATGAGTATATGACATTTATTTTGATAAAAGGCTCCCTTCTTTCCGTAGATATAATTTCGTTGGAAATTTTTTTTGTAATAAGCACTTTAAAGTTGTTTAATAAAATGTTTTATAACTTTTAAGCACATCAAATAACATTTTAAAAAACTTCTGATTCCTTACATTAAAATTTTACCACGAAATAAATATTTTACAGGGACAGTTTTAATATTTTCAATACAAAGGTGTATATAATAACGTTGTAAACGTCTGTGTTAAAAAGTCTGAGAAACTAAGGGAAATCGTGTAAATGACTTTCTAAATGCTAAACGAGGTTGTTAAAGAGGATGGAATGTTTGATTTGACGGCTCAAGAAGTAAATAGCGTAATAAGAATGAGGACTAGCGCAATCGCCATAACCTTGTATTAAAAGAAAAAGAAAATCTCACTCTTCATCTCTAACCAGCTCACTAGTTTACTTGTAATTTCCTCACTACTGTTCTCAACGTAGAATAGGAAAATGTTCACGTGTGCCATTTTTGCTAGAAATCTCTTTAATAGTCTCCATTAAAAGCCTCGCTTAAATCCGTATATCTTGCACAATTCTGGATATTGTATATGCCCTTGTAAAAAGTCTGCGAGATAAACGGTACGATTCAAGTCACATTTATGACACGTCGTAAATTATTCAAACACGATGACTAGAGAAGCGTTTTAATGCAATGAGAGTGAACCAAGCTTCCAAGTTGCATTTACTGTTTAATTGTATTCGCGGGAGTGTTTGTTTTATACTGTGTCTGGGTTACAGTGGTATATAACATTACTCCCCGGGTTGTCTAGACATTGATGCGGTGTACTTCAGCGTGTTCGAGAGCATAATGGCATTTGAGCTGTTTGAACAAAGTGCACTGTAATGACGGCAAATGTTTTTATTTTTTCTTTCACAGAAGAAGTACTTAATGCCATTTATTGTTGGCCAAGATACCTAGACATTATATTAGAGAGAAACAAAGTAGAATTTAAACAGTTTTTTTGAATACTTCATTTTAAATTTAGTATTGTCATTGAAATACTTCAACATTTTAACTCGCTGGAAGTAGCTATTCTGCAACCGTTAACTAAAGAGAATTCCAGCCTTGTTTTATTATTTACTCGCAAAATAGGCACCACCGAAGAAAGTTTTTCCCTCCATCAAAATTCTAACGTTTGTTAACGTGACAATTGTTTTTAATTTTTAGAATAGTTTAATCAACCCATCATTTACACAGGAACTTTATAATATATACACACCTTTAGAGAAGATACTATACTAGTGGCACGAAATTGAGGAGTACCACTTTATAATATATACACACCTTTAGAGAAGATACTATACTAGTGGCACGAAATTGAGGAGTACCACTTTATAATATATACACACCTTTAGAGAAGATACTATACTAGTGGCACGAAATTGAGGAGTACCACTTTATAATATATACACACCTTTAGAGAAGATACAATACTAGTGGCACGAAATTGAGGAGTACCACTTTATAAATCTTATAATAATATAACAACAATAAACGTAATAACTGAGTGCATAAATAAAACAACCAACATTAATTTCTAAACTGAGAAAAAGAAATAGTTCCTGGTACCAAATATATTTACCAGATAGTATTGGTTTATGTTGAACAATATTTAGTTAACACAACCAAACCGTTCTTTCCCAGAACATCTGCATAGATTTCCTTGAACCAAATAATATTGTTTAAAATTATGTTTAGAGCCAAACATACCTTTCTGGTTGTTTCGGAAGTATGAGCATATATTTAGTACGAACAAATATGTCACGATGGCTGCCTTACGTTTCGTGTTATCATGGTAGATACAAATCGCTAACTTGTTTCGAACTGTCTGCGAACTGAGCAAATATTTTGTTGCCCTGAACAATGTGTAATAGCAAATGCAAATGGTTTACGCACTACCGGCGTTCATTTGGTTGGCCACGTCATTTGAGTCTCTTTGTTTGAAAATGAAGCTGAGTGTTCGTATACAATGTATGTGACAATTTGTATACAATTAGTGGCTTTCAGTATGGCTGGTACAACGTTGTGTTGGTATAAACTATCTCGTTAGTATCATTTCACTTGAAGGCGAAAAGTACGTATATAAAATCGAACGTAGTGTGTATGTGTGATACTGTTATGCCAATAAGTAAAGTGTCAAATGTCTGAGAAAACACTCCGAGCTGAAGTCGCAGTAGAGTTGTCAACGTTTTGCAGGTTTTATTGAACTGCGTTTTATGATTCAACATAACGCTAGCATAACAAACATTGTAATTATTTTACATAATGGCTTATAAAAAATGTTGTTCCCTAACGACATCCCTAACGCGCTGCCAGGTGCTGTGCCTCAAGGAAAATAACGTGTTCGCACTCGCGAGTGTTGTCCAAATTATAACATAATAACTTTCCATAGAAAAATAACAAATATGTTGTAAACAAATGAACATAACTACACACGAGACCCTTGATAAATAAAGAGTAGCCATGTATACCAAGTAAACCATTAAAACTCGCACAACATAAACATAGCAGATGTATCAGAATGTAAGTCTTCAAGGTATTAAGTACTATAAAGAGAGAAAATACTTAGAATCACGTAGTTTTTTTATAAAACATTTCAAGTGAAAGCAAAAATGAAATTATTTAAAAACCGAAAGTTTTTACATGTATAACGTGATTCAGGAAGAAAACGAGGATTCACTTTAATACACAATTATGTTACACTTAAACATGTGCGATTTAATTAGTGCAAACACACATGTTAAAATATTTTAGTTTGTTCCATCAACAGACAAATTCTTTTCCCCAGTTTGTGTTCTAGTTTCTTTTCTCTGAATGTTCTTTCCACCCGGGACCACGGTGGCTGAGCGGTTAGCCTGCTCTACCTCCCGCTAAGGCGATCCGGGTTCAATTCCCCGGCCGGATCTCTCCGGATTTTCGCACGTGGGAATCGTGCCGGCGGGTTTTCTCGGGGATCTCCCGTTTCCCCCGCCCTTTCATTCCGGCGCTGCTCCATACTCACCGGTTCCCAAGACCTCGATGTTAAGAGCCGCCCAAATCTCTTCACTTCATTTCTTTCCACCTCTATCATCCCAGTAGTTGGGCTAGGTAGGGAGGGGAGAAGAGAGTGATTGGGGGGGGGGGTGTGTCTCCAACTGACGCTAATTTAAAACCGTTTCCCTCACCATTCATAAACAGACCGCGCATCGATGGAAGTGTACGATACCACTGAAACACTGGCAGGATCCTTATTAAAGTTCGGAGTTAAATAAATCACTTTTATAAACAAAAAGTGGTCGTCAAACAGTATCAACACACGCATTGCTACGCGCAAATGAAAGAAACTGGCGGCGAAATCTCAGCTCCAGCGCCAGAACGACGTAATTTTGACACGAGTGAGGCTTGAACCATTTTTGCTCCCCGGCTGTAATCTGACACGAAGCTGATATTGGATCTTTTTTTTTCACCTTGCCGCTCGCTGATAACGTTGCGTGTGTCAGCAGCAGCAGCAGAGGAATGCTGCAGAGACTCCTGTGAAGCGATCTCGCTCCGCAAGACAAGCGAGGCGGGAGATGGACGATAAACAAGAGTCGAAGAAGGCAACATCGTGCCGGACCTACAGGCAGTACCTGGCGGCTTTGGCAGGTACTTGAACTGAGAGCCCCGCTCAACTATTCTCAGCAGTTTTCACTCGTAGACGTCTTTAAATTTGCGACCATGGTGCGAGGCGAACCAGAAAATCCGATGATAACAAAATCGGAGGATACAGTTTGGCATTGCAGCTTCGAATCTATCGTCTACATTCAAATATCAATTACACCACTCGATTGCTATAGAATCAAAGAATATGATACATTGAGTGAGGACTGCGAAGACTCACGCCCAAGGGGAGGGGGGGGGGGTACCGCAAGTTTGAGTTCGTTTCGTCGAGTTTCATAACTTCCGCGTAGTATAACTGTTGACTCGGAGAAGTTACGACGCTCGTTTAAGTTTCAATCGATTGCGCGTATAAAAAGGTTTTTTCTTTTTTGGTCGCGTGGTTATGGTGAAATTGCATGCGTTTAATGTAAAAAATTAAGAAAGCTTAACACAATGGCGGCCTATACTCGTCAAAAAGCCAAGTCGAAACGCGTAAATCGTATACGGTTGGAAAGAGAATCTCAAAAGCAATCCAGTGATACCCATAAAACCCCATATGATCGAGCGACGCGGTGCCGGGAACATAAAATAAACATCAAGGCGCCCGAGCGCGTCAACGTAGAGATATTCACGCAAATCAAACGGCCGTGTCCCCAACACAGCCACATCCCATTTTTTTTCCTTCACGTATTCGTACCTCTATTTGACGAAATTAAATTAATATTTTACAAATTTGCTCATTTTTAACCACTCATGACATGCTTTGTTGTTATGTACCACAAGCGTGTTATACACGTGTTAACATAAAAATTCCTTATTTTTTTATTGAATTGAATTCTACTCACATCTTATGGGTACATTATAATATGTGATTTACAATTAATATGAATCAAAACAGGGAGAAAATAAGTGTTTTGGTAATTCCTAGTAAGAAAGTTCTAATGCAAAATATCACTACACTATGTGCTTGCGAATGCGGTGCGTTATCCCTTCGGAGTAATTTTCTAGACTCGGTTAAGCTTTGTTTGCATGAGGCAGAGGAATATCCTGGAAGTAGAAATTTTAGCAATGCTTCGAAAAGTTAAAAGTAACCATGAAAGGACAACAGGAATTCGGATTCTATTCATGTCAGTTCGTAACGAAAATAAAAATAGCAAATCGCACATCACCTATTTACACTTTCCTGTAGCACAAATAGTTTGTACCCAAGTGCTGCGTCTTTATAGTAACATGTTTATTAATTACATAGCCAATTTAATATGTATATATTGTTCACTGTTTTACAGTTTCTGAGTGGATTAAAAAAAGAAAGAAAAAACAACAATCTGTCTAGAAAATTTGTCGAAAAATATTAATTTTATTTGTTGTTTAAGGAGAAATACTCAAAGGATACTATAGGCTAACCAAGGAGAAATGAGCGCTTGTGAAAACCCTGCATAAGATCTACTTGTATGTACGTTTTGTATTCTTCCGCCTTATGTAAGATAAACATTGTCATGGGCCTCATAACTTTATTCATGCGTCAGTCAATTGAAACTGTGAAATTATTAGAAAAGTAAATATCGTATTAACAAATCTGCTCATTTTTTACATTTCGATGTATCCTTTTAAAAAACACAGAAAGCAAAAGAAATTATTTAAGACGTCAGAAATGGTCGCCTAAAACTTTCTATTCAATATTAAGGTACGGAACTATTTTGCATCCATCGTTACCAATTTTACTGGGTGCATGTCACTCAGTGCACCCGTTAAAACATATGCAGTTATGACCAGTGACTCTTAGTTATAAAAGTGCTCACTTCACCGCGAGCAGCGTATAACATAGTATTTTCAGCATGTGACACGAATCATTATTGGAACACGTGCAGTATGTAGATACAATTAGCTCCAAGAAACTATTTCGTTGTGCCGTAACTCACTTTATGTTTACGTTTATGCAGAAATGAATCCAATGGATATGGAGTAGGGAGTCATATAGTACGTAAATGCGCTGTCATTTTCTTGTGACGAGAAAGGGAAGAATGTGTTCCAAGGGGATAAAAAATTTCACTAGAATTTAAAATGTCATTGGTTGCCATGATTTACAACGCGAGCAAACCGAATCAGGGACGGTTCGGGCCCAAATTTTTGGCACGGTTAAAAAATTTCTCGGCATCGAGTAAGTAACCAAACGGTCTGTAGTTCACTATAACAGCAGTCCAATTTTTTTAAACTGTCGGAACAAGTACAGCAGTGGAATGATCCAATACTTTCATTACGGTAGCGAGTGTCGGAATGACTTTCATTACGGTAGCGAGTGTCGGAATGACTTTCATTACGGTAGCGAGTGTCGGAATGACTTCCATTACGGTAGCGAGTGTCGGAATGACTTCCATTACGGTAGCGAGTGTCGGAATGACTTTCATTACGGTAGCGAGTGTCGGAATGACTTCCATTACGGTAGCGAGTGTCGGAATGACTTTCATTACGGTAGCGAGTGTCGGAATGCGGTTGCGCATATTTTCAAGATGGCCGTAGCCACTGTCGGAATGAAAATTACTGGAATCGGAGAAAACTCGATGTTACAATTTGGCGTTATGGCTTTTCGTATGAGATTGTAACCATACTTACTGTCAGTTTAAACGCTGATAGAATTGTACATAATAGTGTTTCTTACGTCATTTGTTTTGTCCTTTTAATTTTGTTTTATCTGCTTTACTTTGAAAACTTTACTGAAATTCGTAGTCATTCTACAAGTTTTCTTGCAAAATCATAAGCATTTTAAAATACGCATACTGCCATACCGCTAGTTGTTGATTAAATTGTTATGACTTAAAAAATAATGCTTAGAATAATTTTTGGAGAAGTTATTGTTACTTTTAGCTGGTCGGTGACCGTGTATCAGTTACAGAAAGCGATCCGACACGATAATCTCTTTAGCGGCGCTTTATGCTGACCGTGGTTGAATTTATTTCTGCGTTTATCTGAATAATGCTCTGGATTACTGACCTCGTTCTCTCAGCATAACTCGGGGTGCGTTGAACCTTCCAGATGGTCAGGGCAACGCTATATAAGTGTGGCAGGCCTCCGGGTCGAGAGTTTAGTTGAGTTGAGTGGAGTTGGAGGATGAGTGAATTAGTGACTGAGTTCCGAGCGATACAGGAACGAGCGGCGAGAGACGTGACCAGCGGAAGGGAAGTCTGCGATTGCGAGTAACAAGCAGTGAAGAGTGCGGCTGGCAGGCTGGACTATTGGACTAGAAGCGTGAGTGAAAGACATTATAAATGATGGCAGCAAATAGAATGAACACGTGTTAATAATGAGTAAGTATGAGTTAATTGATTGTAACCAACACAGCCAATTCGGAAGGACGATAATTAGACTTGAAATATACATTAAATATCGGGCGCACTTTTAAATGAAAAGAGTAAAAGTGGATACAGATAATTTAATGCTGTAAATAATAGCGGAGTGAATAAATTATGACTCAATTTAGTTTCTTTTATTTCTTATTATTTTATTAACGCCTCCATTCCTCACGAACTTGTATACGGCCCTGAGGCGTCCCATATAACATTATGATACGCAGTTATAACTAAATGAGTAGTAATAAACACAGGTTTTATCTAAGCTGAATATGATTTATACAAAATCCCAACGATGCAACCGTTTAGGAATATCCAACAACTGACGGTAGTTTACGTGAAAAATCTCTGGCGGAATGAAGAATCTGGCAGCTGCTCCACTGCGTGATTCACTTCTACTCTCGATGGCTTTATTCTGATTTTAACTTATTTTTAACCATCTACCGGCTGCGTCATCTCCCTGAGAAGAAACGTATGAACTAAAATTTTTAAAAATAAGTAAAAGAAATGAAATGAAAGCTCACTCAGAAATTTATTGATACAAGCTTGTAATCCGGGATAGTTGCTACGATAGGAACCTAGAAGACAACACAATTAACATGATTTTATTTAGTGTTAGACATTTCTAACCAAGCACACTACAAAAATATCCCAGCTATTTTCGCTAAACTAAAGATGAATGCGGGGCCGCGGTGGCAGAGCGGTTAGCTCGCTCGCCTCCCTCCAAGGCGAACCTGGTTCAATTCCCGGCCGGGTCACCGGATTTCCGCATGTGGGAATCGTGCCGGGACGATGCCGTTGGTCGGTGGTTTTTCTCGGGGATCTCCCGTTCCCCCCTCCCTTTCATTCTGGCGCTGCTTCATACCTCAATTATCCTCATCGGCTCTCAAGACCTCACTGTTAAGAGCCGGCCAAATCTCTTCATTCACTTCACTAAAGATGAATGCACTCAGTTCTCACCATCAATACAAAATAGTTTGTGTTCAGAACCGAAATATTACTCTGCATGATTACTTGAAGTACGAGTTGAAAATAATTTTAAACAATCATCAATAAATGTTACAATTAATGATTCAAAGCTAAAAATGATCAATAATCAAAACATTAAATGTGATAAAACTTTTATCAAAAATCAATTAACTCATTACATTATTAACATCAAGGTTTTAGAACTTTCTAAAACCACACATAATTTTACTATGCGGATTTACTATTTACTATGCGGATGCCTGAAAGGCGTGTCTGAGTTCGTGAGGGATGGAGGTCTTAATAAAAATAAAACAACTATATTTTATTTGTAATTTACTCACATAGCTATTATTTACAGCATTAATTTATCTGCCTCCACTATTACTCTTTTTATTTAACAGTGAGCGCAATATTTAATGTTTATTTCAACATATGGTGCCATCATTTGTAAGTCTTTCACTCACGCATCTAGTCCAATAGTCCAGCCAGCAGGCCGCACCCTTCACTGCTTGATACTCGCAGTCGCAGATTACCCTTCCGCTGGTAACTTCTCCCGCTGCTCGTCGTCTGTCACCGGGAACTCAGCCACTCAGCCACTCAGCCAATCAACAACTACTCGGCTCGTAGGCCTGTCACACTTTTATATCGTCCGCCCTGACCATCTGGAAGGTTCAGCGCACCCCGAGTCATGCTGAGAGAACGAGGTCAGTAATCCAGAGCATTCTTCAGATACACTCAGGAATCAATACAACCAGGGTCAGCAGTGTGTACCGCAAAAGGGATTATCGTGTCGGCTCGTTGTTTGTAACAGATACGCGATTCGATCACCTGCCATTCTAAACAGTCCATCGGCATGCTGCCCTGTTATTATCACTACGCTGCCATTGTCTTTCGCCCGCTCGCGCAGGATGGGCCAAGGTCAGCAGCGCAGACCAGCGAAACGTAACAATATGTATACATGTACGAAAATTGTGACAATAAAGAACTCTGTTTTCTCCCTAAATTACAATATTTTATTATAATTTTTCGAACATGTTTTACAACTATTTGGTTAACCATTTATATATGTTATGAAAAGTTATTTTTTTTGTTAATTCTTTGTAGTAAATTTCTTTTAAATGCTACGCTTAAATAATTAAAAATTTAAGTGTAATTTCTTATGTAACAAAATTATTTCAGTACCAATAACAATAAAATTTTAAACCATATCTTAGACTAAAAACGCGATACATTTCCAAATTGTAAAATCACTGTATTCATTTAAGGGGGCTAAATTGAAAATACATATTTACAGTTTAAAAGAATACCATTTTTGATATTTACTACAACGAGCTTATTTTATCTTTTTATACATCAGTATTCATTGATAACAATAAAATATTTGATTATCGATCATCTAACAATATTACATGTATTTCAACTTAATTATATTTCATTTATTATTTATTTCTAGAAAAATGTTACAAACATTTGGAAGGAACACATGATTTTATTATTTCTTCTAAATATTTTACACTGTGTTCCATAAATTTTTTTTAGAATAATTGCTATTTTCTATTGGTAAATTGTGTTATATTTTTATTCATACTTGCAGATAAATATAACAATGTCATCTAACTAATCTAATCGAAAATTCACTATACGTAAAATCAAGATGCAATTTATTTTCAAAGATGGTGGTTGTATTACACCACGAATAATTATTTCATAAAGGAAACATGTACATATAAAATAACTGGAAAACAATTTGGTACTTGAACTATCTTTGCTATAAAAAATTAGAAATCGAAATAATAATATTTTAATACCTGCTTGATTATACCAGAGCAACTATTGTTGGACCAAGAAATTATTTGGAAATGTATTCTTAGTAACAATACTGTTTTCATAAAAATTGGAAACCTAAATTTAAATAAATTAATGATAGTTTACATCAACGAAAGTATACTTATCTATAAAATTATTGTAGAGTGAAATTAAAATTTAAAAAAATTCTGTTATTTTGAACAATAGTGTAAAATCTCTCAACTCAACTCCTAAAGTGGATAAATACAAATATAATTCTTATTTTTTGCTTTGATTTTTGAGTGTTATGATATAGTTTGAAAACATTTGACCAGAGAAAGCTGTGTAATATTGAGTTTTAATTAACCCAGACGTATTGAAATGTTACTAAATGGTTGTTTGGATATAATAATTTTGTACATATTTTTGGCAGGAAGTTGGGAATCTAAAATACATTAAAAATAATGTTGTTTAAATAAATATCTTGTGAAAAAACTATGTTTGTAGAGATATAAATATAAAAGTAATAGTATTAAGTATAAAACAATGGTTATATGAAATAAATATAAAACGAATACTAGTTAAATGCTTTTACTTTATAATAAAATAATTTTCTTATAAACTGTTAGAGGGTAAAAATAAAAATGGAGTAAATCTGAGTACGAAAATTAGTTCTTATCCATATTAATAAGAAAACAGTATTTATTTCAACTAAAAATTATTGGTTTAAAGCTACATATTTTTATATACTTTACAAAATAATATGACATATATGTTACAATTAATTTTACAAACACCCTAGATCAGAAAATGCCGCCCCATTTTCTTGGTTTTTGGAATTACCAATCACATATTTAAAACGATATTTTTAACGAACCAAACCTGTTTTATTTAATCGTACATACAATTTCGCCGGCAGAAAATTCATTAAAGAATTGACAGGCAGTACATTTTTTCCTGCAATAAGTGAACATGGTCAATGTATAATATGTGGCCATAGTGCACCTATAATTGTTAGAATCCTACCATATGAGTTTTTAAAATTACTTCTAGACATAAATTTTTTGCCATTTTCTAAAACGTCTGTGATCACGGTGCTTCTAGAAATACACTACGAGAAACTTAAAAAATAATGCCACAAAATCCCTTGTCCCAATGTATGGAAATTTTATTAATACATTCGAATTTTTATTTCATTAATACACTAAAGTCTGCAGAAGGTGTCATAAAATTGTTTCAGTACGCCATCCTCCTCTGGCAGTGATGCACGCGTCAACTGTCGTACGGAAACGATAGCAGAAGAGGTGAATACCACCTTCCGGATTGGAGTTGCATACACATTTCACCGAGTAGCGTCGTAGGGCCGAGGGGGGCTATTACATAATAAGAGACCGAAGACGTTCATTAAGCCCCTGTCACACTGTCCAAATTTTTCCGGCAAACTGCTTCCAATAAGTTTGTTCAAATAAAGTTGGACAGTCATGACGTCATCGAAACGTCATGGACGCCGCCATTTTTGCCTGAGTAAGTTGGATGGCTTCAGTTTCCATCAAACATTTGAAAATTGGACCGGTCCTAGAATTTATTTGATATTTGATGGTCTCAGCCAATCAGAGTCGTGCACGACAAAAATGGACGTCGAGCAAATTAAAAATAACGGACAATTGCTGGAAACGAAGTAGGTTATGAAGATAAATAATCTATGCAGAAGCCGCCTGGGCATGAATGCTATTCTAAGCGAATATTGCACATGATATTACGAACTCAGAGGCATTAAATGTAACTGTGCAAGAAACATATTTGATTTAAAAGATTTCAATTTAGTAAAGAAGCGAAAATTAATTACAACATTTCTTCTTGTACTGGACTGCATGTAAAACCAAAAGCAATACTTAACTATTAAAATAATAATTTAAATTAGATTATCCCAGTAAAAAAAATTGACAGTGTGACACATTTTCAAATACATTCTAGAATATTATTTGATAATATTTGTTGGAAGGAAAAATTTGAAGGCCGTTTTTGTCCTCAAATTTTATGGTCGAATATAGTTGAAGCGGAAAATTTGATAGTGTGACAGGAGCTTTAGAGCTTTACCTGGAAGTCTGCCTAACGGCGCACGTGATCTTAGCCCACCTTCACACAATTGGTTGTGGATATTTCTAGCCGACCCATGTGCAAAACTAACGTTAGTCTCTTTTACAGTGGCTTTGCAATATGCTGTGGTTGCACTTGCTGTGTTATGTCGCTGTCGTCTGGAACCATACGCGCCATCACGTACCCATTACTCCGATCAACGTCGTCAACGTAGATTCACTGCTGACATTTATCGTCGGTCATGCTATTCTCTTTTATAACCGTTTGGCCTCACGGGGGACTCGCTGCACAGCCTCGCTCAAACTCAGTTTTTGTATATTGATGGTGCACTTCTACAGTATCCTGGCATGCCAATAATGTCCTACACAACTTTACAGCACAGTATGGTGGTGGAAACTACATGCTATAATCCATTCACGGTTACTCCACACTTTTTCCTGAAGCCAGCTAAAGTTATACTTCCAGGATATTCCTCCGCCTCGTGCGAACTAAGCTTAACTAAGTATATAGGCCGTTCACGATAAAGTGAGAACTTTTGAAGCCCTAGTTCCTTTTTTCTTTCAACCATTTTATATACTTCCGCCACTTGTTAATGTAAAACAGTGTATATATTCACCATAGCTAATACCAAAAGTCCGAGGCCACAATGAAATGTAATAATTGGTTATTATCTCTAATGAAACAGCTTCAAAAAGTGCCCACTTTACCGTGAACGGCCTATAGAAAATAACACCAAATGACAACGCACCGAATTCGTGCACACTCAGTTGTAATATTATTTTACATGAGAACTATTTCTCACTAGACGCTACCAACACATTATTTTCTCACTGTTTTTTAATATTTATTATAAATATTATATTATAATTTATAAATGAAATATAGGTGAACTTCAATTTAACGAAAAATAAGATACTTCTATGTTAACAGAGGTATAAAACGGTCGTGATACATGGCGTGTTTAGGAAATATCTAAACACGTCATAATTGGGGTGATTTTTCAAAGGTTTGATTTTAAAAGTGTGAAGAAACTGTGAATGGATTATAGCAGATGGCAACTGCTGACACATGATATGCCTCAGATATTCCTCGACGGACAGTAATAGACTCCTGATTTTTCAGCAGCACTCTGCTCTAGATCATTGCACGTGCTGCAGTCTACTTGTTAAAACGTGGTGCAAATATGATGTTTTTCATTGTCTTCTTTCAAAAGTTCTTTACTTTTTCTCCGGTAATGGATTTCTTCGAAAACTTTTTTTTTTTTATCCTTCCTTGTTGATTCTTTTTAAAGGTTATAAATGCCTTGTTTTGTAAACATATCGAAATCATTTCTGACCACTTAAAATATATGTTTCTGGTCATTTCCGATTGTTTAATAGGAAATTTAGTAATTTAATGCAATCAGGTACAAGTAGCTACGTACGTAAAGTATTGCGTAGGCATTTCCCGAAAAAGTTATCAGTTTGGCCATATTGGAAAAGGGGTGAAAAAAAGTCTTAAAAGATGCATTTGTAATGTCTCCCATGGCAACTTTGTGAAGTCCTTGCGCAGTTCAAAAATAATTTATTTTCTAATTTTTTAAGAATTTATGGTTTCGTTACTTGATATCGATAATGGCTTGATTAAAATATCGAATATTTTGAAAAGTATTATTCAGCATGTTTTTAGATAAAATACGAAAATTTTAACTTAAAATCAAAATCAGTACTAGTTTTAATATGATATTTTATCTTAAAGTTTGCTTTCAGCTAAAGTTTTATTGAAGTAAAGTTTTAAGGCATGTTGAAAGTTCATTGAATTCCGACAATTGGTTTACATGCAGTAGGTCAACGTCTGCCTATCTTGATTTCACATTTTATCTCAAAAGTTAAATTTGTAAATACGAGTGAACCACATCAAAAATTTCCAAGAAATATTACTCATGGAATTCCAATAACATGAACGATTATTTTGGACAGTATCCTAACGTATTTTTGTAGTTTTGTTCAATCTTTTAAATTTGCTCGAAAAAGAAACACATGAAAAATTATTATACCCCATTGTGTTCACTTTTGAAGTAATTTTTGTTCATTATCATACTTTTTCAGACTATTATTTTATATCACCGTGAAAAAGGATGTAATACACTAAAAATACAAACATTATATCCTAGAAATTTGAATACTTTTAATTGAGTTTTGTAATACTACACATAAGATATAATATAAGGAGTAAGAAAATGGTGAGACGAGCTCATGGCGTCCGGCACATGAACCGACCACCGCCATATTGGATTGCATCATGGTGACCATATTGGATGTAAATAACCTTGACCTTTGTCCACCATCTTTTTTCCGTCCGTCATCTTACTTCTGTCCCCCGCCACTTTGTGTTTTTCGTTTGTCATTTGTTTTTCGGCACTCACCTTTATTTTTCTCGTCACCACTAGAGTGCCTGGGTTTGACGTCATTGTTTCTCTCGCCCTCCACTAGGATTGCAATACTCGCTCTCGTTGGACCGCCATATTTGCTTCTCTTATCTGCTAGATTGTGTTGTCACCCATATTTTTTTTAATTATCTGACACTAGGGCGTGCACCAGCTTGCATGTATTTCAATGGGCGCACTGAGTGACATGTGCCCAGTAAAGTTGGTCACGATGGATTGTAAGTAGTTCCATATATTAACGTCGAATAAAAAGTGTTAGGTGTCCATTACTGATAACTCAATTTTTTTTTTTCACTTTCTGTTTTTTTAATGCACCAGAGTGAAAAAATGACCAGATTTGTAAAATGTTAACTTTTCTAATAATTTCACATTTTCGCCTGGCCGACGCATGCATAAAGCGATGAGGCCCATGGCAATGATATTTTTTTTTTCATAAGGCGGAGGAATAAGCAACGTGCGTACAAGTCCACTGTGCTCATTTGACCGCGAACAGCCTATAAGCTAGTGGCCAACTATGGCTGTGTGTGGTGCAGCGAACCTGGCGACGCTGAGCCTGGGCTGTGCGCTGGCCTGGCCCTCGCCGACTCTGCCCAAGCTGCTCAGCGAGCCGTCCACGTTGAACCTGACGTCGCAGCAGGAGTCGTGGGTGGGTTCGCTGACGCAGCTGGCGGGCACCATAGGCCCGCCGCCCGCCGCGGCCCTCGTCTACCTGCTGGGCTGCCGCGTCACCCTGCAGGTCTTCGCCGTCCTCTTCGTCCTGGGATGGGTGCTGACCGCCGTCGCTAAGTCTGCACCGCTACTCCTTGTCGCCAGGTTCCTCATGGGCGTCTGCTTCGGCGCCGTGCTCGTCGTCGTGCCCATGTACTGCGGCGAGATCGCTCAGGTAATTGACGATGATGCCCACGAGAACCGAGTTTTCAGTGATCCAGTGAGTGAATCAAGAAATGAGGGAGCGATACGGGCGACACTAACACGCACGGCTAGCACCTCATCGCTCCTACGCGCAGGGCGTGCAGTGTTTCCGTCCTAACGCTTGACTGTGTAAACAAGATCTGTAACAGTGGGGTTTTATTACACGCGATGAAAGTTCACAGATCAAACATCCTGCGTATAGTCGTACTTTTCTCTTACCGCTTAAAGAAACTTCATACGCAAGTTTACAAATGTGATATTTGACCACTTTCACAATTTTTAATACACTTAATATGATAATAGTAAAATGATAGCGATACATGCGATAGTTTTTTTAAATCCTTTTTGGCAAAACTTCGTATTTCCAGAACATTTATTTACCGAGACACGCGTTTAGGCGCACACAACGATTTCACAGAAAACGTTTCAGTACATAGGACCCTTAAGGGCAATGGAGCTCGAAAATCGTATATTTATATAATTATTGTCACAATTTGTTTTACAGGAGATTTTTCGAAATGTTTGGTTCGTCAAGACGTCAATAACAATGGTTAAGAATTCCCCGCGTTCGTTATTCATGGAGCTCTAATTGAAGATAAGAAAAAAAAAATCCTTTCATTTCTTCCATCAGTGCTCCGAGAATAACGAGGGCGGTGAAAATCTAACAACGTGAAAATATTTTGAAAATTATTAATTACGTCTGGTCGAGCCTAAAATTTCAATAAACTCTTTGGAAAACGACTTATATCGAAAGTCGGGTAAATGTACTGCTTTGATGCACCATTCCCCTTAACATCGAGATCTTGACAGATGATGAGGGAGAAGCGAGGTGAGTATAGAGCAGCGCCTTAATGAAGGGGTGGGGGAAATGGGAGAGCCCCGAGAAAACCTGTTGACCAGCCGCATCGTCCGGCAAGATCCCACATGTCACTACACCACCGAGGCCCCTTTCGATTATTCAGTTTTACTAAAGGTGGATTCACATTTTATTCGTAACGTACGTACGTACGTACATATTCTGCTGGCAGACATTCAAACAAAAGTGTAACTTTGAGAAATGATATTACTATTTTGTGTTTTGTTTTTGCAGAATTTGTGCGAAACATGGCTAAGTTTTACAACATTGGCCAAAGAACAGAATTTCATATTTTTATGTCTTTGCCTTAGAAACTGTAGTTAAAACAATGAATGTATTGTTAAATCGGACATTCTGATTGGCTGAGAGTCCAGCCGTATGCACGTGTACGTTCGTATGTAGAAGTTGAAAGATGAGCTACTCTGCTCAGGGCCTCCTTTAAGATTTTGGGGGTCTGGAGAAAATATTTTTGGGGCCTCCTATTTGGCGCGACACTAAGTAGGGCCTACCACTTTGAATATTACTTAGGTACCTTTTTTTTTATTCTACATTACCAGTAGGAAACATGTATCTCGGAAACATGTTTTTATCAATTCGCTGTCAAGCTAATAAACATTCATGTTTAATAAGAAAAATAGTTCCCCGTTCTCATTATGTTATTGTAAAGAAATATATCCGTTTCCTGTTGTAAACCAAGTCGTTACGCTGTACTTACCTGTCTACTGCTCTCCATAACTGTAATGTTTTCTAAATCTTATACATTACTTTGTGAGTAGGTTTCGCATCGTCACTTGGCAATGCCAGTCAATCCTAATTTTAATGGCTTTGAGGGGTCCTTTGGCATCGGCGGTTTGGTGCAAAATGCCCCATTTGACCCTCCTCGCAGGTGACCCTGGCATGCTGCTCTTTTCTACGTACGTACCCTAAGTGTAAATGTGAATGGATGCATGTATACAGAACGTTCGGAAATTCCCCTAACAAACTTATAGTGTTGAGGGGATTGAGCAGACGATATCTTGAATAGGAACCCATGTCTGGAAACATACCGTTACCGTGCTATAACCATTTCAAATAACGTGTTTCACGCATCCACTTCCACTGACGGAAAGGCCGTATTTAACTCCATTGGACTATTTCTTGAGGGGCCGTATGAGGAGTATGGCTAGAGATGATGGAAAATCGCGAAAAATTTCTGAGCCAACATATCTTCTATAACACTCTAACTAGTGTATTCTATCATGATTGGAGGAAGAAGGTTCTGCCACGGCTAAGTTGCTTGCAGACCAGTCACGAACGTTCTGCCTTATAGTATCAGAATCCTCAATGGCCCAGTAAAATGGGATAGTAGCTTCATATATGCATGACAGCCAATAAGGAAAGAAAACTGTCGGACTTGTGTACAGTAGCAAACAGTCAACTTTTCCCGCGATAAACCACCATCTCTAAGTATGGTATACGAGACTCCTGTAGAGGCAGAGGAAGATCTGCTGGCACGAGTTATGGTCGCTGAACAACAGATTGGTGTGATGGAGCGAGTTTACCGGAACATAAATCGTAGGTACGATGTGTGCAACGATGTTGGTGGTCGCGACATCGAGCCGCTGTTGTAGTGGATCAGTACCGTATACTACACATCCTTTGAAGAAGACAGAAACCGATTGCTGCGTTTAACTGTAGACAAAAGTGCTATTGTGTTAAATGAAAGCGTTTCTTTATTGTTCCCATGGCATTGTTACTTAATTAATTTGATTGCTAGAAACGTAATGTACTGAGTCACACCTTAATAAATTACGCACGCAGAAGTGGACACATGATTTGGAATGGTTATAGTACGGTAACGGTACGTTTCCGGACATGGGCTCCTATTCAAAAAGTCGTCTACACAGTCCCCTCCACAAGTCGTAGAAGTGTGCAACGGGAATTCCCGAGCATTCTGTATATGCAGTGTTCAACTTTTATGCGTACGCAAGTAAGCTACTTGAAGGTTGTGAAACGCGGGTGGATCTTGTCTCTTGGGGGTAGCAAGGCCGAACTCTGTCCTGTCCCCAGGACAACATACGAGGACGCCTGGGCTCCTACCTGCGGATGCAGTTGTCGCTGGGCTACCTGGTGGCGTACTCGGTGGGGCCGTACGTGTCCTACCTCGCGCTGGTGCTGGTGAGCGCATCCTTCCCTGTGGCGCTCTTCATCTCCATGCTGTTCGTGCCGGAGTCCCCGTACAAGCTGGTGGCCCGGGGACGGCACGACAAGGCTCGCGAGTCTCTCATGTGGCTGCGGTGCTGCAGCAGCTCCGAGGCGCAGCAAGAGCTGCAGCTCATACAGGTAAGGGCTGTTCACGATCAAGTCAGCACTTTCGTAATCAACCTCGGAATAAACTCACTGCTCCTATACGCTGTTCACGATCGAATGAGCAGTTTTGAAAGCCCTGCTTAATATCTACTTGTATAATCAACACTGCCATGGACCTCATCGCTTTGTTCATGCGTCGGTCAAATGAAACTGTGAAATTTTTAAGAAAGTAAATACTTTACAAATATGCTCATTTTTACACTTTGATGCATAAAAAAAAAACAGAAAGCGAAAGAAATAATTTTGAGTTATCACGAACGGTTACCTAACACTTTTTATTCGACGTTGAGATATGGAACTACTTTCCCCTCCATCGTTACCAACTTTACTGGGCGGATGTCACTCAGTGAGTCCATTAAAAGATATGCATGCAGGGACAGTGACTTTTTCTAAGGTGCATTTAGTGCTCACTTTATCGTGAACAGCTTTTACCTGCATACATTTTAACGGGCGTACTGAGCGACATGCGCCCAGTAAAGTTGGTAACGATGGAGGGAAAGTACTTAGTTCCATATCTTAGAATCGATTAAAAAATGGTAGGTAACCATTTATGATTACTTAAATTATTTATTTAGCTTTCTGTTTTTTTTTAATGCATCGAAGTGTAAAATTAGCAGATTTGTAAAATAGGCTATTTACTTTTCTAACGAGTTCACAGTTTTACTTGACCTACGCATGAATAAAGTGATGAGGCTCATGGCAATGTCAATTTTATACACAGTGAGTCGTTTAAAAGATGCCCCGTGGGACACGTGTGTAACGGAGCGAGGGAATGAGGAAATTCAGTCCAGTGTGACAACAGAATACCTAGAGTAGGTGCTGGAAGTGGCCGCCATTGACCTCGAGGCAGGTGTGCAGACGACACCAAAAGTTGTGAAAGGCACGGGCGAGGACATGCTGCGGGATGGCATCGATAGCTGTGATAATGTTGGCCTGGAGTTCTTAAGAGTATGTGGCGGGTTGTTGCTGTAGACCTGTCCCTTTAGAGCGCCCCACAAGAAGGAATAATAGACTGATACATCTGGATAACGGGGTGGCATGGGTTGGTTTGTTCCGCGGCTGATGACATACGATCAGGCTGGAACGCCGACTCAATGCGCGCGAATGTTGCACGTGCAGTATGCGAACACTTCCAGTACCTTATAGGCTGTTCACGGTAAAGTGAGCACTTTTTAAGGCCCTCCTAAGTTTATTTTCATACAATTTCCATCTTCCCGCAGCTTTTTAATATAAACATTGCAACGTGACCAATAAACATAGCTTATACATTTCACCATCCTCAAAATTTAATGCCTGAGGCTGCAGTAAGTTATATTTTTTAGTGGTTAATACTTGTTGGAAGGGCCTTAAAAAGTGATCATTTTACCGTGAACAGCCTATACTCCATATGTTGTTATCACACTGGTCTGTATTTCCTCATTCCCTCGCTCCGTTACACATGTCCCACGGGGCCTCTTTTAAAGGATCCATCCTGTATAAGGCGCAAGAATACGACACGTGCATACAAGTAGATCTTAAGCAGGGCTTTCGGAAGTGCTCATCTTACCGTGAACAGTCTATAAGGGAACTCACTGGCGTAGTGGTTAGACTACTCTCCTCCCACCAAGGCGAACCGGGTTCTATTTCGATTCCAGGCGGCGGGATAGCTCCCGGTTTTGCGCACTGGGACTCGTGCCGAACGATGCCGCTGGTCGGCGGGTTTTATCGGGGATCTCCCGTTTCCCCCCTGCCCTTACGTTCTGGCGCTGCTCCATTATACTCACCTCGCTTCATCCTCATCGGCTCTCAAGACCTCGATTTCAAGAGCCGCTCATACATCTTCACTCCACTCTCCACCACATTAATATAGCGCAATAAAATTACCCTTATACTTTGTGACGTTAGTAGATATAAAGTGTAGTTCCCGGGCGCTGTATAACTGCTCGAGTTAAATTTTACACAACTTGAGTGTTTCTAACAAAGAGAATCTTGTCGTACGGTATCTAAGTTTCAAAACTCAACTCGTAAGACATATTAACTTAAAAAAAAAAAAAATGCCTCTACCGTATTTCGTATCATATTGTTAGGAATTTTCAAAGTCAGTGGATCTAGCTAGGTTCTTTAAGAAGTGGATGTTTGCTTTAAATAAAAGAGTTAATAATACTTTCGTAGTTTAATACACACTACAAACAAAATGCTTCCGACTTAATACCTCACAATAAACTACAATCACTTGCTACTTACAATTAACCAATTTAATGAATACAATTTTAACCATCTCAAGAAATTAATGCAATCAATAACTAAAATCAGTCCCAATAAGGAGTGTATGAAAACCTATCGAATTGAATTATTTAATAAGTTATATGGCCATATCTGACAGTTCCAATATTTACAATAAAGTCCATATCACATGTTCATACAGTCCCACCTTAGTTCAGTCCAGACTTCACCAGTTCGAAATGTCCTTGAGATATCCGAGTATCCTCATGCACAGTAGTCCTCTACTCGTCGGGTATCATGCCCTTTCTCCAGTTTGAAGGCTGTTCACGATAAAGTGAGCACTTCAGAAATGAACCTTAGAAAAAAGTCATTGCCCCTGCATGCATATATTTTAACATACGCACCGAGTGACATTCGCCCAGTAAAGTTGGTAACGATGGATAGAAAATAGTTCCATATCTTAACGTCGAATGAAAAGTGTTAGGTAACATTCTGTGATATCTTAAAATAGATTATTTCACTTTCTGTTTTTTTTTTTTTAAATTAATGCAAGTGTAAAAATTAGCAGATTTGTAAAGTATTTATTTTCTTAATAATTTCACAGTTTCATTTGACCGACGCATGAATAAAGTGATGAAGCACATATCAATGTTAATTTTACACAAGACGGAGGAATACACATCGTGTATAAAAGTAGATCTTAAGCGGGGCTTTCAAAAGTGCTCATTTTACCGTGAACAGCCTATAAACCACAACACTTCGCGTTCCGTCGTCTCGTGTCCTCCGGCGTCGTCCGTCCTTTTCGCCGATGTCCCTCGCTGAGCAGACGTTACCTGATCACCGCACTTCAGCCAGATGGCCACCACAAAGAACTCCCGATTTCCTTATTCTCCAGCTACGTCGGTATTTATAGTGTCGTCGGCCATAGCCCAGAGATTTCTCTAAATGGCGCTTTGCGCTGAGGGACATATTACAAGAAAATTCTTGTCCACCCTCTCAAGTCTTCGACTCCCCAGCAAGCAGACTCCCTCAGTGCTCCGTTGCCTGGCTGCCGGGGAGTATGATTGACAGCTCACCTGGCTGGCGTCACAGGTCAGCTGTCAATTATACTCCCCGGCAGTCGGGCAACGGAGCAGTGAGGGAGTCTGCATGCTGGGGAACCACACATAACTTAGAAAATCACAACTTAGAACAGTCATAACTTAGAATTCTTGAAAAGATCCACACAAGTTAGGACTATCATAACTTAGAACTGTCATCACTTAGAAAGTCATAACTTAGAATTATCATAACTAGAACAATCATAACTTAGAAACACACAACGTAGAACCACATAACTTAGAAAATCATAACTTGGAACGATCATAACTTAGAAACACACAACTTAGAAACATCGTAACTTATTAGAAAATTGTAATTTATAACGATCATAACTTAGAAATGCACAACTTAGAACGATCTTAACTGAGAAAAACACAACTTAGAAATACATAACCTAGAACCACATAACTTAGAAATGCCGTAATTTAGAAAATTATAACTTAGAATGATCACAACTTAGAAACTCACTACTTAGCACCATAATAACTTAGAAATACACAACTTAGAAACATACAAATTAGAACTACATAACTTAGAAACGTCGTAACTTAGAAAATCATAACTTAGAACGATCACAACTTAGAAACACACAACTTAGGACTGCCATAAGTTAGAAACACAAAACTTAGAAAGTTCACAAGTTAGAACCACATAAATTAGAACAGGCATAACTTAGAAAATTATAGGTTATGTGTTTCTAAGTTATGTGTTCCTAAGTTAGCTATTTCTAAGTTATAGTTATGACACCACCCATGCTTTCTGGGGGGGGGGGGGGGATTGTCGAGGTGGTCCCCCCCCCCCCCCCCCACAGCCACGGACCGCGCAAAACCAGTACTTGGTTTCTATAACTCAACTTCTCGTCTCGATTTCGTTTTCGATCGAGTTCCATTTCGATCGGTTTGTGAGAATGCGATCATATAACTTTTTTCAAGTGTATCGAAACAGTACAAGAAATGTCGATCGCTTTCTCTGACGACTACGTGGCAATATTGGATGGTCATTGGAGAAAATGAAAGAGCATCGTCTTGGTAACTAGTTGCCAATCTGAATTTTAGATTATTTACTACTTGGTTAGTTTGTATGTACACCAATATTTATTTACATTTTACGTGTTGGGGTTAGTAGTACCTATTTAGAATAGAGAGTAAGCAAGTATTTAATGCTTAACATTTAATAAATGTATTTATTTGCAAAGAATATTGCTTAAAATGTGTGTGTTTATTTTGATCCATAATCTGTAACCATCCCTTTATTTAAATGTTAATCTGACAGCGCAATCGGTACATACATTATTAGCAATACACCTTCAGAATCCAGCATTTTGATTACTTTAGTGCTATTTTATGCAATCGACAAAACAGGATTTTTTCTAACCTACCCTAATTCTAAGTGTTAGTTGTACGTCCGAGGTAGGGACGGGAACTATTGCGTCTCAGAGCGTCGCCCCTTACGCCTTCAGGGGAGGGAATCCATGCAAGGAGGCATGCATCGCGGCAGAGAGGAATTGGGCAGCCATGGCCACTGTTTTGTGCCATGACCACCTCCCTTAGGGCGGTATTGATATACATATCTTGGGCTCTAGCTTCGTCAAGACAATATTATTTGTTATCTCAAGTGCGTATTCATGAACATCGCTTAAGCTTGTCTCAAACACAGGCAAACAAGGCGGTCTTCATGAAAACTGTCATATTTTTGTGGGCCTCAAGACTGAATATTTCTGTTCCATAGTTCATAGTCATCGAAACCTTGCTTAAGTTGGCAAATAAGCCAGTCTTCGCCAAGTTCATTATACAGGTGACTTGAGACTGTGCTTTTTTAAATGGCGGACGCTGATTGGATAACTTCATACGTTCAACTACCGGAGATTTCTGCAAAATGGCGATAGCAAAAAATGAGTCAGGTTGAGATTAATAATTTAATTACACATTTGGACGAAAATATAAATAGTTCTGCTCTGAGAAAGCTTTTATAGAACTGTAGTTGTACAGATACCATTAATTTACACTCGCCCGCAACATTTTTCTAAACGAGAAAAGTTATTTCGTTATTTCGTTATTTTTCACTACACTAATTTCACTTTATTCTTTCTAACCTTGTTTTTATGGATTTGCAATACTTATGTATATCTTGAAATACTTTATTTATCAATTTTCAGTTAATATGCATATAATATCACTCGTGCATTATGTCGTGGTTACAAAAATTGCGTATTTATTTCTATTTCGTGTGTAGCCGCCATGTTTCGTTTTAATTCGAGCCTTCGTAATAGGCCTTAAGCTCGTATTTGACCGAGCCGGAAGTGATGAAATATAAGCCACGCATTGAGTACGTCGCCTTCACGAATATCGTGTTGTTTGTAGACTCCCATAACAACTGCCCTAATTCGTTTAAATTTTTCCAATGACATGATAAAGCAATATCCCAAGGCTATTTGTGTGGTATGAATACTTGTGAAATCGAAGAAGTTGAAGAAATAAACACAACCTCAGGATACCGAGGTGCAAGAATTTCTATATTCCTGCAATTTGTTTTCCTGCGGTACAACTTGTACTCAAAGCATACAACGACCAAAAACAGACATTACACACACACACACACACACCTGTTGTTTTGCTGCTCTGCCAAGCAACCAGTGTACAATATTTCTGCACCGTCTTTCATTTCCCTCCTGTAAATATTATAGCCACCTTAATCTTTCCGCTCCGGCCACACTCTACATTCATTCCTTCATTGTGCAGTGTGTAGGCCTGCTATCCATGATTTGCAAACATCAGAGAAATGCAAAGATTGAATATATGAAATAAGTAAATGTATGTATACATAGTGGAGCATCTTCTGTTTCTCGAACCATTCCATACTGATTTTCTTAGGTAAAATTACCCTGGGTAAGTGCACAAGGAGGGCTATAATTCAGTCGAAGTAGCGGCCAACGTTCACGGGTCGTTTAGTGTTGGTTACTTTTTATTAGACTAACGAATGAACTGCGGAATATATTTGGAGAATAAATAATGTTGGGGAGATATGCTTTTTGAGATGATTTTTGAGGTATGTTCTTTGGAGGTATGAATTTTAAGGTATGATAATTGAGGTATATTTTTTAGGTATGATTTTTGATGTATGATAATGAAGGCATGTTTTTTAAGTATGGTTTTTGAGGTATAGTTTATGAGGTATGATATTTGAGGTATGATTTCTAGGTAAGGAATAATTTTTGTTGTATAATGTTTGTGATATAATTTTTTAGGTATGATTTTTGAAATATGTTTTTGAGGTATGATATTCGAGGTGCGATATTTGAAGTTTGATTTCTGAGGTATGATTTCTGAGGTATCTTCTTTTAGGTATGACATTTGAGGTACAATGTATGAGGTATTAATTTTGAGGTGTGGTTTTCGAGGTATGGTTTTTGAGGTAGGTTTATTGAGGTATGTCATATGAGGTATGAATTTGGAGGTATGATTTTTGAGGTATTATTTTTGAGGTATGATTATGGAGGTATGAATTTTAAGGTATGATTTTTGAGGTATTTTTTTCTAGGTGTGTTATTGAGAGTTTTTGAGGTATATTTTTTGAGGTATGTTATTTAAGGTATGATTTTTGAGGCATGTTTTTGAGATTAATTTTGAGGTATGCATTTTGAGGTATGATTGCTATCTGATAGTTTGTCTGGGTGTTAGCGACATTTGGTTGGCCAGCTTGTTTGCTTTTTTCGAGAGATTGATTGAAATATTGAAAGATTAATGGAATGCTGGATTTATGGCTGAGAAGAGCACAGAAGATAAGACTATCACGCGATTTGAGCTCATACGTTCCAAGTTCCAGGGGTGCTACCATAATGGTTTGTGAATACCATCGTCAACAATGTAGGCAGTCCAACTGGAGTCAACTATGGTACCACCAAAGATTAATTCGGGATGTTGGTCGTAAGTGTCCTGCTAAATGAACACTTCATCTTCACATCTACACTCCAATAGCTCGCTGGTCCGAACTGGTATCCATTATTTTAGTAAGCGTTTTTACTGTATGTGTACTTGAGAGCGCATTCGGTAAAACCCTGCAGAATTTGATGGGCGAGATGAATATAAAAAATTACTCACCAAACTGAATCCTGAAAATGCCAGGAAAGAGAGTGTAATTTGCCACCTCTTGCATCAGACGAAGAACTGGGATGTGGGCCACGTTTTGCTACATTAATTATCTGCAGAATATGAGATAATATGTCACCAACAACTAATCACGATCGTGCAATGTGATGTCATTGTGAAATCACCAGCGCAACCTAGTGGTAGTGGTGGGGGTTGAGCTGTAGTGTTTAAATCGAGGGAGAGTGATGAGGGGGCGATAATTGGATTGAATGTGAATGTGAATAATAAGTGGAATTGACGTAAGCCCATGATTTGATGGAGGAGATAGTTAGGTGGGTGGGGGATCTACTAGATAGTGAATTGATTATAGTGGTAATGTGTATGGATAACGGAAAATTAACCCAATATTAAACAGGCTAATTTGATTGGAGAAAGGAGAGGGTGTCACCTTGAGGAGGGCTGGGGGAAGGGAAATGTGTGTGTAGCGAAGATGTGAGAAAATGTTGAGAGACGAGTGAGGGGTAGTGGTTTTGTGTGATGTAAAACCAGTAAATATCTAATGGGCGGAGGGGTTTACTGTGGACAATGGAACTGCTAATACAAAGTGGCAGTCATTGGAGTGCGGGAGGGGGTCAAGAAGAGGCAATACAAATTTGAGAAGGTAAGGGGAAAGCATGTGACGTAAATGTAATGAGTTGTCAGAGGGTATACATTACAAATGTGTGGTGGGGTTGTGGTATTATATGGAACCTGACTAATCAGTCGAGTAATGGGTTGTAGGGGGAGGGGTGTGACGTATTGCCCAATGAGAAAATAGTGGTTGGGTGGAGGCTTGCCGACTAAACAGCCAATAAAAATTGACGAGGGTCAGTCATCTGCTGGTCTTTATGCCAGAAGGATATGTGCTCCGCCATCTTTGTTTCGAACCCTGGACCTCTTGCATGTAAGTCTTTAATTTTTTTTCCAAATTGCTGTGAATTTTAAATATTGTTTAAACATATTTAACATTTCTTATATATTTTTAAAAGTTTTTTTTTTTTACATTCATGGGAATTTTGCAATTTCTTGGTGTTCAAAATCATTCAGTGTCATGGTGAAGGAGTCAAGGGTACAAGAGCGAGGTCAAGGTCAAGGAGTCAAGGGTACAGGAGCGAGGTCAAGGCCAAGGAGTCAAGGGTACAAGAGCGAGGTCATGGTCAAGGAGTCAAGGGTACAGGAGCGAGGTCAAGGTCAATGAGTCAAGGGTACAGGAGCGAGGTCAAGGTCTAGGAGTCAAGGGTACAAGAGCGAGGTCAAGGTGTCAAGGGTACAGGAGCGAGGTCAAGGTCAAGGAGTCAAGGGTACAGGAGCGAGGTCAAGGAGTCAAGGGTACAGGAGCGAGGTCAAGGTCGAGGTCACCTGAATGATTGGTTGACATCACAACATTGTGGCTGGCAAAGGTGTTCGGTGACGGGGTGTGGTGAAGGGTGTGGTGGTGGTGGAGGGGGATGTGCTTCAACCATTTGTCCCAGAAACATTACATTTGGAGGAAACGTTCATTATGTAATTTAGGTAGCCAGTAATGGGGGGGGGGGGGGCGGTTCAAAATGGAATCCCAAAGGGGTTAAATAGGGGTTCAAATTTTGTATGGATAAAAAATATTAGATGACCCTATTAACACTATACTTGATGAAATTACTGTAGAAAATTAATAATTAAACACATGTTAAACAAATTCTTAGAAATAAGCCCGTAGTAAAATGATACTACTTACTAGAAACTTCGCAAAATATATTCTAAGCAATAAATAATTAAGTTATGAAAGTTATAATCTAAGAGCCTACACATTCGTAACACAAAATTTTTATAGTAATACAGTTATTTATCAACATTGAATACATTGTTGCTAGATGGCGCTATGTACATTTTTAATCGCGCTATAATTTAATTTATGTTTACTTCACTGATATCTAACTAAAAGTTTACCTATACACCTTCGACTTAATATAATTTTTCAAATTTCTATTGTAGTTTGATTGATTTTGCTGTTTATTGATCCAATTTGGTTTTGTTTGTGTGACCAAGCAGCGGCCATCTATGAAATATTGCTGAAATCATGCGAAGGCGAAGAAATGGTATACAAATCAATAGACGCGGTGGTTAAATTCAGACGAAGCAGTTCATTACCCAGATGAATTTTAGAATACTCTAAATCCTCCATGTCTCCCATACCGTAGGCTTATAGAGCGTGTGGGCACACCTGTTCTGTTGCTCATAAATACAAAGCCACCAAAACTCTGTAATGGCACTGGGCTGCATCGCAATGCATTTGTAGTATTTTTTTTACCGGATTGGCTCGGGGAGAAACAGTGTTTGTGCTGTGTGTTCAATTGATTCCCAGTGATCTCCCTTTTGAATTCCAGAGACTACAGTTTCCCCTCAAAGTGTGCTTCCCGATGACGATAAATAAGTCGCAGGGGCAAACTCTCAAATTCGCAGGAGTTGGCTTGAGGCAGGACTGTTTCTCCCGCGGTCAGTTTTACGCGGCGTACTCGCGTGTACGCTCACCCCTCAGCCTAGTTTTGGTGTCACCCTCTGAAGGGGGGAAGAACAGTACAAAGCAGTACTGTACAAAGCCTAACTTACACGATGACCCGGCCAATTACAAATAACAGCTCCAAACATAATAGCCTCAATTCTCTTATTTTTGGACTTACATTTCATTCCACTCTCAATTTTAAAATATGTGCTATATTTTAAAGATATATTTACTATCTAAAAAAATATTTAAACGAAAACACGAATTCCGTGTGGACATAAATGTGGGCAGCAGCAAGAGTAGTATAAATATTGAGGTTTTACATCTTAACGACGTCAAAAACAACACAGTAAAGGCTATTAACGATAAAGTGAGCACTTTTGAAATCAATCTTAGAAAATAGTCACTGCCCCTACCTGCACATATTTTAACGGGCGCAATGAGTGATATGTGCCAAGTAAAGTTGGTAACGATGGAGGGGAAAGTAGTTCTATATAATAACAATTTTTGATAACTTCAGTTATTTCTCTCGCTTTCTGTTTTTTTAATGCAACGAAGTGTAAAAATGAGCAAATTTTTACAATATTTACTTTTCTAATAATTTCACAGTTTCACTTGATCGATACTTCAATAAAGTGATTAGGCCCATGTCAGTGTCAATTTTGCATAAAGCGGCAGATTACATAACGTGTATACAAGTGGATTCTAAGCACAGCTTCCAAAAGTGCTCATTTTACTGTGAACAGCCTATACAAACAAATTCAGTACTTTAATTGCTATCCGATAAATAACTAAAACATTTTAATGCATTGTTTTTGTAAAAAAAATTAAACATGTTTGTTTTGAAGCGAATTTTTGAAAATGAAAAATACTGACAAGCTCTACTTCCTGTTTCAGAATTATGTATCGAAAGCAACCCAGCAAGAGGGAACATTCTATGATTTGTTCCGTCGGCGTGCCAGCCTGAAGGCCCTACTGCTGATGCTGGCTCTCTTCATGTTCCAGCAACTGAGTGGCATTGCCGCTATCACAGTGTACAATGAGACCATATTCAGGGTAGGTAATCATTTCAGTTTACTAAAGGCTGCTCACGATAAAGTGAGTACTTTAGAAATGAACCTTAGAAAAAAAAAGTCACTGCCCCTGCATGCATATATTTTAACAAGCGCACTGAGTGACATTCGCCCAGTAAATTTGGTGGTAACGATGGATGGAAATTAGTTCCATATCTTAACGTCGAATAAAAAGTGCTAGGTAACCATTTGTGATAACTTTACATTAATTCTTTCACTTTCTGTTTTTTAATACATTGAAGAGTAAAAATGAACAGATTTGTTAAGTATCTACACTTTTAATAATTTCACACTTTAATTTGACCGACGCAGGAATAAAGTGATGAGGCCCATGGCGATGATAATTTTACATATGTTGGAAGAATACAGAACGTGCATACAAGTAGATCTTACGCAGACTAGGATCACGAATGGCTATATTGGTGAAGAGACGGTACATTTTTGCACAATACAACTACCATGGCCTTAAGCGGACATGGCATTTGGGCCTGCCATAGGCCGACGCGACAAAAGTACTTAGCACGTGGTGAAACTTACGGTTGCAAAATCTCCGGGGGCCACGAGTCTGACGGAGATAAAGAGTACGAGCGCGGGAGGAACAAACACAAGGAAATGGTTCCGGAATGTTAAAGACTTACTACTGCAATTAAATTGTCAGACAAAATAAATTGATGGCTCCAGTGGCGTTTATTCCATAGACGCAAGGAAAGCAATGCTTACCCTATACTTATTGGAAATGTTTGACCCTTAGTTTTCGCCTTACACATTTAATTATAAGTTTCCCGTTTTCGATTCGAGAAACAGATTTTTCGTGTAATCGCGTAGTGCTGCTATCTAGTATTTATTTCCATGAACGGGAGCGACTATCGATGAATCGAACTCGCGAGCAACAACACTGGCAGGGTACACAGGCGTTCTGCTTGCGTCCTCCAGTCCTACATTTTCCCTTGGAAAGTGGATGAAATGTTCTGGGAAAACGGGAGTTTTCTTATAATTTGTAATATGCTCTCTAAATAATATTGAGTTTAATTATTATTACATTCATTTCGTTTCCGTTTTTATAACTAATGTTAGATATTACGATACGGTAAATACACGTGGAGGGTAAACAAAGTTGGAAGTTGTGTTTGTTAGTATAAATTGAAAATGGAACCACAGCCGGGGTTATATCAACCATTTATTGTATTTCAGAGAGTGTAATGTATCATATTTTAATGGCATTTAACTAAATGTTATCTAAAACACTCCCTGGAAAAATAACTCACTACACGCCACTGGATGGCTCCTGCGACGCGACAAGCGTGTACTCCTTTGGCCCGTTAAGATCAAGACTAAAGACGGTGGCTGAGATGCCTGGCTACCTCGCCAGAGATCTCCCGCCTCGCCAGAGATCTCCCGCCAACACAGAGGGAATTTTTAATAAAAAGTACAATTTACAAAAGTACATAAGAAAACACTGTAAAACACGTGAGTAGCGCTGGAACAAATTACAGAAGATTTCCGAGAAGTAATATCTTTCAATTAGAGTCCCAGACTTTATATGTAATTCGTGTCGGAAAACGATAATTAGATAAACAAGCCAGAATGGGACGGCAAGGCACATGAAGGTGATACATTATAGTATCATAGTTTTTAAAGATATCGTGAACACTTCGAAACTATCAATTTAAATTAGGAAAATAATTTAATATACGTTAAGGAATTTTCGTTTGGGCACTTGGCATGGCTGAAGCCGGAACTGCCGAGATATTTCACGTGATATTTTACCACAATTAAAAATAATAAAACTGCCCTTTTTAAACAAACTAAATATGACATTAACAATGTAAAATTATGCAAAAATGTATATAGGTGTCTTTTGCTCGTGTTCAGTAATGATACGAAACCCATGTGGCGTCACCCTCGCAGGCTAATTACGCCTCGCCTAAGGGGAGCAAAAGGGAGATACCACTTTCCCTCGTAATTCTAATAAAGCTTCTTACACAATAGAAAACTTTAGCATTTGACTTTACGTTTCCTTTCCTCTGACGAAACCACCAATACACAATAGAATTGTAAAGTCAGAGTTCAGATAATTGAACATCGGTTCTGCGAGATTTGTAAAAATCTGTATCTTGTTATGAAAATAATTATGATATTATCCAGGAATGCATTTTACGCAACTTTTTTAAAAATAGGCTTAAAATTTATATTAGAAGTTTGCTTAAAAAAAAAAACTCATTTGTTTACTTTATTTAAATGTCAATTCATATATTTCCTCTTCACATTATATTCGTTTGCTATTTATTTAATTTAAGACGAACTTTGTTTAATATACGGAGATCTAAATCGCCCTATAATAAAATAAGGCACTTTCCAACATTACCTCTGACAGATTCTCGGCAAAATGGCTGCTTGACTTTACCTTTGGCAGTTCCATCGTGTCAAGCTCTATAAGAAACAACATGTCGGAATGCAAATGTAAAGTCAAAACGTAAACTCAAATGTTAAAGTTTTCAATTGTGTAAGGGCCTTCAGACTCTGCTTTCTAGGGCACTGATTGAAATTATGCTGCACTCGCATATGGCTGAGTTTACTCTTGGAACAAGGAGTCAGGCGGGTCGTGGCCCAGTTCAAAGACCCGTTCCTGCATGAACGATGACGGTGACCCGTACACGAGGCGCACGCACGTGGGTGCCTGGCGCACAAGCAGAGCGGCAGTGGGCTGTTTCCCGAGCGGGACAGTGAGGGCGACGTCAAAGTTTATAGACAAAATATTTATGAAATTTTATTAAAATCTCAAAAAGCTTACGGTTTAATTAGGTATTGTAATTTACTGACTCATAGTGCCGAACAAGGCAGCAGTTAGCTATGACTACTGTTAAAGGTCCCCTAACAAGAAGAAGCCCTCATATTCATCATAGAATTGAAATAAATAATACACTTTTCTACCCAGCATCGAGATATGGGCTTATCCCAGGATATTTTTCTCTCTCAAGTAATATCAGGAATGAAAATATTTTTTAAATAAAAGTGAACAGTTATTTTTGTCATTATTCTGATAAAATTTAGGCTGCCGAAAACATAAACATAGAGTTACTCTTTATCTGGCACGTGTTTGATGGAACTACATAAATTTTAATTTAAGTGTTTATAATCTCGTCCTCCTCCTCCTCCAAACGTATTGTCTGGTGGTCTCATTTCACTACAAAGAAGAAATTCACTTGCAGACCCTAACATAGGATGGTTTGGGTTGTTATCCTTGAAGGCATCTCTCATTTAGCAGCTGGTCCAGTCTCCATCATGTGGATACTGGGAAGAATGGGTTGGTGGAAATGGTACGTGCCTTGCAACCCAGTGTCCTGAATGAGTGGCAGCAGGGAGGTAGGTATCTTGGCTCCCACAGATATTACAACTGGCCGTTAATGGGGGATCATTAGTGGCTATGAAGCATTAATTCTCCTCTACTGCTTATCATGCTGCCAGCAGGGGGCATTATCAGGAGCATTGTCCTCTTGTATTAGGGCATCACATTAAATCAATGGCATGGTACTGGGTCGCCAGTATCATTAGCATGATGTTCGTGCACCTAGTGGGGGAGATGACGAAATGCCTCCCTTGTGACCAGTAGAATGGATCTTCTATGGGAAGTACAATGTTTTCCTGCTGTCTCAAGTGTATGATACTGCTATCCTGAACCACTTAGGTGGCAGCAAGATGATCACATATTTCTGCACTACCTTGTTTGGGCTGTGTTGCTGCTGCATGTTGCTGCATCATTTGGGATCTTTTTCTGTTTGGGTGATGAGTATGCGCCATTTGGGAGCTGTCTTGGCACTGGCGATAGTTCATCACAATACAGCATCTTTTCAACTTATCTTTGCGAATCTGGTATGGTACTGGGACATCAGGCTTAGTTGACTGTGGCTGTGAACATCTCTGAAGCATACTCACAAATGCGTGGCGATTAGACAGGGCTACCATCCAGCAACTTTTCAAACTTTCGTTCAGGCATCCAGCATGGTGCCAGGGCATTACTGGGCTTCGTTGGCAGCCTATAATGGTCATCATTCCCAGTGATTACCCACTGTGAGCAGGGTTCCCATTACCCAGGTGTTGTTAGCAACTCTCCCAGCTCTTTCTCAGACACTTTCCTGGACATCAACATCAGACACTGAAAGGAGTGTGAAGAGGAGTGGGAAGTAATGCCCATAAGAGATTCCCTGGTAGCTGCTAAAAATTGATTGCAGTGTTTATATTTGATAGTATGGCTTAGGCATTGGTACTGTAGTCTGCTATCAGGTGTTGAGATGCATTAGTTCGTCTATTTCTTGGCGACCTCAGGATGATGTTATCACTCCTTTGATCTTCCTGACTGCCTTGTCTGTGTGGTCTGCTGGCTCACTGGATTCAAAATTCTAGGGATTATCCCAGTTGGTGGAGAAATTTCACTTTCTGTTCGCTCTGTGGCAGCGAGCAAGTCAACTCTGACCACCTTGGACATATAGTGTAGAATAAAGTATGTGATGTGCTTAATGCTTTGTCAGTTTCTCCTTTTATCCAGAGTTGAAAGGTTTTGAACCTCAGCATAACCAAGTTTAATAGTCTTGCAACAATCCTGTTTTGGATTAGTCAACTCGTGAAATTACCACTAAAAATAACTGTGTGTTTTAACAATCATAATTGAATTCCCCTATATGAGACAGGGTTGCTATTTCTTCTTACATGTCTTACTAGATTCATTATACACACTTATTTCTCATTTCCCCATACCTTTTCAGTCAAGGACAAGATGCATCATCGATATTGCCTGGACACAATCTGTTAAATCAGAATTACCAGATTACTTGTAAATCTTTACTAATGATTAGAACAGTTCAGCAAATTTAGCCCTGTGTTGAGAACTAATATATTTTTTTTTTTCAGGAAAGTGGAGGGTCCCTGGATGCAAGTGTTTCTGCTATCATTGTTGGTGTGGTGATGTTCCTAGCCTCTGGCAGCTGCTCTCTGCTAGTGGACCACTTAGGCAGAAGACCTTTACTGCTAACCTCTTCTGTCGGCATGTTTGTGTCCATGGTGAGTAAGCAGAGCATGTTCTGTATGGTGGAAAATTCCCATATTCAGATTCACCAGGCCTGAATGATATTATTGCAACCTGGGAATTAATAATCTGTACCGCAAATCTGCAAGTAAGAAAATTTTTTTTTGTTTACTAATTTCTTGACACAAAGCTGGAGAGATGGTGATGTTACCACATATACAACTTTCGTTTAACTTCTCTACCAAGACAATATTGGTGGTTGGATGTGTTAAAATAATATTTTGGCTAGGTACTCAGTGGAAAGTAGGTATTTCCACATAAACTATGATGTCTACTGAACTATTGAGCAGACATTTTGGATTAAACATGCTGCAGCTTGCACAGAGGGGGGAAAAAGGAAAGCCCAAAACCTCTCTGTAACAGAGAGGTAGGTCATCGATTGCTGAGGTGTCCTGGTAGCCAAGAGAGGTAAACAACATGGCTAGAAAAAAAGGTCAGGCGATGTTCAATTAGTAGTCCCTCCCTAACCAGATGGTCCTCTGGCTTTTTTCTGCTGTCCCTAGCCTTATAAAAAAAGATGGTAGTGGCAGGTACGCATTCATTTTGCCACTGGTATCCTCACTACTAAGGAATGGTATGTACTCCATGTGTCTTGAACAGATATGTACAGTGACCAGCAGTTATCTAGGCAAGTTTAAGCGAGAAGTGGGGTAGCAGAGTCGCCGGAGAAGGGGTTGAAAAGGGGCGGAAAGGTGATGTGTGGGCAGCCGACAATCGTGCACTGGCTGTTCGAAAAACATTGGTAGCAGATAGTGTACATGACTGAAGATGGAAAGAAATGGCAACTCGCAACGATGCAGCAAAGTTATCCATAGAAGAGAATGGGAAATAACAAAGACTCCGATACTGATGGAATTTACCGTGGGTTGCCTTTAGTAGATCCATTAAGAATTCAGTGGAATTAGTTTTTTAATTTTGTAAATTTAAATTTTTGTTTAAAATCTGTTTTTTAAGAACTGCTTAAGTATTTGCAGGTGGAACATGTTTACATACCAGCATTATAATGAAACCGAGACAGTGTTTGAGAAGATATTAGGCCTACAGATTTTTTGTGTATCTTATTTATTCGCCTTACACATTGTGAAATGCTTGTAGGTAAAAGGTTTTATAATTAAAATCGTATATTTTTTCTTTTAGTACTTAGGGGCCTATCACATTCGGTTAAGCATGTCCACGACAATTTAAAATATTGAATTTTTTTACAGTGTAAAGTGCATGCAATGTGTATATAAACAATATGTGTATATTTACTTACTTCATCTGTAACTGTATCACTACCAGTAACAATAATAATATTCACATCTGTCTGCTCCAGTTTTAATGAAAGCGAATGGTAGCCCAATGGAAAAAAAAAAAGAATGCTAACACAGTGCATATCAGAAAATAAAAATCTGTCGTAAGGTGAATGATGCATAATTCCTGGCAACCAGCTTGTTTGTTATCTTATGAAATTTTTTATTGTGAGAGAAATTCTCATATGTGTCCAATGATGGGTTTTCAAAATACGTTATTTACGCTACTGTCGCTTGTGTAACAGCTTAATACGCTTTCATTTCTAATTACTTATCATACTTTGTACATTCCGATACACAAAATTTATGGGGGATGAGCTAATTTGTGCAAAATCAGCAGATTCTCTCGATTGCACCAGTGGGCTGACCTCACTGGCCATGCCGTCTGTTAGGAATTGTTTGATATATTCAGTCAACAGCACTACTTTATACATTTTGCTATTAACATGTTATGATTATTAATATTTACAAATTTTAGTGTAGTGATAATTTGGTAATGTAATTTAGTTGGAAATTGTATGCATATTATTGCACACATTATTCATTACAGCCTTGTTTTGAAATTCACTACATTAATTATCCCAGCATATTGTTAATGCGCACGTATACTCGTTGTAAACTAAAAACGAAAAACTAAATGCTGTATAACTACTTTTTGTTGAATCCCATTTCACAAGTCTATGTGCAAAATTTACTTAAAACTTTTTACATGGCTTTTTTGAAATTTTGTGTGCTTCATTGTTAACTATTTTGCAGCATGGCTCATTAATTGTGTGTGTAATAACGCATGTCATTGTTATAAGGAGAAATTTTCAAACTTTTTCTTAAGGGTTGTGCAGCGAATGTTTTCTGACCTGATCGTATACGGTCGGTGTGCGATGTTTGTCGCACAGCCATTGATCTGTCTGTACTGTACACCCCTCAAGATAGGATTAGGTAGCTCGCGTGCCCAGATAACTGCCGGCCACTGTAGTGGGCACTTTGGCTCATCTGCAGGGCAGGATACTAGAACTAAGGCTGTTTGGACAAAATGCTTGAATTTCAATGTGAAGAAATTTGAAGGCCATGGTAACAAACAGTATGTTCAGTTAACTGTTAAAAACCCACTTGTTAAGAAGTATCACAGGAAGATTGGTTGGTCCTGAAAAAGTTTTTGACTAGTGACTTCAATAGGGGTTGGACTAACTGGTGTCAGTGGTTAAAACTCAGCACACTGAAGATCCTGATGACAACCTTCTCCCAATGGCAGACCAACGTATTGAGTGGCAACACAACTATAGCTTTTTCTTGGACAGACAGTAAGGGTGAGGGTAGTGCTACAGTCAGGCCACAGATGTTTCACCTTATTGAAACAAGCAAAGACACTGTCACACAACTAAACTAATTTTGGCTTCAATGTCTGATCAACTTGTATGTTAGCTAGAAGTTCAATGTATTGCCTGTGAATTTCAATTCCCAGCTCATGAGAGGCATGCCTGGGTTCATCCTTAACGAGAACAGTTGCCAAACACAAAAATCTTGGGCATTAAGGAAATAATTTGACTTGTGTCTTGTACAGTATACATAAAGGCACAAGAATTAAGGAAAGTCTTAAAGAAGTCACTGACAATTTTATTGCACTAGAATTTTTTTAAATTCTAGTAAGCACATTTTTTACTATGTGCACCCATTAAAAGTCTGCAAACCATGATCATGGTATGTGATGGCCTTAATGGAATGCTGATGGAAAATATTCTGTTAAGTAGGAATCTGTTTTGTGTTAAGGTGCCTCCTTATACATCTTATGTTCATAGTTATTACTTTTCATTGCTACACATGTGGATAAACTAATATTTGGTACTTTAATGTGAACATTATTTATAACTGTATTTTTATATTAGTATTTGGTTTTGTCATTTGATAGCTACAAAACTTTAAGTGTCCATTACAGTATTATATTCTGTAATATTTTTATATAATTATATAATTAATATAATTTAATATAATTAATTAAATAATGTTATCGCACATTTCCACATATCTTGATGTTTGCCTAGTAAACTTCGCTGGGATTAACTACCATTGGGCACCCTCATGTTCACATTGAACACTTTTAATTTACAACCACCATCCACTGTGACACACCCACCTCTGGGAAAGAACTGTCAACCCCGACATTTCAATAACATTGATGATCCATGAGTAAGTGCAGTAGTAAAGTACTATGTTCCACAATGTGTGTATGTCGCCATGACTGCTACCCGACTACTGGTGCTCTTTGGTATTTTTTTTTACTTTGCTGTTGTTGTTGCCAACCTACACAACTAACATACTACATAACCTAATTCTAGATGAACACAATACACAACAGTTCCTCCCCATTAAAAAAGTGACGAAATCGTCCAGCTTCTTTGGGGGCACATGCTGCCGTGTCGAAGCTCTGCCCCGATTACCTCCTTCAGCTTGACTCGAACAAACCACTCGGAAGGAAGCTTTCCCGGAGCTACACACGGAGGCCCTGAAGATTCGACTCCACCTGCAATTGGGGAATCCTCCCTAGTGTTCTGGTGGGTTGCAGCCAATGTCCCAGCACGTCCCAGCACCCGTTGATGCAGAACATTCGGGGTTTCCACTGCTGTAAGCGATCCTGGGCTCGAACTGCTGTAACACTGGTTGATGTCTGCACCCTGTTGGAGACTGCTTCTTTGGCCTTCGAATCTGTCACTGGTTGACGATTTCTCCTTCGTAGCTGATCTACACGCTTTTTATGAGAACTGCCCTGCAAATCTGTGACACTGTAAATCAAATGTCCTTCCTCCTCACTGACCCAGCCCGGTAGGCATTTGAAATCACTCGTGTAGTTACACAGCCATACGGCCTCTCCCAAAAGTGTCGAGCCTCTGCCACAACTGCACCTGCTACTTGTGTATCCTGCGAGGTGCCTCTGTCTGTACCTGGATGCAGTTTGGCCAGAACTATGAGTAGTGGTCGCCCCGTTAATAATTCTGCAGGAGTGTCCACCAGTCACCTTCAGTAACTTTTCGGAATTCCTGCTTTACTATTTGTACTGTCCTTTTGGCCAACCCATGATTAGAAGGATGGTATATGGGAGAAAAAACTTTCTATACCATTATTCTTCACAAACCCTGCCATATCTTGAGATCGGAATGCAGTCCCATAGTATGCTACAATGACATATGACAGCCCATGGTAACAGAACATATCGTGCAGCTCCTAATTTACAGACTTCTGATCTGCCTGACCTCAGGCCATTTGGAAAAGGCGTCAATGACTATTAGAAAGGTTGAACCTTGAAATGGACCGGCAAAATCAATGTACAACCGAGACCACGGTTTATCTGGTTTTGGCCAAGCAACCATTTTCACTTTAGGTGGGTTATTTTGGCACTGCTGGTAAATATTACAATCCTTTACCACCTGCTCAATGGCCGCATCCAGTTTTGGCCACCATAAATAGCTTCGGGCCACTACTTTCATATGCACTACGCCATTATGTTAAGCATGCAGTAGATTCATCACCTCTGAGTGCAGTTGGGATGGAATCACAACCCTGTTTCCCCACAACAAACACTCCTTATGTATAGACAGTTCCTGACTGGGTACAAAATATGGCTGCATTTCCACAGCCACTTTCGTTGGCCATCCACTTGCCATGTACTCCAGAACCTTAGACAGTAATGGGTCCTTACCTGTTTCTGTTACTATTTTACCTGTCTCTACCAACACCTCTGTTGACTCTTCCAACATGAGAACGTCACTTGGTGCTGGTACCTCGAACTCTGGTGCCTTGAGCGGAAATCTGCTGAGAGTATCTGCACATTGTATCTTGTGTCCTAGCCTTATTTCCAACTAAAAATCTTACAACCCCATAATGAGACTCCATCGCAGCAACTGAGATAATATTGTGTTTAGAATGGACTGCTTGGGATGGAACAGCCACAAGTGAGGTTTATGATTCCTAACTATCTTGGACTTCCTACCAATCACATATTGTTTGAATTTGCTTACTACAAAAACGAAAGTCAGGGCAACTTTGTCCACTTGTGCATAATTCCAGTCGCTCTTCTGTAAGGTTGTACAGCGACATGCTGTTGGGGCTTCCCTCCCATAACTCAAATCATGGGCCAGTATCGCTCCTATCCCATACGCTGAGGCATCGCAAGTCAAAATTAAGGGCTTATTGAGGTCATAATGCAGCAGTGCCTGTTCTGGCTACAGCAACTGCTCAATGTTTTGAAATGCCTTATTGTGTGCTTCCTTCCAACACGATATAGCATTTGCATCTAACAATCGGTGCAGCTGCTCCAACACTTCTGACTTGTAAAGGAACCTCTCATAGAAGTTCAAAAGTCCGAGAAAGGCCTAGAGTTCCCTTTTGTTTTTCGGTTCTGGTGCATAATGCACGTCATCCACCTTACTGACAAAGGATGGATACCTACCTGGTCGATTCTGTGTCTCAGGAACACCACAGAATCCACTCCAAATACACATTTGGATATCTTAAGTCTAATTCCGGGATGTTGCAGCCTTTCTAGAACTTGATGCACCTGATTCCAATGCTTTTCATCCGCTCCTCCTGATATGAGCATATCGTCAAGCAATACTACAATTCCTGGTATGCCAACAAGCAGAGCATCCACTAATTTTTAGAATATTGCTGGACTACTGCTAACTCCGAATGGCAACCGCTTGATATTGAAAAGACCTTTCCTAGTATTAATTGTAAATAGCTCGGCTGTTGCCTCACCTACTGCTACCTGCAAATATACTTCCTCTAAATCAAGCTTGGTGAAAAGTTGTCCTCCCTCCAGTACTGCTAACGCCTCGTTCATTGTGGGCAGAGAATACACACAAGTGGCACACACACTGTTTACTGTTTCCGTATAATTCCCACACAGCTGAATTGTGCCATCTTTTTTAATATGGTTACTACAGATGTGGCTCGTTCTGAAAAGTTTACAGGTTCATAAACCCCCCACTGCACCAATCTCTCTATTTCATGGCTTACCTTGTCTCATAATGAAAAGGGTACTGACTGGCCCTTTTTAAACCCAGGGATGCAGTATTGTGGGACTTTAGTGGTGACCTGTGAGCCAACATATTTTCCCAGTTCTCCTTCTTTGAATACTGCTGGGAACTCGTTAAAAATCCAATTTACCAGGTCTTCCCGAACCTTATTTAACCCAATCAATTTAATTCCAAGTGGCTCGAACAAGTCACATTTCAACAAGTTTAGCCCTCATCCTTGCACCACAACTGACTCCAGCGTAACTGCCTTACATCCCTTAGTTGACTTCCTTTACCCCCAACACTTCTAAATGTTCACTGGACCATGTACGCAATACCATGTTCCCCTTTTCAAAGGTGTCTCACTGGGCCACAGAAACTTGTGTGTGTGCCAGCTGATAATGGAACGGCCCACCCCAGTATCAACTTCCATGCTCACCGGTCGTCTATTCAACAGCACTTCGATGTACCATGACTTCCTCACCATCTGCAACATCCGCCTCAAAATGCTGCACTTCCTGTATGGCACCAGTTCGCTTCTAGTCCCTTGCACTCGAACCTGCCTGCTATTTTTTTTGGTTACGCACGCTCACTCAAGGTCTCCTTTTTTTTTTTTTTTTTTTTTTTTTTTTTTTTTTTTTTTTTTTTTTTGCAAAATCTGGCACACTGTATTTGCATGGCAGCATTTATCGATTGCTTGGTTACCATTGCACTGCCAACATAGCTTATTCCCTCCCTTTGCCAGTCAATTGATACACTGTTTGACTTTACCGAGCGTCCCCCTTCAACATTTCTCATGATGGCATTGTTTATTTTGTGCACATTTTCCTCCACCAATGTATTGCCTCACGAATCCGTCATGTTCCTTCCTGTCGTTTCTGTTGCCATCGCGATGTCCACAGCTGCTTGTGAGGTATGGAGCAGCGCCAGAATGAAAGGGCGGGGGAAATGAGAGATCCCCGAGAAAGCCAGTTGACAAGCAGTATCATCCGGCATGATTCCCATGTGCGAAGGTCTGGAGTGACCTGGTTGGGGATCGAGCCTGGATCACCTTGCTAGGAGGCGAGCAGGCTAACTGCTCAGCAACCATGCCCCCCTCCCCCCAAAATTTGTTATCTATATATAATTCTCAGTTCAGTTAATGTTTTAACCCCAATGCATTATTTTTTAATCCTAATATTAATTTTCTCATAACAGTATATAAAATATCAACAGTAACCTTAACTATCTTAACTATGCATTATTTGCCATATTTCCCTGGTACTGAAATGATTCTGGTATCGCATGAATCGATATGGTATCACAACATCCTTAATATAATCACAGGTACTCAAAACTAGCGCACTATCTACAAGCTTTAGCAAGAGGTTCTCCTACCAGAAAAAAATTAAAGGTACTAGAATTATTTAAAAAATGTACTAAATTTAAAGAAGTAGTACTAAATTTCCTTAAGAAATGTATTTTAATTAAATAATAACAAACTAATGAAAAACAGAACATTTGATAGCATTATTTCAAATACTTTGTGTGTTAGTTTTGCACAGCAACATTTTCGTAATCAAGTTAGTTCTAAATGCCCTATTAATGGAACTAATTATACTCTGAAAAAATTTGGCAACCATTTAATTTTCCTTAACATGTATCAATGCCGTTTACACTTTGAAAAATAGTTTAGTAAGTGTTTTACATACAGAGAGTCCCCTAATATTTTTAGGTTATAGAGCTACTTAATTGGTTAAGATTTTCTATTTTGCTGCCTTCGCTAAAGCAAGAAGCCCTTTTGACGTATGGAAATCACTAGCACTTGAATGCAGCAATTTTTATTTTGTTAAAAGAAGTCAGTTCATAATTGGTGTCGCAAGTCTGTTCCTCAGTTTATTATTATTTACAGTTACAAACTTTATATATAAACAAAGTTTATTATTTACAGCAGCAAAAATTCTTTCTATAGCAGCTGAATAGTGAGGAAGGCACAGCATGGCCTTCACAAACTTCTTTACACATGGAAACATTTCTGCACCAACTGATTGTTTTATTTTAAAACAGCAGTCCAAAAGTCTAGGAAATCTTGGTGTCCTTTAAGCAAGTTCACAGACTGAACTTGTCTCCATTCACTATATGTTTCTTCAAATAGGTTTTCTGGAATGACAATTGGGAAATGCATAAGCAAAGGAACAATACTTGAAAATGTTTCAGGTTATATGTTTTCAGGATTAAGAAGGGCTAAATGATTCAAAAGGTGCTCTTATTAGAAGTAGCTCACAAAATTTAATGTAAAAAGATAAGCACTTGAGCTTAAACTGTTTAGTTTCATTTTCTCCCACACCACTGTTTTTATCTAAACTCATTATCAAAGCCTGAACGCTTACTCCAAAATACATATTATCATCTAAATCCAAAAAACTTTCAAACATTCAAGCAAGTGTATGATACCCTGAAGTAAGACTAAGCTAGGTTCATCTGTGACATCTATTATTTAAAAAAAATAATCTTCAACCATTTTAGTGGTTTCATTATAATACAGAACTACAACAGCTAATGGTATAGTTGAAAATATCTCAGTTAGGCTAGTTAATTGTTACAGAAAGGTAACTTTTCTTGAGTTTTTTAGATATAGCATTAAGAGAATCAACAGCTAATGCAGTCTTGGTCAAATATGAATTTTTTGTATGACCACATTTAATATTTTAACTACTTCACTGTCAGAAGCAGCCTTCTTCACCAAGTCAGAAAGGGCGTCCATTATGCCCATGGGCAAATTGTGCTCAGCTATGTAAGCACACAATCTTAATTCGGCTTCTGTTACGTTAACATCAACCGACACCTTACATTCAGACTTCAGCATAAGACCAATATCTAAAGTTTTATTTCTACTTTTTACACTTTTGATGGGGTTTAGATTTATTTGCATGCATAAGCATAAGGGTCTTGCTGGCATTAAAATCAATTTCGCAGAAACATCATTGTGCTGTGTGTCCTTGACTTTTACTTGGGAGAATCCACGACATAAGCACTGGGTCCACACACCATTCCTGTTTAAACTTTTGTTTTATAACATTTAATACTAGTTCTCAGCTTTTTAGAGGTACTGGGTATACAACGTTCTGTAGTATAATTATTGCTATCATCAGAATTGTCTCTACATTCACTGACCAGCGCCACATCTGTCATGGTCCTGGACCTGAGGCATAAAAACTTTTTGGTTTGAAGTTGTAGGTGGTTGTGGCAGAGACAATTTCCTGTCTTCACTCTTGTCCACAGACCTATAGCTACTGAAACAGAACTGAAAAAAATTTTGTTTACACTTTTCCATGTTAAAAAAAATCACACTGCAGTAAGTCATGGACTATTTGCAAGTGACACAGGAAGGATCAAAGCAGAGGAAGATGTCTAAAATAACCGCTGAACATTCCAAATGTTAACCACACAAACTTAGTTAACAAGTGAGCACACACTGTCTCCAGCCGTGAAATGTTACACACAACATACAGGAACAGTGAAGTAGAAGTGAACTTAAAACAGTACTCAATAGGCGCTAGTGCTCCCCTATGTGCAGTGCAGATAAACGGGGAACTCCCCTATCTGTACCGCCAACTACGACAACAAAATAAAAATGATATGGGGACTACTCTACCAATATTAACAACTGCAACAACAAAAAAGGTTCACCAACCTTACCTACCGATCTACCCAAGCATATTCATTCTCTTCAGTGCACTATTGGCATTCAATTGCAGGCAGTGTGTTAAGTGACTAAATTCTCAATTTATAGTGCTAAACTGTTGGATGTAAAAAAGGTACTAGAATATTTCTAAAGTATTACATCTAGTACAAGCAAATACTATAGAGACTAATACCGGACAGCTGGCGATTTTCCAAGCAAAAAGTGATTGCCCTGCGCTCTGCCAGCTTGAGGTGGCGACACATTTGTTTACATTTACCGTCGTGCGTTTTAGACTGGGAATTGCTTTTCTTTTATATAGTTTTAATGATTTTAGTGATTCACGTTCATTGAATTACCATGGCAGGTGGCATTTGTATGGTGTATAATTGTTTCAGTTACACTATTAGTTCTGCAAAATCTAATTATTTCATTTTCGTATTTGCTTTTCCACTAACAAATATCTTAGTAATATTTTTACTCGTTATTTCCAGCACATACATAACATGAAACACAAGTTTCCGAAGCTTGAAATTCATGTTCTGGTATAAACACTTTACTAAACATAACCTTAATTTAGAATTGACAATAAAAAAGGGGGGTTCGGGCAGACGCCAACTTTGCACCCCCCCCCCCCCAAATCGCCCCAAAAAAAATTAATCAGAGACAACACTTCCCAATAAAACAAAAATAATTGGCATTAATATGTCCTTGATTCAAGAAAAGGTTAGCGATAAATATTTCGGATTAACATTTTCCCTTGTTTGGGTCTACAAAGTCGTAGATCACAAATATATAATCAGCACAACAGCAGGTTTCAAGAAGCAAATTTCCAAAAATATTTTACTGCGTGGGAACTAAAGCTTAAATTTTTGATACTCGTATGCTAGAGATGCGCATTAATTCGGTATTTAGCTAGAGAGAGTACTCATACTTGCTAAAGCTACAAATTTTGTTTTATCACTTTTTATTTATGTAATGAGGAAGGTCACTAATGTTGTTTTATACAAAAATTACCAACACAATAGTATTAATTCACGATAGATGTTACGAAACAGTATGTCAAAAATGCACGTGTGTTGTAGGTTAGGTATTAAGCCTAGTGAGGAAAAACAAGCATATATTTTTTAGGTATTCCTGTAGCATACAATTCATGTTTAATCACGTTGTGTTCCAGGTCTTAAGATGAGTCCCGAACATTACAAGAAAAATTTTACATTTATTATTGTAAAGACTGTAGAGTTCACATATTATTCGAGATTTTCGGTATTAAATACCGCCTTTTTCTAAAATAAAATCCTCTGTACACACATTAAGACACATTTACTAGAATATAAAATTAAAATGTTCCAAACAAAATACTTTGTAGGAATACTGCGTTTCGTGCACAAACGCACTCGTTATGTCCACTGTGCGTATACACAGATTCAAAGTTCGCGGGTGTTTGCCCCCTCAAGCCGCTAGGTTCGCTGCTGCTGCTGTCCACGTGCTCGGCTGTGTTGTTCGTATACATCTGTCCGGTATTAGTTTCCATTGTATTTGGAACGAGGGTACTATACGCACTGTCTATTGTATAAAAACAAAACTTTATTTTCTTGAAGCGAATTATTTAGTTTCAATAAATACTGAAATAATTATAAAATTACTGGACTAATTTAACAAATTATGTACCTCCAAACAAAGAACGGGCTAAATTTTGATTTAGCAGAAACTAAGAAATTATAACAGACTTGTTATTATGGTTACGTTTAATAATTAAGAATTAAGACTAGTTATGACTCGTTAGATACACAGAAATTACAATTTGAAAATTATGAATAACTTATAACTTTTTTTTTTCTTTGGGATGGGGCCAATCTCTGGCCTGCCCAAACATCTTTATTATTTAAAAGATATCTACGATTGAATTAAAACTTTCCAAAGTCCTACAGTTTTATCTTATTAAATTTCACAATATATTTTATTTATTGTACAATATATTTTACAGGCCGCATTTCGACTACAATGATTGTTTTTGACACAAGTTACTTAAATCTATATCTTTAAACTTTCTTATTTGGTAAGTTTGGTTTACAATATAAGATATTTAATTGCATGTACAATATTCACTTCTTTTGACGCACAATTTAAGTATACTGCTTAAAAACTAAGTTCAGTATAAAAAATATATTTTTATATAATCTGTACTGTGAGAAATTAATCCATTTAATTGCTTTTCAAATACTCATTCTTTTGACACATGCTAACGCGTGCCGCGTTCCACTTTTCCATATATCATTTGCCAGCCATATCGAATGCTGGCAGTACAGCACACATCCACACTCTACGAGTGCATTGAAGTGTAGTGTGGGGAAGTGTTCGCGCCAAGCGTGGAGAGCAAGTCAACAAGTGCTGGGTGTAGCCAAGCGGCCACGTGCTCTACAGAGCCCATTTATAGACAAAGTAGTTTCAGGGTATAGGTATTTATAAAAATGGCTTAAAGGCTTTGTTTGTGTCATGCAAGAACACACTAACACCAGAAATGCTCTTTGAAATAGCCCAGAAATGTTTTAAAATACTGAGAGGGTTATTTGTATTTTTCTGTTATGTACATATTAAAATGTTTACACCTTCACATTATTTCACACCTTGTTTATCATTGTTTTATGTTTTATTATGAAGAGTATTTTTATGCCATGTTAAATGCAAGCATGGCAAATGATAAAGTGTCTTATGCAGTGCATATGTTAGCAAGTACAGTAATTCCAAGCCAGCTCGCGCACTATGTTCTAACCAGTTATGCTTAGTCATACCATTCGAGATCAAGCTTTCAACCAAAGATGTTAGAAGAGGGCGCAACAGTTTTCTGTGAAAATCTTACATCCGATCTAAGATCGAGTTTCGAACCATGGTGGTGCAACTGAACATTATGCACCTAAAACTAGGTGTGGAGTAAATACTATAAAATGAATAACATTACAGTTCCACGTAATATCTGTACAAAAGTCCTCAAATTTCCTGGGGACACCACAAAAAAGGTGGAGAAACTCCTTATTTTGAGTAATTGTGACAAAAGGCATATTTTATTCCCAATATGTTATGTAATATATTTATCCTTAACGAGGAGAGCTTGTTGTACAGCTTTGTCCCAAACCTCACAAACCAGATGGTATTGTAACATGTCCGAATTGGGAAAATTGCAGTGTGTGCTTAGCTGTCACATCTCTGCAATATACACATCAATTGTTTTCCCTTCTTTTTGGTAGCACTTCAGGAACTTAAAAGTTTCAACAAGTTGACTAGGCTTCGGGTGGAAGTGATCCATTAACCTTGAGAACACTTCCACCAAAGATACCGCATCGGTAGATTTCGGTGACAATAATGTCACCAGACCATACAACTCTACATACAACTGTACATGTTCGTAATACAGATTCCACGACTCCTCCTCTGGGGCAAACTTGCCAATAGCTCCCATTTGTGCCATTTTTATGGGCCAAGCACGACATGCAATGTTTTAAACCTTGTTACCAACTATTATGTTTCACAAGGCGTGCACATCGTCATTACTGCTGCCCTACTATTGGCGCACTTTCGTGTTTGTTTTTACTTGGCTGCTGTTGTTGCTAACCTGCAAAACTAACCTACTACATAAGCTATTTCTAGATGAACAAAATAGACAACACAAAGTATGTTAAATCTGCAGTTACTCTTAAGACAAAGCAAAATTGCCACATAATCAGTGCTGCTTATTACACCACTACAGTAACCACACATTTAATTCAACAGAAAATGTTTTGGCTACATGACAGAAATAACAATACTCCTGAACTAGGTTTATTATTTTTTTGTTTCACTGGCTCACAACTAACTTTAACTGCTTTTAATCAACCTATGTATACTATTAATGAATGAAAACTACAAACATTGGGAGCTTGTAGGTGGTAAACATGGATTAAGGTTTCTAATGGAAGCTGTGCCAGAAAACATTTTCAATCTATGGTTCTAAGTATTTTGATGGTAGGATGGTGGAGCAAAAGTGGTTAACTTAAAGGTTGGGAGTCGGGTAGGGTATTAACCGGCGTTTCTCACCAAACCTCTGTTGTAGAACTTGGGTGCCAGACATTGAAGTAGTGCAACATCAAGTTGTTGTAGGTAAAGCTGACTCCTTTCTCCGGGTCGTGTGCTGACAACCAAGGTGGTATCCTTCCGATGGTGCTCCGTCCAGCTTAGTTAATAAAATTACATTACCTATATTATGTGTGGTACACAGTGAGGTCTTAGGGCGACTCACACACACACATTAAGTAGGTAAACGAAAATACAAAAACACTGAAATACATGTAAAAGCACTTGACATAGAACACATATGAAATTGCGGGAAGGGTAGGGGCCCACGCCCCTATAGCCCATGGGCAACCCGAATGAAGACGCATACTCACGTAAATTCACTGGATTTTTACTACATGTTATTCTAGGAATCAACTTTACATTCAGTTTCCGGGCTTGACCCATCGGCAGGGTTATACTGTACAAAACAGCACGGGGCCACAAAAAATTTACAGTAAAGTTATGCCTGCCCAGGTGATGCTAAATCGTGCGAAGTAGAGGAGCAGAGATTCGTGGGTGGCTAAGTAAACAAAGGTTCCGGTATACTAAAAGTCTATTGCGATGAAAATGATAAGTTCAAAACTTGATGCGCCACCCGAGCGCGCGAAAATACGACCCCATCGGTCTGCATCCCAGCCATGGCGTACTGGCTGGGATGGTGGACAAGCAAGCTGCGCGGACTACTTAATTATGCACTAAAATCACATTACACTTGCACACATTGAATAGCTGCCTGCAATTGTGGCATTAACAAATACACTTAACATAATAATCCTTTAGTACATGGAAAACACTGAATGAAATGAGGTGCAGATGGAACACGTGGAGAATGAAAACAACAGAAAAGATTAAACAGGTACACTAAGGCCCGTGGGAGCACTAAAACACTATAGGGCTTTATGCAATGTTGTTTCATGAATGGGCATTCACGAGCATATAATAATTAATGCTTTTTTGCTTTACACCCTGTTTCACTGGGTCTACTTTCGAAACACGTGCATGCGGGCGTATGTGTTTACGCTGCACTATGCTTCACTTTGCATTGCATTTGCTCTTGACATAAGCGCTGTTAATCGGCACTCCTGGCCGCACTTGTGAACTAGCTTGTTTCGGTGTAACTGATGTGGTGCACTACTGGACTGGTGCATGAGCACCTGGTAGAGTGCTGCTCTCTGCAGCGGACGCTGTTAATGACAAGCAAATTACTTGGGAAAAGCGGATGGCATCAATTTGAATTTACCCCTCTCCCTACAGAAGGAAATTTTTATACTTAACAGCACAATTTATGATCACACCATATCATTGTTATGTGAAATATAAATATAATACTGTTGTGAATTCTTGGCCAAGTTAATTTTTTTTAAGTGCCTGCATTAACAGTTAGTAAAATTTATGGTGCAGCTCAATGTAATGTTTAATGCTTGACGGCCTATGGTAGGTGTCACGTGAACCCTAGTTACGTGACGGCCTCAGACTGAGGGGAGGTCGCCGTGGTCAAATTATAGTTTAATTCGAGATGTCAGTATCACAAGAAAGAGAAATAGGTATTAGTGACCTTTAATGTTTGGCCAGCGTACAACCGTTATACATTACAGGTTGTGTGGCCTGTCTGGTGGGAACAAAATCAGGTGCTACTGTCACGGCACGACAGATGGGCTGGTACACAGCTACGGGTTTACCTGACTGTCTGGTGGCCCATGGTGGCTGCTGCCCGAGCTGCTGCGATGCCAGGTAGCTGTGGCTGGTCTCACTGGAACGTGGTGCACTACTGACTTGGGTGGAGCTCGATGTGGGCTGGCGGTTGACGGTCTTGTAGCCTCCGAACCTAGGATAAGACCCAGAGGAGGGTCTTCTTCTCTGCGGATGGCCTCAACCAGTGGATGAGACGATCCTGTTCTCTTAATTTGTGGTGGAAAGTGTGGTTGGGGTGGAACTGAGAGGTGAGGTCTCCAAGTGGGTGGGCAGTGTGAACTCTGCTCCTTGGGGATGTGCTACAAAGTGCAGACAGTGAAGTTGGTTTGCAACTCAAGTTAGCTCTGGAGGAGTAAGCAGAGCTGCCCTTCTAAACGTCTGCTGATCACCACCCTTCATGGGTATATGGCATGGGAGAAGGTACAACTACTGGCCTTTGCGAGAGTGAAAGAGGTGAAGTAGGTCCCTAACTTCATGTCCGGCCAAGGCCGCAGCCGTAGAGACAAGAGTCCTACCCTGTGCTCCTTTCGCCTGGCCCCGTAAATAGCAGTGGACAGTGTGGTGGGTTTTTTCAGGCTGTACATCACAACATTTGCGTGTGATATCCACAGAGGTCAGTACTCCAGAAACAATTCTCACTACCTTCTGGCCCCGTATAGAGCAGTTTTGTAGTATAGGTCGCCCTGACTATCTATCCACCTGGCAGAGGTCTTACTAGTCGTAGTGACTCTACCGTACTATACCCTGGGGCACAGCATGGGTGGCCTTCTAATGGGTGTGTTTACTATTGCTTTGGCGAGCATGGTGTCTGGCTTCACTCTAGTGGGCTGATTTATACATAAGGTTAAAACAGTTAAATCAAGAAAGCCGTACATAGAAGTAATTTAAGAAAACATATATATTTAAATAGTGATGGCTCGTACTACCTCCTACAACTAACCTTGAATTGAAACAGAAGTTAACCTATGCACAGCCAGGTGAAGGAGACCTGGTTCTCATCTGATGTAAGGTGATAAACAACTAGGTAGTTAACTACAACTGTCCTGAACTTCTGCCTGGTTGTCCAGAAGGGATCGTTGGTGAGCACTTCCAGAGGGAAAGTGGTAGGTATTGCCATTACCAGCAGGTAAGGCGAGTGAGTGGTTGCCCTGAAGGGACAGTTGACAGCCATTACCAGATGGGGTAAGGCTGAGGTTACAGACGTATTCGGGAACTGTTGGTAGTCTTTTCAGAAAATCTTGTGCGTGTTTACGCAAGCGCAGAAGAAGCTTTTGGTTGAGCAAGCAGTGCGAGTAGGCTTATTCGGCCCTGAAGTGGTGGAATAAGCGAGGCGTACTCGGCAGCAAGCAAGTATTGGCTTCCCCAGGCCCTGTCCAGAGCAGTGGAAGAGGCATAGATTGCCTTCTGCGGGTTGCTCAGGACCTTATATACTGGCTGAACCTTGGGCCTTCCGGGCGAGGGTTGCAGGAGTGATAAGCTCTGCAGCTGGAGTCTGTGTTTGAAAACTACTGACACCACAATACTCATTTCTTAGTACTGGTGGTGCAGCTCATGTGGGCACAATGTAGCCAAATGGTAAAAGTACTTGCCTCCTAACACAAAGGTCTCGCGTACTGGTGGTGCATGCCATATAATTATATGACCTTGGGTGGCAGGCTTGGTAACTGGGTAAATAGTACAGTCTCTCTTTGGTTGGTGGGGGGGGGGGGGTTCACGTGATGTCTGGCTATGAATGAGAGTGAACAGTACAAGCTGGACCAACATGTACATAGAGAAATTTGGAAGCGAGCTCATTACTAATTTGAATCAGCCTATATATTTATGCTATCCTGCTATTACCACATAAAATCTGGAAGATCTTATGCACAATATATATATTGATAACTGTTCTTGAAATGAGTTCAGTTGGAACACAAAATGTTAATTTTCCATCAGCTTATTAATGTCAGTGCACACCATCTATGACAATGATTTATTCCATCTTTGGGCTTCTATCACTGTGCGCTATATATATGCAGTACAAATATTTTTACCCAGTGCCAATGTACGTAATAATCAACTACACGATCTTTTGCAATTTTTTTCTGTGTAGTAATTTTTCATACAAAAGAATCGTAATTTGAATATCTTGCACTAATATTACAAAAAGTGTATTTTATTGCAACTTTATAATGGAACATTAGCTTCTCCTGTCCTAGACTTTACTTGGCACATTCTTCTACTGGAAAACTACAGAAAGTGATGTATCTTCTGTTGGGTGGCTGCCTGTTACATCACTAGTTGCCCATATAATTGCTTTCAACATAGGTAAGTTTTATTCCTACCATTATATCTCAGCAATAAAAATGTTCTAAGGTCCAATTACTAATCTCGCAGCTACCATTAGATACTTCCTTTGGTTGTATCCATTATATGAAATATAAAACACATTATTCAACTTTTTTTTCAGTAACCGAGATGACATACAATGAAAGTTTTGTTGCCGTTATTTTAAGAATGTCCTGGATCAGTTTTGTTGGTCAGATTTGTTCAGGACCGATGTTGTTCTGGTTATGATGTTATTTTACACGATAGTTGTATAAATCAGCTTTCAGAATAATCACCCAAGGGGGAAAAAAAACCCACGCACAAACATACAGTTGTGTTTTGCTGCAGGTTTCGGAACGGTGCCATTTGTCCTGATGGGAGAAATGTTCTCGCCAGGGGCAAAAAATAAGGCGACTACAATTACTTCCATGTGGTCTGCCTTTTGCTCAGCGATGGTTGCAAGGTTTTTCTTGGACCTGGCTGGAGCCCTGGGGACGTACGGTGTCTTCTGGCTGTTTGGGGCAATGTGCCTGGTTGCCGGAGTCTTCACCTACTTTGCCATGCTGGAGACAAAGGAGAAACCTCTGCATGTCATACACGAAATACTTAGCAGATGACCTTCTGCCCCAAGCACTAACATAAATTTCAACGAAATAATGTTACTGTGTGACGATAAAAACACCGGTGGTTCCCACTATTCAAATTGAAAACTTAATTTGCTTACATCTGAATGCTAACCTTCTGAAGTCTTGCAAATCACCCATCCTTCAGAAGGTAAGGATGCTATATTCTTGGACCTATTGTTAGTGCTGAGTCAGCATAAAAGCCAAATATTTAAAACCAGCCAGTATTCAAAATATCAGAACCACTCAAACCGAGTGTTTTTTTTTAAAACCAATACTGAAGACTAGTATTTTCTTAGTTTGTATTTTTTCTTCCCCATTTATGTTGGCCAAATTGTGTTACCAATGTGTAGTCTAATAAAAATATGCCGTCTTATTGATTCAGAAGGCAAGAACTTCGATTCTTTGCATTACTTTGGCTAGTCAATTTTTAAAGAAACGTAATAACCTGAAATGACTCATTATAACCAAAAACCCAGGTATCATTCTGACATTTTCGTATGTGCGTTGGAATTGCAAGACAAGTATACAATCTGTATTATCAGTAGTACAAAGAATAAAGTATAATGGACAGTATGGGCAAGAGAGCGAAAGGTAGCCTAGCTGTAAATGGGATGCAATAATTAAAGATGGGCTGTCGAAATGTTGGTTAGAAAATGTTATCCTACAAAATAATTATTCCATGCACATGTACTTACATGTTATGTTTACGATAGTATTCATCACTGTGAAAATTCATTGAAAGATTAACCACAACATGGTTTAAATTCGAATAAATACAGGTGTTATCAACAGTTGACCATCCAGTTTTTTCCATTTTATTTAAGTTTCGATATTTGCCGTACACAAAGTATATGCCATAACATAATAGTTAGATCAAATGAAGTTCAAAATAGTCCACATATGAGCATAATTTAATTTGTTTGAAGTAGAAAATAATTTGGCATGAATTGATAAAAATGTGTTTATAATTTATTTACAGTAACATCAGCAATTAAAATGAGGTATTGAGCCATATTGTTTGTAAATGTCTCGCATTTCAAAGTGGAAATGACAGTCAGCCTCACTCCACTTCTATGTTCAAACGTTGTTCACGTGGCATCTGGATCATACAAATACTACATACGTACAAACACATTTTTGGTAACCGAATAAATAATAATAAACAAAAAAAAGTATAGAATATTTTAAAAACAAAAAATTTGGTAACTTACTAAAAATGTTCAAAACACAGTTGAAAGCTGTAACACTAAAAAATGAACTGTTCCGATATTGCCCTTGCTGCGGAAAATGCCACATGGTGAAAATAAACCAGACCTTGAGAAATGCATTAGAATTTATTGTTACTAGTGCACGAGCAAGGCCAGTGACCTGACGACTGCTCTCTCTCACAGCGCAGCGCCGGCCTTTGCACATGCTATTCTTTTTTCTACATTGTACTTGACTGCCGAGATACGCATGTGCAACATGACAGATTTCATGTACCCAGGCAGCAGCAGCAGCAACAAATGTCGATACTTATGTGTGCCGAAAGCTGCAAAAAGAAAAATGACTCCACATTTTATACTCCGTTTTTTATCATGCCTGTTTCAGTCATCGTGGTCCTGTTATTATTCAAGGAGATGGATGCAGGCACGCGCTCAAATTGTTTTTGTGTACGCCCTCACTCTCCTTTGGTCACAAATGTAAAATGCTTGATTAAATAATACCGCTGCCCTGTTTTAAAATTAGGGATGGACAGATGCTAATACCAATTCATCGGTCGATAAACCAAAAATCGGCATCGGTTACAATCGGCCATGGTCCAACCAATTCATTTCTCCAACCCAAATGTTTTAATCATCATGTAAATCACCGCACTTGGTTATCTAGCGAGACATGTTTGTACAAACAAAGAATGTTGTTTTTACAAACGAAAAACTACTATCTTAATATTGTTTTTATCTTTTAGTAACAGGCGATTCGAAATTAAGGAAACTGATAGGATGGCTTTTTTTTTACTCAATATTTAGCTCTATATAAGCCATAGGCTACATGATGCAATTCGTAAAATAAAATGTAATTAAACTTATAATACTGGCATCTTGCTTTTCAAGTAGTTAAAATTCATTTGTAAAAACCAAATTACTGGCATAATATTCATCATCGTACAATTTCTATCACATAACAACTATATATTGATCTATCACTCCCACATCGTATATCGATATTTCGTTTGCAGCATGATACGATTCATAAATCGATTAGTAGGAAGGTCGAATGATCATCGTTTCATGTACGGACGGTAGTGCTCGTTCATGCGCAGAACCATAACTATGCAAATTTTATTTATAAACGAACATCTCTAACATAAAATGTTAGTAATATGACGAAAGTAAATAGTATGTATATATATAAAACTGATGAATGTAATTTATGCACTAAACATGCACGCACTCCCGAAGAGCCACCTTGAAAAGACCTCAGTCGACTACCTGGGCTATGTAGTAAAACCCGAAGGAAACTATCAACAGGAGAGCCCAATAAGGGGCATCCAAGAAGCCAACAAACCAACAACCAAAAAACAACTACGCCGTTTTCTTGGCTTCTGCAACTGACTCAGAGACTTCGTGCAAAACATCACCAACACCATTGCACTCCCTTCTGGAGAAAGAAACCTGGTGGCACTGGGGTCCCGAACACCGCGCTCCCTTCCAGGCCTTGAAAAAGAGTTTTCAAGACATTAAGCAGCTCCATCGATCACAGGGGGAGGGACCAGTAATACTGCAAATGGACACTTTCCAGAAAGGCCTAGGAGTAGTGCTTTAACCAAGAGGGCTCCGACGGCCAACCCCAGGTGATTGCATACATCCGGACCACACTGAATGCCACCGAACAAAGATAGCACATCAACGAGCTCTTGCTCGTTGATGTGCTATCTATCGCGCCATTCTCTAGGTAGTGCATAAGTACAGATACTACCCGGAAGGCACAGACTTCATCTTGCGAACCGACAGCAAAACCCTCCAATGACTACACGAGTCGAGAAACGCCAAAGCCAAGCTCGGACAATCGGATATGTTCCTGACGGAATTCGTCTTTGAAGTGCAGCACTGCCCGGGCAAGTCGAATGATCTCCAAGACGCCTTGTCCTGCCAGCCGGACCTAACAGAAGACACCAAAGCCGACGAAGAATGGAAGAGGATGACTCTGCCCCAACTTCCAGCTTGCAACCCCGACGAGCAAATCAAGTTGTTCCAGCTGCAACTCAGCCGGAGTCAAATCGCCATACATCAGCAGCGAGATCCTGGCATTCAGAACCTACTACAGAAGTACCCACACCAGTTTGAACTTAGGGATGACGTTGCATGGTCCTGAAGTGGACAGCCTGGAAGAACGTGGAGAATCTGTCAACACCATCATGACCAGCCAGAAATGGGAACAACCTGGTACCTGGGAAACCCTAGCTAATATCGATGTGAGAGTCATATGGGGCGGTATGATCTGGGACGTCCGACAATACATGCATAGTTCTGAGACATGCTGCAGGGGTAAGGACCACTCCATAACATTGCCAAGCTCCAAAACACATGCCCTAGACCCATATTACAGCTGATTTAAAGTGACCTTACCCAAAAAGTACAAGAGGGAACCATTACTACTGATCGTAACAGATCTGTTCTCAAGATGAGTGGAGGTATTTCCACTGCCTAGCCAGGAGACCCATGACATCATCAGGAAGTTTGAAACTGAGATCTTTCTGCGCCGGAGATACCCTCAATTTGTGCTAACAGACAATGGGACCCAGTTTTCCAGTCATAAATGGCTGGCAGCCTGCCACGAGTGGAGGGTCGACACCTGGACGACACTGCTCTATCATCCACATGCCAACCGCACTGAGTGGAGGACCCAAGAGCCTAAGAAGGGCTTTCTCCTCAGTGTGGGAGAAGATCACAAGCACTGGGCTAGGAATATCTGAAATATATTATTCGTTCTACTAAACCGAACGAATGAGGCTATCAATACGATCCCCAGCCAGCTCCTCCTGGGGCAAATACATCGCCGCCTCGGTGAATGGCAGTGGGACAGCCCACCAACTCAGATACCTCGTCCCGAAGACATCCATCGAGCAGTTATCGCTCTAACAAACAACACCAGGGGCTCCCAAGAGGCATACATCAAGAGGAGATACCTGCCACCACGTACCGACATCAGGACCTTCACCATGGGGGAAACAGTCATCCTATGAAGCCACCCCCTAAGCAAAGCCAGTGGCCAGTTCAGGCGGGACTGTTTAAGAAGCAGGAAGGCCCATACAGCATTGTTGGATGACAAGATAACGTGTAATGGGCAGGGGACTACAAAGTGTGCATCCGCAAAGCAACCAGATGTCAAATGCGGCCCTTCCCAAAGGACCCCATTGACCTAGAAGTCAATGCCGCCACCTCCGAACTTTCGAACCGCCGGCTGATCTCGACAACGCGGCACCAACCGCTGCCCCGTAAACCCGGCTTCCTTCGCCTGGCAAGCCAGAGGGGCGAGTTGGCAACAGTCACGGTGACAGTTTCTCTATTCCCGCGAAAGTAGAATTTCCGTAACGAGCAGAAGAATCTGTGATAACACTGCCCTTGACACCCACAGACGTCAAGTGTAAGATGGCGCACAACAGGGAAAATGGACACCTAGTGCAAGCAAGCTTCCTTGGCGAAGCCCCTTGGACAGGGAAAATGAGAACCACACCTCAAATGGCCTCCTTCAAGACCGATCGCCGAGAAGGATTAAGCATGAAGCACTATCAAAACTATGGGAAGACCTTTATCTCAAATTGCCAACAATGCTGGCACCAGTGTGTCCCACCCACGTAGAGGATGCAATGACGAACAATGTCGCAGCCACCACCGATATGCCACTTTTCGAAAGGGGCGCATTTACTAGAACTACCAGCCAAGACCAGGCCTTTCTGAAGGCAGTCCTCCAGCGGTACCTTCGGCCGCAGTCTACCCGGACAGAACAGAAACTCAGACGGTCAAGACGCCAGCCAATTCAGAGGCTGCCAGCATCCAGGGTCTGACGTCGCCTGGTGTCGAGGCCGTCACAACCAGCACAGCTTCCCAGACAAGAAGAGATGCCGACTCACCATGCTGAGATCCCAATATCTCTTAATGCCAGGGTCGATTCGCCAGTGCGGCTCCCCAGTTGAGAGGAGGTGCTGTTTCAATATACCGAGGTCCCAGTATCACGAGATGCCAAGGCCTTCTGGGCGAGGTGAGATGCAGTTTCCACATGCCGAGTTGCCGGTGTCGCTAGACACTAGGGCCGATTCACCAGCGCTGCCTCCCTTATGAGGGGGGGGGGGGGGAGGTGCCGATCCACCACACCGAGGACCTGATGTCGCTAGAGTAGATCCACCTGTGCAGCTTCCCGGACACAGGAAGGAGCAATCCACCAGTGCCGACGCGACAGGGGCTCGAGTCGAACCCTGTCTCCGACACCACCAACTGGAGGAGTTGTAGAAGACATATCAGTCGACAAGACTACCCCAGATGGACACCAAGGTCCCGGCATCGCTCGACATCAGAGCCAATCTGCTAATGCAGCTTCCCAGTCGTGGGAATTAGATCTACAGCAAGTTCGCCATCGATCTGGAGGCCATCTTGGGCTCCCAGCTCCTGCAGCCGAGGAGGTGGTAGCACCACTTGAACCAATATCTCCATCGGCCACCCAGGCAGCAGCTCATCACGACATGGCGGCCGATGATCGTCCTCTGGTACCTGCTGAGTAGCCCATGTCCATTACTGGGGACGGTATTTCCACCAAGGCTTACCTATATCGACGAGTGCAGTTGCCCTGCACATTCCCAGTCAGCTCAGTGCCAGGATGGTACCGAGAGGCTCCACCTGGCCGTATCCACACCATGCGGCATATTGATGGCAGGGACGACTACCCAAAAAGAGGAGGCCTCATAAAGTGAGTGACAGTGCTCCAATAGACAGAATTAGTAACTTAATAGCAGTCAATACGCTATCCCACTGTTTCAAAACCTTATTCACGTACCTGTTAATAGTATGCACATCAATAATCACAACAGCACAGTTATGTAATTAAGACTTTTCTGGAAGCTCGCCTAAACACAATGCTCTAGTTTAGGGCTGCCACAAGCTCTGAAGCTGAAATCTTGGCTCCTGTACATAAAAATACTGTAAAATTCTGGAATCATTGGGTCAAATCCTATAAAATCCTAAGAATTAACAAAATTGCAAATTACAGAAAAAAAAAAGAATATGACAGATGTTAACCCATTTAATGTAGTTGTTTTTGTTTCGATTAGCTGTGCAAACCATGGTAATTCTTTTCTCCACTCACACTTATACTTTCGTTTATGCAACGACTGCATCGATGATAATTTTAGTTTCCTTACTGTTGTGATCAATGCCAAACACATAACACAGTCACCAAATTCGGATTGCAAGTGTAAAAATAGCAATTCGCAGAATAGGTTCTTTTCAATAATAACCTTGGTCTTTGCATGTGATCATACACCAAGGAACTGAAATATGCAGATATATATATATATATATATATATATATATATATATATATATATATATATATATATATATATATATATATATATATATATATATATATATATATATATCTGTCTTCGCAGTATACCAAGGTTTGAAGTCGTGTTGCAGGCTTCTGGAGGCTGAACCATATCGCAGGCTGAGGAGAGAGAGAGAGAGGTCTTCCACAGACCAGGGAGTACTCAGTGACCTACTCAGCTGGTGAGCCCGGCAGCTCTGCCAGGACATGCTCTTGGACTTCCTTATATACGAAAAAATTTCATCAGCGATCTTCCAGATATGCAGGGTAGAGTAGCCTTCCAGCGCAGAAGTAGGTTTATCAGGGCTGCGGAAATGCCGCTTATTTCTTTCTAGGGCTTGCAGGATGTGACGTCATAAGGTCGCAGGGGTGCTTCCATCTCGTGGGTTTGCTGGAACTACTTAATTGTGGGGGTGGCGCTTGCATGCGGGATTTCGGCAGGCCGTACATTTCATAACTAAACGCGTCAATCACTTTTACTTATGCATGTGTCCAATGTGTGAAGCCTCCTTTCTCAATACATTAAATTACTTTGCCACTGTTGCTGACTTGCCCCGAGCTCTCATTGGTTCGAGATGGGGCGAATTCTCCCGTAAAGCGCGTGTGTTTGCTGTGCAGCATGTTGGCGTGCGTTAATAATAAAGAAAAGTATTTTGGATATACACTATTGAAGCAATGGCGTATGTCCAAAATATTTCGCTTGTTTTTTCACCTTTGTTGTAAGTATCTTTAAAACAAATGGATCAGTGAAACTGACACACATCGCTGTGGGCGATAGTGTCGCATGTACGCAGCAGAGACGTTGAGTTTGAGGAAAGTGCTATCAAAAAAATTTTTTCTTCTAAAATTGGGTTTGGATTTGTCTAGAGTTTTAAAAATCCGTAAAAACGGATAAAGTCCCTTAAAATAGCTGGGAGTTCCAATCTCTCTATCTACTCATAGAATTACTTAACTAGCCAGTGCAGTCAATGGCCAGCCGAGCCATCCATCCATAATTCCACGTGAGCACTTTTGGACGCTCCTCAGTGCCAGTACCACACGAATTTTTTTACAAAAAGATTTACAGTGATACAGCGTAACGTGAAGCCAGCCATCCTCTTGTGAAAGAATGGATAGAAATATCAGATTTTCTGCGAACTGTTTGAAAATATTTCTTCATTAAACCATTTTGCATGATATAAATTATAAGTTTTTGAAAGACTATTAACACTGATGTATGGAATCGCCTCAAGAAAAACGTATCAAATTTCTATTCAAGTTTTAAATTTTATTGTTACAAATAACTTTTGAAACTTTTAAACATTTTTTTTTGCTTTGTGTAGTCACATCAATCAAACGTCAAGCATTTTCTAATTATCATTGTAAATAATATAATACCTTTTACTAAATACTTTTGCTTTGTGTAGAATCCCTCAATAGATCAAAAACAAAACAGACATTTTAAACCAGTGAAAGATTGTGATACAAATCTTCAGAATATGTTGTAATATTCAGTTCCTTGTTTGTCTGAGTGTTTCTCTTGTGTTCTATCAATCTATATCTTTGTAGGATGGTGTTTCGTATGTATTGCTTATTAGTTAACTTCACTTGCCATGCACTCATTTGCAGAACTGAGTCAATCGGCTGAGATGACGGAAGTTCTCTTACCTTTATATTACACACAACTTGTTTTCCGCTGTGCTACATGTAGAAAGACCACAGGTAGAGGTCATTTTTATTCTCCACCAGTGCAGCCACAGCAGGATATCTAGATAAACGCATGCCTTTACGAGTGAGGCTTTTGGCAACATTTTATATTCTATTATATTTCATTTTATTTCAATATTTTTCCCCAAGGGTCAATTTTTTTGTGCCATCACCATGTCTTGCTTTTCTCTCCGCAGGTTAAATCTGTAAACAGCAAATTGTACGCATACAAGCTATCAGATGTGAATGTAGGGCAGCACACCTAAACGAAGGCTGCTTAATCACAGACAATGCGATATCTCCTTACGCAACACATACATGCTCACGAAGATTAGGCTACGTTATTTGATTGCCTCCCAACCGCCAGCTACCGGCCAAGAAAAACAGCGCTCACTTTCCACGCATCAAAAAGGGACAGTGAATGTATAGTCAGCCCGAGGCACCAGGAGCAAGACGGAAACAGAGAAGCTGCTCATCGCTGCCACCTGACAGTGATATCACCCAGCACGCCCGCTCCAAAGCAGAGCACATACACAGACCAGGGACAACTACAGAAACCACTGGAGAGGAAAAAATCCATTCTTGAGGGGACAGCTCGACATTCCTTTAAAATAATTTCTTTCTTTTCTTGTTCCTTCGTACACATTAGTTCCCGCCACAATTAATAGGGGGGATGGGTGGGGTGGAAGCGAACTCCCACACAATGTCTTTTCACCATTACTAAAACAACTTCTACTCATCAGTGTGCATCACTCAGCCGCACGTTTTCATGGAGTTGTTTGATTCTACAAACCCCAAAATGCTAAGATTGTATTGTCCATTCAAAGCTAAGGACACATTATCCACACCAGACTTGAACTGTTCACCGGCCGATCCACCAAGGCTACACATCGAGATCCTCCCTGTACTAAAGAACACCGCCGGATGGCACCACTAGTACGATCAGCAGCACATGCAACTTGGATCCAATGTGCCGACTAGCAACGTCACATGCCCAGAGGATCAAACACCACTTCACAGCTACTACTACCTCCACAACGTACCAAGGGAGAGCCCAAGAAGAGTATAAATACCGGGGCATGGCCCTTAAATGTCAGTCTGTTCTGTTCCTTCACTGCAATCTCACACTGAAAGGAAACATCGGTTCCCTGGTCTTCACCACACCCATGCCGAAGATCTCCTAACTACCTTGTATCTTTATTGCACCCCAGTGCCGAAGACTCCTGCCATAGTTGAACATCGTTAAACATGTAGACAGCCCCTTCAGGGCAACATGTAACGTAGCCATGTTCAAGTTATTTTAATAGAACCTCATTTACCTACTCCATTAGCCTAGGAACAGGTCGTCTTCACCTGTCAATGCATAGCAGCTTCCATTAAGCTCTGATTGATATAAGGAGGCAGTGCGACATCACCTTGTTTATTTCACTCAGTGGAATAAATAATGTTTAATCAAACTCAAGAGTATATTTATCATAGTCTTCGTACCTCGCCCTGTAGACATCAGGTCTGTCGGAGGGATAGCAGGTGACCAGGAGATTTGCTCAAACTGCCACACACTAGTAAAGTACCCACAAGCATTCTGGAGGATGGCCACCCTTTTTGTGCATTCACGGTGTACGGAACGGTAGAGCCCGACACTAGGCACTCTTCCACTTGGGGTCAGTTTGTCGGCTTGATGCTGGCTGTCTCCAATGTGCTGCTTGTGCTGGAAAGAGTATGCCCTGAGTTGAGAAGGCTGATCCTCAAGCGGATCTCACCCCCATACTGGGAGTGTCCGCCAATGAGACCTGACTCAGTATTCCCCACGTTTCTTGCACCGAATACTATGATAGGGATACCGCACTCGGTTGACAGTCATGGTACATGGTTGTACACTTGTAGAGGACCCCACATAGCCTGGCACACTTCGCAGGTTTTGATAGTAGTGGTTCTGTCCTCGAGCCCTACTCCAGTCGTAATGGTATCCGAGAGTGAGTTAAATGGACAAATGCTGCCTCCGAGCAACAGCACAAACTTAATCCCTTCCTCGCCACACTCGTGCACCTCCTGTCGTGGGAGAGGGCTCATGTGATCTGCCACTTGGAGAGACCCACCACGCCGGAGTCTCCCCTGGAACTCTTTGCAGCACCAGTCAAGCTACCCGGAGACACACACCTGTGGTCACTGCATATTTGAGGGGTCAGGCAAAATCCCACAGGATCGCCAATCCATGCTTTTGGGGAATACAGATTGCAGAGCCGACCACAGCTACCGTCAACACTAACGAGCACCTACCCACCAGCCTTCAGAGGTTACACGTCGCCTAGGTATTCCTATCAGAGCGGTCCCACCTAAATGCACGGTAGTGCCTGCAGTACCAGACTTCATGTCCACATGAAAAGTTACCCGGCTAGTGTAATATACCAGATGCACTCTGGTACCACATAAGAACTAAGAGTCCTAAAACCTCCCGCCTGGGTGCGTCTGTCCTAGCTCCCAACAAAAACACTAAAGACTGTGACGTGCCCCCCTCTTGCCACAGGGTGTCATGTGACAATGAACACAATGATTAAAGATAAAGTACTTGAAAGTACTGAAATAGTACATAAATGTGAAGAGACACGTAAAGAATGTAGGATACAATTTTCATGTAAATTGATAAAAATATTTAGATTTTAGGCATTCGTTTTCTCAAATTTTCTTAAATTAAATTCTAAACCCACATTTTTGACCATTTCTAAAAATCACATCATCAACTGATTTCATAGTTATTTCACAGACACTAACAGTTGTAGCTGCCGCAATGGTTGTTTTTCCGAATACAATGTTATTGGGTAAGGTTGCACGTAGGCCGCTAGGCTACCAAAAATACATTAAAGGACAAGAATTCAAGTACTCACATTGTAGTACTCGTCAACAGGCACACACACAGAAGGATAACACATTTTCCACGCAGTTGCGCGATCACAATGTTTTGCTGACTAAGCTAGCTTCATCTCCGCCTGATGGAAGCTGACAACCAGCGAAACGTCGCAACTGCGTGGTAAATGTACCATCCTTCTGTGTGTGCACGTGTCAACGAGCATTATAATGCGAGTGCTTGAATTCCTGCCCTTTTATATATTTCTAATATATAATATTTTGACTACTTTTAACATCTTTCTGAACATGAAACTTCTGGAATGTATTTCCTCTAGGTACTGACACGTGTCCTTACTCTAGGATAAGTGGTTAGAGTGCTGACTGTCCTCACTTGTTCAGAATGGGATCCTACTGGGTGTTTTGGTCGCTGCTCTAGCCCGGAAATACATTGTATGTTCTATGGGGACCACTTAAGAGGAGGATGCCGTCTGAGGAGAGGGGAATCAAACCCCAGTGAGAGTCGAACCGCTATAGTTTCCCATCTGGGGCGAACTATCTTCCTCACTACAAGAGCTTCCAAGATGCAGGATGCCAGCTATCCTGGGGTATGAGTTGGGAGGTGATTTAATCGATAAGAATGATGGGGTTGGATGATTCTGCCGGATGGATGGGTGCTATTCGCAATGGCCATGTAGGCCGGCATGGGGGATACAGTTCACGGGAGAAGGTCCTCCTGGAGGCTTTGGAACCACCTTAGGAGGTAATCAAACTCTATCTAACCAGAAGCCAAGTGGAGAGTCATGTATTCTGTATGTCTTTCCCCTGGTCAACTTTATTCGGGGTTACGTCCACTGCGGGCGAAGAAGTTTTCGGCTTTGGAGTGACTGACAGGTTCTGGTTCTAGCCACAGCCAACAAGCACCTAAATAGACATTCAGTTCTGACGTGTGGGCAAGAGGTATAAACTGCCTAATGGGCCAAGGTCTGAACTCTGGTTCCTCGGATAGGGGCATGTCCTCACACTCAATCTCCGTGTTCACCTGTAAGTTAGCCAACCTCTGTAATACTTGTCGCTCTTTGTGTCAGTTGCAGGTCTGAGTACCACCCTTTTTACCTCGCATCTAGACCAGCCTTCTGACCTTTCCGCAGACATGCAGTCCTGGGGTGTGTCTTATTCAGTCACACCCAAGGCACTGACGAAGAGATGTGCGGTCGAGTATTAGGACGCCACTGAGGTTAGGCGGTGTGTCCTTTCAGACTCAAAACCTTCTTCAAACCCCGTCTCCTGTGGAGTTCAGCAAGCCTCGCGACTAATTCTCAGCGAGGTTTTGATGCAACAATCTTTCACTGTTAGAATAACAACAACACAAGTGAACCAGGAACTATAGTTATAATTACGGTGGTCAAAGATTTAGAAATAAATGTAATATTTATTGTTACGAATTATGAAAGTGGGAGGTCCGGGTTGGATAATATGTTAGCTAAGATGAATTAATTACGATAGTTAAATACAGGCAAAGGTGAGCCTGGTAAAACAATTAAAAGGCTAAGGGTTGGTTTATCAGGGTTGCACCGCTGCCGCTCATTTCTTATCTCCCTGCTCCGAGGCGACAACAAATTTATCCGCCTCGGCCCGAGGCTGGCGGTTGTGACATCACAGGGCAGCAGAGATGCTGCGATCCTATGGTGTAGCTGGACCTTCCTTCTCAGATAATCTCAGGGTAGTGGTCTGTTGAATAAAATAATATTTATTAAAAGGGATGGCGCTTACATGCCGGATTCTGGACAGGTAGTACCATTCATAATTAAACGTGTTAATTAATTCAGTGTCTGAAGCTGTCCAACGCATAGAGTCCTTCAGTGGACACGTGAAGAGTAGTTTGCCACTGTTCTTGACTTGCGATGAGCTATTGAGCTATTACCTTCTCGTTGATGGGGTGCAGTCACCCGTAGAGAGCGCAAGCATGTTGCGTAGCAATGTGGCATGCGTCAGTACATTTGTTATACACAACAGCTATGCACGAACGCAGTCCTGTGTTGATTACTGACTGACCCTTCCTGTCTCAACCGTGCTCACAACCAGTAATTCAGCGAAACCTTGTTTGCTAGCTACTGCTGTAAGTGTAATTGTTGCAGTTTCTGTTTGGTTAAGCTCTGATGCATGTGCTATGGGGTGCGACTTCCTTAGAGGGTAGCGCTGTGACGTTGACTATCCTACCAAGCCTAGCTCTGTATATCACGGTGAATACTAACTGTTCTGTTAGGCCGGTGAGGTGTTAAGGGGTTTAGGTGTAGTATTAGGCAGCTTGGGGGCAGGTTTAATATGGGCTGGAGGGGAGTCAAAACCCACAGTGAGGTGGAAGTGGCTGCCCATCCAGGGAGCTCGATCCTCCTCACTATCAGGGTCACTAATATACGGGATGCCAGCAATCCCAAATGGATGAAATGAAGTGAGGTTTAATCTGATGTGGTGGTAGGGGTGAAGGGTCTGGCAGAAGAGATCTTTGCTGGACGAGTAGGTTGACATGATGGGACGAAATCTGTAGTTGGGGGTGATGCACGGGCCAGTTGTCTGGCTGGGCCGGGTGTCGAACCCAGACGATTTTTCCCAATGCAAGTTTGATGGAGCAGAATTTAGGGAGGACTGTGCCCTCTGGATGTTTTACTCTAATCAAGCACCCAGACTGGAATTTAACGTACCTCATGGTCTTCTGGATTTGCCTAACGGGGATGTCACGGAGAACAGATTCATTCTCCTTAGCTAGAAGTTTTTTATGCTCCTCATATTCCGCAGTTGGGGATTCCTGGCCACTGAGCAGGTGATCTAATGACGTGGAAATATGTAGGGGAATAAATGGGGAAATGGGTCACGAAGCTTGATCATGACACCTTATTTGAGGTTCGTCCTCAGACGTGGAGCTGACTGTAGCACGTGCTAGGGCGCGACATTCCCTTCGTCGTCGTTTGCTCTGGATACCTAATTTTTCTACTGTGCATCTGTTTACTAGTACGAGACTAGTTTACAAAGTACCACAGTAAAGGGAAAAGGTATTCACTAACTACAATTAACGGAACACAAAGAGTTAAGTTAGACGCAAATGTTTTATTAAGGGAGCAAGCTATAGAGCGCAACTTAACAGCGGCTAACAAATCAAAATATATAGCAATGCAACTTTCACAATGGCTAAGATTTTAAGGGGAAGTTAATCTGGTATGCAATACGAAATGCGACGGCTCGTTATCACGAAGTCAAAGAAAGTTGACTGGGGTAAGGATTACCGGGTTTAAGGCGGGGTATACCTGTAGCTGGAGTTGTCTCACTTGCAGTCTTTGGTGACGTGGGGGGGGGGGGGGAGAGTGTGTGTGTGCGTCTTCGCAGACTGATAAAGGCCTTAAGGTAGGATGTAGAAAGCCCTTGGTCAGACAGAAAGGAATGTCTTCTCAGACTGGGTAAGCGGATAGTCTTTGCAGACTCAGGGCAAGCCGAGAGTCTTGAGCAGACTGGTGGTGGGCTCGCGTCCTCTTCGGTCGCCGAGCGCGGCACATCTGTTGGGGCTGGCTGCTGGGGTTGTATTTATACTGTTTCCACGTATCGGCAGTTTTTCGGGGTACAGGGGGCAGCGTAGCCTTTCACCACGGGGGCATGTTTATTGGAGGTGCAGGAGCGCTGCACTTTTCTTATTGCCCGCGTGGAGGCACGGGGGTGCTGCCATTTCTCGTGATTGTAGGAACTTCTTCTGGGGCTAGCCACAAGTAGTAGAATTCTCAATTCTCAGTAATATTCATTCAAATAGTGGAGGTGCCTTTTGCATGCATAAATCTGGGAGAGCAATGGGTATTGTAATTATGCACGTAATTTACAATTATGTAATTGGCTACCCAAGCTTGTGAGCTTTATTAGCGCGATACATATGTTCTGGTTTGCCGCTTGCATATTCCGCCCACGAGCGCACGTGGCTCGTAGATGGAGCAAAGTCGCCCGTAGAGTGTGCATTCTTACCGTTCAGCATGCTGGCATGCATCAGCTCTTCAAAACAATAGTGGCCAGTTGCCAATACACACAGCGTCCTCTCCAGACAACTCTTGTTCCTCTGTAAAAGATAATGCTGCAGCAGTGGCCAAACATCCCTGTAGGCTCACATTCACCAATCATTCTTTTTGCATTTTTGCTTTGCCTTGCAATAGCCTTGCTTCTTTTAACCCATTTGCGTGCCCTTGGAACAATGGATGGATTGACTGTGAAGCCCTGGCTCATCACAAGTTACCTGCATACAGACTGATTGCAGGGGCAACAATACAAACTTGTACATGGATCACACCACAAATTTGCATCCACCCTGTCTTCTCTACTATCTGAGCTACCACCTGACTCCGTGCAGTGCTACACAACTACCGGTAAGTCATCAACCTGTCCTGGAAAGTAAAATTACTATTGAGTAAAGGGCTTTAAGCCATTCTCAGGTAGTAATCAAGAACTGACGGAATGAAACGCGTGCAGTTACATGATCTGCAGGTAAACCTAAACTGGGGTAATGCTTTCTGACTGCTATGAATGAACAGGAACAACAACCTGCAAGACATTATTTTCCTTTAATAATAAAATTCACTAAGATCAGTTTCAGTTATTTATTATACAACAAATTGGTACTGCAAGAACTTACTAGATACAGATTCAGTTTACAAATAAATACACTGTACTTTGGAAAATGATTATGTTCAATATACAAGCTGTTTAATTGGTATACATATATAACATATTAAATTGTGCTCAAAGACAACACGCAGTACAATCTCAGTACAAGAAAATCTCTGCTAATGAATATCAGTCTTATTGAAACATTGGCAACATCTGTATTGCAAGTTGCACCATTGTTTATGGCCACTAAAATGTCGAGGGTACACACCCGTGCTCAAGAGTCATCAACGTGACTGTTTGTTGGCCATGGCTAGCACCCAGAAGCCTCGCCACGCTGCAGGAGTGGTAGGTCTGGGGCACAGCGCAGCTCCAGAAATGCAGGGGAGTCCCGTCGCACAACCAGGGTCACCCCTGATGTGTACGAAGCAGGGATGGTGATATGCTCACTAACCACGTGTTCGCGAGAGCGAATCACGTTCACTACTTGTCCTGAAAACAAGCAACACACATTCTGTGGATTGCAAAAATTCAGTACCCATAAAAAAAAACATAAACAAACATCAAACCTGATTGATAATTTAATTAACATACAGACTTCCATATCTAGGCAAAGATATGGTCATAGAACTTAATCAGTTCACCAATTACCTATAAGGTAGCAGTTTTATTGCTATTAAAAACTATACAGCACATCTACATCACCATGATTTACAAGACAATACCAAAAATAACACCAGTGTTGAACAGTTACCGAAATATCACCAAGGCTTAAGGGCGGGCAGTGCCTCATGCAGAACCAGTTGAGCAAAAGTATAGGGGGTTTACATGTTAAACAGTTTTTGGCATGTTTCAGCTTTCTTTCATAATACTATCACATCCAAATCAATAAACATTTTGTGCATCTTGAGAAGAATTATAATGCAGCAGAACAAGGAAGAGTAAATTATTAAAAGTTTGTATTTTTGTTGAGTCTATAAATCTTACTTTACTCTCCGCCTCATATAAGTTTGCAAGATTATGACTGTTCTAGAAAGCACTGCGAATAATGTTGTTTTACAAACATATTGTTCTGCCTCTGCTGTTCCTGACAGAAGAAGCCGTGCTGTTTACATTTGTGTCAGTTGTTGATGTCTACCACAGAGCGATCATTGATATCAGCTGGTGACTGTGGCGTTTTATATATACATATGCTTAAAAAGTGAGAAATTTTCTGCAAACTATAAAACCACTACATTTAAAAATGTTTAGTTTAAATATTGACAATTTTGAAAGCCAATTATGTAATGTGATTTACTCCAGTATCAAAACATTTTCAGGTAATGTTTTTATTTAAATGTAATCTGCAATGTACAAACTGCGTGCAAGATAAACCTATAAGTAGACTGTTCACAGTAAAGTGAGCACTTTTGAGGCCCTACCTACACTTCCTTTCAGCCATTTTTTTTTAACCTTTAACCACATTTAAAAATAAATATTTTATGTAAGGAATAAACACAGTGTGTATATTCCACCACATTAAGAAGGTAACATCAAAGGCTAAAACAACACATATTTATTTAATATTATCCCAAATTGAAGGGCTTTGAAAAGTGCTCACTTTACCACGAATAGTCTATAACAAGTGTTTGAGGTTTTGATGGGATTCACAACGTTACTGATGTCCCTGAAATAAAATTCTGTGCTTGGTGAAATCAGTGTTGCGGTGGGAGGAGGGGGAAGGAGACAGCTGGAGCTACGCTTGTTCATGACCACTTTCATATGAAGCCTGTTGCACTCATCTTCTACTTCTTATTGGCATATGACGCCTGATAAGTGGTTGGGCGCCACTAATTGAAGCAGGACTTAAAGGAGATATGTACTAATTTATCAAGAGTGACCCAAACGGACAAATATACTACTGCATGGTTGAATATTACAATAAATGCCCTTCTTTGGGGGTGCCACTAATTATTTAAACATGAAGTGAGGTTAATCTCCTCTCACTAACCATTCATCCTATTTCCTACAGATCTATGATGCCTGTGAAATCAGTCACTCGCTAATTTGGGTATGTCAACACTTAACACACCTTAATTACTGTCGGAGGTTGAACACAAGCCTTTGAAAATCAGAAGATCTTAAAGTCCCCGAGAAAGAAAATTACATAACATGCTTGAATTGAAACAAGCACCGGCTAAGGTGGGGTTCTCCATGTTGGGACAGGATTTGATGCTGCTGGCTTAATTACGTCTGACTTGTATCAATAACTGGGGATGTTAATCTCTACGACAAATTTAAGACTGTAGATTTTCTTATAGGATAACTTGGTCTTAATTAAGATTGCAAATAGGCCACTAGGCTTCTAAAAATATATAAAGGACAGGAATCCAAGTTCTCGCAGGCTGGTACTTGTCGATAGGCACACACACACAAAGTAGGACGACAGTTTTTTCTCGTGATCATGCAACCGCGTGAAAAAACTGTCGTCCTACTTTGTGTGTGTGCCTATCGACAAGTACTTAGACTGTAAGTACTTGGATTCCTGTCCTTTTATATATTTTTGGTCTTAATTAAGTTTGTTTACTTCAACCAAGGCCCTAACGTGCAAAAGAGCGGTCGGGTATTGGGACGTCACTGGAGGTAAGCGCGGGTCCACCGGAAACCCAGGAGCTCAGCGTGTCCTTTGGAGACTAAGGCTTTCTGCAAGCTCTGGCCAATGTAGAGTTCAGCATACCATACAGCTAGCCTCCAGTGGGAATTACAGCACATGATACAAGTTTTACTAAAACACTGATAACTACAATTATTAATGAAATAGGATCTAATGTAAAAATAATGGTAAACGGACAAATAGGTTTTACATAAATGTTTATTATGTGAATATGAAGAAGGAAAGCCCCGGCTAATCAATTACAAGAAAAATAGCTAATTGGCTAAACGTGTATGAAATATATTTAATGCACTCAAACAGGCAAAGGTGAGCCTGGAGAAATATACTCAAATATGCAGAAAAATTATCTACGGTACAGTATGCAATTCACAGCATGACTTGATTTAGTAGAGTTTATCCAGGAGGTAAACTAAGATGCGGCGACCTGCTACAGCAGAGTTGCGGAAGTTGACTGTGGTAAAGGGTGCAGGGTGCGGGAGTAGAATTACCTCTGGTGTGGTTGCTGCCCTCTCTGTCAGCGGGTGCAGTGGTGGATGAGCCTTACACAAGCTGTGGGGGGTGGTGAAGCCTTCACAGTCTGCAGCGAAGGTAAAGTGAAGTCTCTTGCGTAGCCATTTCTCAGGCTGAGGAGAGCCTTCTTCAGACCAGGGTGAGCTTGTAAACCTACTTGGCCGGCAAGCCCGGCGTCTCTGCTGGAGCATGGTTTCAGACTTCCTTATATATGAAAAATCTTCGGATTAGCGATCTTGCAGGGATGCGAGGGTAGCATAGCCTTCCAACACAGGTGTAGGTTATCGGGGTTTACGGGAGCGCCGTTCATTTCTTATCTCCCCGCTTGGAGGCGACGACGAATTAAAACCCCTGTTCCTGAGGCTGGCGGGTTGTGATGTCGCAAGGTCACAGGGGTGCTGCCATCTCTTGGGACCACTGGAAATTCTTCCACAGCTAATAGTGGAGTAGTGGATTGTCAAAAATATTTAATTTATTCATGGGGGTGGTGCTTGCACGTGGGATTTTGGGCGGCCTGTAGAGTTCATAATTAAGTAGTCGGCTGTCCAGCGCGTGGAGTCTCCTTGCTTGATACGTGAAATTACATTTGCCACTGTTAATGACTTACCCCGAGTTCAGGTCACTTGTAGATGGGGCGAAGTCGCCTGTGGAGTGCGTATCTGCGCTCTACAGAATTTGTGCATGTGACACTACAATGAAACCTAACATTCGACACAGAACTTAAATTACAAAACTTGGTTTTGAGATATATGACACAAAAGTATGAATAACCCAGTTAGAGAATGGGCGATAGGGAGGAGAATGATGGAAGTGAGGAAGTAGGAATATATCTGACTCTTGTCACATGTAATGGTCCAGTGCAGAGGGAAAGGCCAAAATGTGTGTGTGTGTGTGTGTGGGGGGGGGGGGAGGGGAGGGAGAGACTTGCTGTAGTTTCACAGTGCATGTGATAAAAGTCTTCCAAGTGGAGAATGTGTTCACTCGACTTTTATGTGAGTGTCTAGCTACAAGTGCCGCCCTGCAAGTAAAGTGGGACCTTTCTATATCAACCCTATTTAAAGCTACTGTATTTTTATAATGACTCGTTTTTGAGGAATCGTAAAAACAATTGAGTGAAAATTAAAAATTTGGGGGGAATCTATCAAAAAATTAATTTGTTGCACATTTTTGGTTGCTGCACATTACATTTCTCTTAGTGAGCACTGTACAGGCAGGACCGGCTCATTTAAAAATAGATACCACCCCCTAGGCTTCTAGCACTCGCCTACTGACTCGGCCCACACTCCACCCCTCATGCGGCATTGGCGGAATGTTTCCCCGTGTGATGCCACTACCGACTACCCTCAAGTCTTTGTCCTACTACTGTGCTCTGCCGCTTGCTTTGTCACTTTACATGTGTTATTACAACTTGTATTTCTCTTGGGTTTTGATTACCGTTTGTTGATACTTAATATACAGACACGTGAAGTGTACTGACAATACTACAGTTACACGACTCCACCTCATCTTTTCGCTGTATCAGTCACCTTGAGCAGGGTTTGAACCAAGGAAGACTGGCTTCTGAAAGCAACCAGCTTGCCCCAAGATGCAAGGGCACCAAAGAATACAGCAGCAAGGCTATTCAGGCCTTTAGTCAGATGTCACGTGCCTGGAGTCACCCTCCCCGCATGTGTGACTGAAGCCAGCCCAACATTGCCCCATAGCTCGCGGGAACGACGCAACCCGAGACACCAGCAAACGAGATTAACTGCACTTCCAACCTCCCCCAAAAGATTGTGGCAGGTGTCGCTAAGATAGGAGCGCCACAGCGAAGATTCCTGACTGGCCGAAATGAGCCAAAGGACTCGCAGCCGGCCTTCCATATTGACGAACACACAGGCTGAGAAACACCAGTTGATGTACCGCAATTCGCTTCACCACTTCCTAGTGCTGAAGCTCTCTGCTCACCGCCTTCCTCACGAAGGACCAACTCTACCAGCCAGATCTTATGTATCTTCAGCCACCCCTGAAGACTATCTTCAACCCCTCCCAGACAATCACCACCACTCATGGTGGCGACACCCCAAGTCTGTTCTGGACAACCGGCATTACAATTAGTTAGAGTCTAGTTATTTTTAAAGGCTACCTAGCTGCATCGACCTTTGTCTAGTATAGAATCAGGTCCCCATCACCTGGATTTGCATGGGATACTTCCGTACCTGTTCACTTGCTTAAGTTGGGAGATAGTACGGCATAGACATTTATTTGCAGGTATTTATACTGTTCTTAATCATATTTATTACTAGTATTTAATAGGTAAATATAGTATACTAATTTTCCAGTCAGTAAAATGTAAATAATATATCAGTAAAGTATAACAAGTGGTAATGTTTAAATTTACATGTGGTGGAAGATACAGATTAGCTGGTAATTCAATTAAGCAGTGCTTTCAAAAGTGCTCACTTCACCATTAACAGCCTATAAACAGATTTACTGTTATTCAATACATACTTTTAAATTTGAAAACTAATTTACCTTCACAGGGCTGAACTTATTGAAGGAAATAATATTTTCTGATCAGTTAGTAGGAAGAATTTCACACTTTGTTCTCAGGTTACCTGCTCCTCCGTACACCCCTTCAAGAGACAAAGTGGCAGATAGCAGGGCTGTTTGTAACCATCATTCAGGTTTGCAGACACTTATTAATTCATGTACATGCTCCACATTTTTCTTTGTTTTGTTTTTAAAAATTGTGGTTGGACATCTACACGGAAGATAATGAGTAACAGTAAACTTCCCCAACATCTTAAATTCATTTGGAAAAACAACATCTGGCCTGATGCGCAGCCTGTTTTATTTAACGTTCGTCCTGCTGTATAAATATACAAAGCTGAAGAATCAGATGTGACAGAAGCACGAAGCCGGTCAAGGTCACAGGGGTCATGGAGAAAGAGGGGAGAATGTTAAAGAAACAAAAAGAAACACGAGCTATAATGTGCATAGATACAGTTACAATGTTGCCAGCATGTAGGTGCCTTAGCATCCTCACGGCATAGTAATACAAATTTTTACTAGAAACTATTCTTGCCACACAATAAAAACACTACACAACTCATCAATAGCAGGATGTTTGAGTTGATTATTTCTGCGAAAGGCAAGTTTATTTCTTGGTACCTTTCCTAGTTTCTTCCTCTCGTTACACCAATGCCCAACACATTTAGGGCCAACATTGTATTTTCTCACAGCAACGCGTTTTCCATTTTGCACGTCGTAGTTAATAATGTTCAGCTTGAATTCTACAGTGCAGCTGCATTTCTACGTCAATGTGCGAAGCATTAGCAATGTGGCAATGTAGTTCTTTTTTTGTTTTGTGGACGCAGCAAGCAGCCACAGCCAATCAAAGCGCTTGCTAGCTAGTTACGCCCACTTCTTCTCCTTTCGCTTATACCCATCCCACCCTCTGCATCAGCCTTTCTTGTCACACCATCCCATCACCACCTGACAAATATATTGATTGATACTAAGCACACGGCAAAGGCATTCACGTCTTTTTTTTCTTTCAGCCAGCCAAACTCGCGCTGACTCAGTATGGCTACTTAATGCCGTAGTGCAAGCGTTGCATGCAACACAACCGTTAATGATAATTTCTTACGTTCTTCCATCCAGAAGCTTTCAAAAACAGGGTGGGGTGCTTACACGAGTAAATACAGTATATGGTGCCCAGTATGCTGCATTGTTGGTACACTCTACCCTACACATCTCCTCTACAGACTCACCAAGGACATTCATGCGGTTCCAACGGGGGTCGGGGTGGGCCATAAGTGGCCGTAGGTTGGTCTGGTCCGTCCACCGGGCCAGCACGTCCTTGCAGCGCACCAGCAGCACCGAAGGGCTGCAGATTTGCTGCAACAGCTCCTCCTCTCCCACCCACTCCAGGGGGTTCACCAGGTACACTGTGCGGGGTCCTGCCCCAAAAATCATCTGGTGGTGCCAGGCATCAGGCACTGCTCCCGACATCGTCCTGGTGCATTGCAGGTTCAACGTTGCGAGTGGAACCACACCTGGGGTGCAAATGTACTCTTATTGCATATTTTCAGTGATTTTATAACCACAAAATTACAATACTACAGCAATCTCTTGTTGCCAAGAGATTTGAATGGTACTTCACTTGGTTTTTAGTGAACATTGGGATGAAGAAGCGATGGAATGCAAAGGCATGGAAAACTGAGGCTCCCCGAAGGGAATTCAATGACAATCAATGACAAATGGCAACATCGAACATACACTGACCATACAACTGTGTAACACCTACAGATATTTGTAACATGGTTTTACTTCAGTTACAAACAAAAATTTGCTTACTTTTTAATTTTATGGTTACTGCTTTTCAACACCTCACCTCTCTGCCAAGAACCAAGTTAGTAATTGTTTACATACAATACAAAAAATTTAGCAACAAGCTATATATGCATCCTTCATTATGAAAGACATTATATTACACACTTATCACTGATACCATAGCTAACGCATGTCACCAACAGCTGATGCAGGCAAACCTGTTATGGCTTCAATACGTAATACAAAATGAAAGTTCAGTCTGGAAAAGCATTAAAAAAAAACAATCAAAATACACATCTTTACTGCGCTGGAATGTTAAGGAGGAGATGGAAGCTAGAGGATTGGAATACATAGGAAACTTCCCTTCTTGATTTATGAAAATACAGAATGCATGAGTAGTCACATCAGTGTGCTCAACTATATCTCAAATAATGTTTTAAGAAATAATAAGAGTCTAGAAATTTTCGCGAACCAGGAAAAAATGTAAAATACTGAGAAATTATGTTCATTAGCGAAATGCAGTAATAATTCCCATATTCGCAAAACATCATAAAATTGTTTGTTTAAGTGCACCTGAAACCACAGTGTGAGCTTCTTTTACCAAGAAAACTTTTACAAACATTAAGTTTTACAATTTTCCATGCATTATTACAGCATTATCTCTCATTTACTTCACATAAGTGCAGTTAACCAAACTATTCGCATGGTGATCATGTTTTGACTAAAAAATGGAACAAAATTTTACGTTACGAGAACAATTCATAAATCAATTGGTAGTGATGCATGCCACACTGCTGCGCAGCGTGCCTGCGCACCCTACAGGCGACTTTGCCCCATCAACGAGCGATAAAGAGCTCGGGGCAAGTCATAACAGTGGCAGACGAGATTTAAGTGCAGACAGCGTTGATTTCATGAGCCTGGGCAACCACGGTTATGTCTACAATTAACGCGTTTAAACATAAGATTGTACTGCTCACCCGGAATTCCAACATGCGGTCGCCACCCCCTCGAACCACGATTGTTTTACCCAACGAGCCATGGACCACAGATACCAGAGAAGGAAGATACAAGAGACACAACACCACAGGATTACAGCACCTCTGCGCTCAGTGACATCACTGCAGTAGAGCCTCGAGCTGAGGTAGTAAACCTGTCGCCAGCCTCAACTCAGGAAGATAAGGAAGGCATGGCGCCGCAGCAACCCTGCGATAAACAGCCCCTGCGGAGAAAGACTATCATCGCCCGCACCTCCGGAAGAGACAGATTTTTGGACTATACAGTAGAGCTTCGCTATAACAAACCTCAAGGGACCAAAAATATGGCTAGTTCGTTATAGTGAAGCGCACAAAAAAATTTCTTAAGGCAAAAATAGATGCGGCAAAATGTTACTGAAGTGAAGTTAACTTCAAATCCCAGATTCGAATCTTTATTGCAAACCTCTGGCGAAGAAAGTACCTGTCACTCACGCCGCATAAGGAAAGATAACAGGTTGCAATCAGCGGAATGAACCGCACATGTGAAACACGGTTGCGCTGGGAATGCTCAAATAGGCGCTCAGAAGTAATATGTTCAGAAGCTTATAAAATGAAAACTAATAATAATAAGTTAATAAAACATGCCACACATAGGTCACAAGTACCTTTAGTATCATGATATGCAGAAAAGTCAGGGTTCCGAGATTTCATTTTTATGCTGCGAGCCTTTAAAGTTCGCAGTTTCAACACACACCTCGAACAAAGTGCTGAGTTCATAGCCGAATATTTAAAAATCAAGCCACTTAAGGTAATACAAACAATAAACACGTTCCTAACACACATTAGTCTTAACTTCGTTAAGGTGCCCATCTACCTGGCGTTTGAAGTGCGTTGCAGAGTCCTATAGTATAAAGATATGCAGAAAAGCCCAGATCCTGAAACTCCATTTTTCTACTATGCGCTTTTGAATTTTGCACTTTGTTCGAGGTGTGTTCAAATTGTGAACTTCAAAGGCTCGCAGCATAAAAATAAAATCTCGGAACCCAGACTTTTCTGCATATCTTGATACTAAAGGCACTTGTGAGCAACATGCATATGGTATGTATTACCTACAGTGGCAGAATTTAAAAACACTTGCCTATGAACTTGGCAATTTGTTCGAGGTGTGCTACGTTTTTGGTCAGGTGACAAAAAACTGTTTTTCTCTACTTCAGAACATTGACCTATTATCATTGACAACGTAGATTTTGCTACGCCAAATTCCATGGTGATTTCTGTTTTTTTTTTTTCCTTCCCCCTTCCACTATCTACATCTTTTTAATTATTGCAAGTTTTGTTTTCATGTCAATGGTCTTTCGCTTCCTTGGCATCATTTTTGCAAATAATCAATAACGAACTTCTTAAAAGATGGTAAAATTTATTTGCAATTCAGTGAAAATATGTTTAGAAGTTAAGGTAACCTCATTTGCAGTTCACGGAAAAATACGCTGATGCGAGAACAGACCAGAGATATAGCGACAGCATTTTGTTGTATGTATAACTTCAGCGAAGTCAGAGGCTTGTTATCTGTGTCTACAACGTGATGTAGCATATTAGTTACAGCGATAAACAGTAGTAACGTTGCGCTTCACTGTTTGTCCATCGTATTGCCACACCAATATTGTATTATCTATGACTGAGTTATCTACCGAAAAAAAATAGCTGCGGCTTGTTTTTTTATGATTTATTCTGATTACAAAGTGTTCGTTAACGTGAATATTTAATAAATCGCACGAAAATTTTTACCAAAACTTTTGTATAGCTGAAAATTATTTGCATATAAATGCATGGTGTTTTGCCAGGACCCAATGATAAGTTTGTTATGGTGAAATGTTCCTTAACTGGAAGTTCGTTTAAAGTGGTGCTCTACTGTATATGGAGGCTCAGAAGCACCTCTAGCCAGAGTTCGCTGGTTCGCCGGCCGCACAGATCAGCGAGTTCTCCCTGGTCCAAGACCTCCTATTCTCCTAGCTTGTACAAAGCTCTACCAGCACCTGTAGCTTGAGAAGGCTCCTCCTACACCAGCTCCACCTGTAAGACGTTCCAGAGGTAACCTTAACGTCCTAACTCTGCACCTATTTACCCAAGTCTTTCCTTGACTCCATGGTAGCAGGTCGTCGTGACGCCCCCCCCCCCCCCCCGGACATCCATTCCTCAGGAAGCAAACACTGTCAATTGCATAATTCTCAGAGTAGATATACTTATTACAAGTTTTGTCCAGTTTTACCTTCACTAAGCTAATCATTACAAACATTTCGTGTGTACATTGAACTAGGATTCCCCAGTGTTTTCCAGACGTAAAAACAAACTTTACATCTAACAAAATTTAGACTACTCCATTAATTTTATTATCCTCTCATATTACTATTAATTGAAAGTGTTTTGTTGTAATTTCTCCCTGAGGAATAGGTGTGAGAGGGCTGGGGCCTGAAGAAGGTGTTTAGTCCGCAAGGACATACCCACAGCAGCACTCAACTCTCTCCTGCAAATCATCCGCTCATCAGTGCCTTGGGCATGTCTGGAGAAGACATTCCCCTAGGACTGCACGTCAGCAGGAAGGGAAGAGTATAGGTTCTGTTATAAGATCTTGAGATTCAAATGAATAGAAAAGGAGGTGGAATACCCAGTAGGAATAGGCACAGAGAGCAACGAGCACTACAGAGAGAAACTGCAAATACTGATCACTACTCCGTTAGTAGATTCCACTTGCGAGGACGCACCCCCATATCCAGTACCTGAGATCACCCCACATTCCATCTTGCCTATCACTACGTTCGACCATCAATCCGAAATTGATGCCTACCTGGGAATCTGTTGGTTGTGGCCTGATTTAGAATACATGAGTTACTACCAGCCGGCTAACCCCTAACCTCCTGTAACCGTGCTGACTCCCAGCCAAGACAAGGATACAAGCCAGCGCAATGCGTACACGATCCGTACCACAACAGGGAAGGTGATAAAGATCAACTTACCCCCTAAAATCACCCCCAAATCCTGCATAGTTACCACTCCCTTAAATTTCATCCCCAGGCAACGAGGCTGAGTTCTTGGGGCTTACCGGATAACAAGAGTAGGGCAGAGCATGTACCTCCGACCGGATTACAAATCCCGCTTACATTGTAACTTGTTACCATCCGCGGTTCCAACCATGGTTAAAAAACCTGGGACAGCTGGCATCCCGCTTACTGGCAGCCCTCTCGGTGAGTAAAATTGCACTCCCTGGGTGGGAGATGTTCACAATTCAAATCACCTTAGGGTTTGTTTCCCCTCCGCTCAGAAATAATCCTTCCACTAGGTGGCACCCATGTGAGCAAACCACGACCCACCGGGGCCAAGACTAATATACTGAATAAAGAACACACGACGGAAGGGCTATAGACAGGGCTCAGGAGGGTAATCAGCACTCTAACCATACGTCTCTAGGACTACAAATAGCAGCACTGTCTGCAAATAACAACAATCAATTAGCGTGCATCAAATGGTGCCCAACATGGGGCCATACAGCTTCATGTAGTTTAGATTTGGGAGCAGGAACCAAGCCAGTCACCTCCCCCCACCCCCTTATTCTTGAAGTCTCCTTGCAGAGGAGCTCGTTACCCAACTTTGGGGAGTTGAAGTAAACACCCTGTGGCACCCAATATCAAACAACCATGCACAACTCCGAAGAGAGTTTACTAGGAGTGCAGGGCGGATTAACGGAAGCTAATGATGCCGAAACCCGAATTATGCTATGTCCCACGCCGACATTTGAGGGAACGGGAATCAATGTCATCCAATGCAATTATTGTCAAAGACAATAACATTATGTATGTCTCGGATGGGACGATACCTCACAATATACCGACAGCCTAAAATATAGGTGCCAGTCGTGTAGACAAGCCGAAGTACACATCTGTCAAGGGCCTGAATGCAGAGGTAGAGGAAGTACTTAGAAAACTGCATACTTTGTAACAGGGAGTTCCACCTTTGCTGTATTGGATGGGCGGACGAGCATATTAGAAACACAGGACAGGTATACCAGTGCAAGGTATGCAGATGCGAGCATACTCATAAACCTACAAACCTGGTAGCACGGAGTAGTCCGGGAAATTCTGGAATGCCCACAGAACTCATGCTTCCCAAGTTCCACGGAAAACCTTATGAAGACACGGAAAACTTTGTTATAGAGAGTGAACGAGAATCGAGGGAACACCTCATACTGATGTAACAATGGGTGAACCAAGTGCACCACCAACTGACCGGATCTGCCAGGGAATGGTAGGACACATACGGGGAGTTTGTCGAAGGCTGGCTCTAGTTCCGTACTTAGGTCGTTTCATATTTTACAAGCGACGAGATCCTATCCAGCTTAATAACTTATTTGCACTAAATAGAGTATAAAATCTGGATGAAGAGGTGGAGTTATTCATATGCCAGAAAGAACGCATACACAAACGTGTATATGTGGAACAAAACGAAGGACCGAGGGTCCACAGCATCGCCTGCAACCTCCTCCCCTCGTTCAGAAACCTTTTACTGCTTCCACGGCCGCAGACTATCGAAGAGTTGGCAGGAAGGGCATGAGAGAGAGAGAGAGAGAGAGAAGTAAATAATCACCCCCTGTCAGGGAAAGCACCGGTGGCATGCGCCGTCAAGGATGCCGGTCCACCCCTTTTACCAGACCGCCCGCAGGGAGTGACACAACCTCCTCAAAGCCCACTGCCCCTTCGCTTCACTACCGGCACTGCGCAGGCAGGCATTATGGCAATGACTGCCCAACCCGGCAAGTTCCGGAAAGGAGAACCCCTCCACCTCTCCAAGTGCTAGAAGGTCGCGTCCCGCCTCCACCTTCCTTCATCATTCCCCCTTCTTGACCAGACTGCCAAGGACGGCACTCCTACGGTGCTTGCCCCACCCAGAAAGGAGGGAAGGAAGGGCAGAAACATGAGCGTCGAGCACATTACAGCATCCCCACCCTCCTCAAAGACCGGCCCGGCCTAACAAAGCCGCAGAGAGATTACAGATGTTGAATACCGCATGTTCATCCGCGAACGAACCCAGCATGCAGGTTCATCTGAACGAGGAAGTTGTCGCGGCGGTGCTTGACATAGCAGCTGCCTGCAATTTTATCAGCAGTGAATTGCTGACACGACGCCAAAAGGCCAACTTGACCCCTACGAGTCAAACAGTCAAAATGGCCCAAGACAACTTCCACCTTCGTTTGTCCGGGGCAATTTCCCTCAATCTACGAATCCATGGGTGTAACATGAAAGTCCTCTCTTTAGTGACCTCCCTTATACGGGAGATCAGGGAGGTTTAGGAAGATGCAATTAACGTAGAATCAAAGAACTCCGTGATCACAGATAGGAAGTGAGTACGCGCAACGAAGCCTATCAGCAGGCCCGTGAACACATGCGACGTAACCCTCACCACTCCTCACAATGCAAAACTGGGTGAGTTTGCTTTAGTAACCCATGTAAAATTGCAGTACGAGTATGAGATGAAAACTCACTATGAGCTTGTCATATCCCCTGCCCAGGAAATTCCCAGCCTTATTAAAATACAAAGGTATGAATAGCACCAGTATGACGGTACTCAGAAAATAACGGGAGTTGAAAGAGTAAACTGATCAAAGTATGTGAACATTAGAAAGTAAGATAAGGATACAATTATACACACCCACAGCCATCAGCTGCTAAATGTAGGGCGGCACACTTAAAAACGAAGACCACGGAACACCGATACCGGAACAGAAGATGCCGTTATCTACTTGTCTCTCGGCTGCCAGCAGAGGCAGAGAGAGAGAGAGAGAGAGAGAGAGAGAGAGAGAGAGAGAGAGAGAGAGAGAGGAGAGAGAGAGAGAGAGAGAGAGAGAGAGAGAGAGAGAGAGAGAGAGAGAGAGAGAGAGAGAGAAGAGAGAGAGAGAGAGAGAGAGAGAGAGAGAGAGAGAGAGAGAGAGAGAAGAGAGAGAGAGAGAGAGAGAGAGACTGCCCATTGCTGCCACCTGCCAGTGATAACTTCCAGCATGCCGCTATGAAGCCTAGAGCGCAGAACACACAGACCAGTGACAATTACAGAAGCTGATGGAGAAAAAAAAATTATTCTTGAGGGAACAATAATAAATCCTCACAAGCTAATTTTTTTCTCGTTCATTCGCCCAGATGAGTCTCATCACAATGGAGGGGGGGGGGGGGGGGGGGTAGATTCTGGCATGTGATGTCCTTTCAACCAATATTACAAATTATACCCATCAGTGCGCATCACTCAGCCACACATGTCAATGGAGTTTGATTGGTACTTCATTCTACAAGACATCAGAACTTGTGCTGTCTACCCACGGCAAAGATGCATGCTCCACGCTCAAAGACTTGTACTGTTCATCGGCCAAGCCACTGAGACTAGGCAACAAAATCATTCTCGTACTTCAGCATACCGCCGGAGAGCACCACTAGTTAGATCGCCAAGCATGCATCCTTGGATCCAGTGTCCGCCAGTGACGTCACACACCCAGAGGATCTAACATCGCTACAGCTGCCACCCCCTCCACACCACAACCAAGGGAGAGCCAGGAAAAGTATAAATACTGGGGCCCGGTCCTTGGAACGCCAGTCTATTCTGTTCCTTCACCGCACTGCCTGGTGTCGAAGGAACCATCATCTGCTCTCCTGGTATACACTGTGCTCTTGGTGCCTTAGATCACTACCCTATCATAGTCTCCACCGCACTCCTGGTGCCGAATAATCCTACTGTTCTACCAGTCCTCGCCAGTCGTCGTCTAACATCGTCAAATACTTTGACACTGCCGGTCCCTTTAGGGCAATCACCGTTAGCATAGTCCAAGTTTAAGTTATTCTCATTGCACTTTCGTCTACCTAATCCCGCCAGCCTAGGAGCAGGTCGCCTTCACCTGTCAATACGTAGGTCAGTTTTTGTAAGCTCCAGCTGATGATAGGAGGAAGTGCAACATCACCATTGTTTATATTTCCTTAAATAGAATAAACAAGTTTTCACCCACTTAAGGGTATCTTTTCCATAGCCATAGTACCCTTCCCTGTAATCTTCAGCCCTGTCAGAATTTGTTCCAATAGCCAAACATATCAGTAGAGCACACACACGCACCTTGAATGGCCAACCTTTCTGTGCACCATGGTGTATGGAACGGTAGGGCCCGACACCAGGTTCTCCTCCTCTTGGGGTTACCTTGTCAGCTTGGTGTTTGCTCTTTCCACCGTGCTTCTGGTGCCAGAAGGAGTATTTCCCTGAGTTGAGGAAACTGATCCTCATAAGGAACTCAACCATGTATTTGGGACAGGCAGCCAGTGAAACCTGACTCTCAGTATCCATCATGCTTCTGATGCAGGTACTGAGTTATGGATACTGCATTGGGTTGGTGGACACGGTACGTGGAAGTACACAGAGTAGGACCACAGGGTTAGCTGCTCCACCTCTGCGAGGTCTGATCATAGTTTGTTTTTCTTCATGCCTTACTTCTGTTGTAGTGGTGTCTGTAAGAGAGTAAAACGGACTAAAACTATCGCTAAGTTTCAACTGGCGCCTAGCCCAATCCCCAAAGGACTCAAGCACCTCAATCCCCGGGAGAAAGCAGACGCCCTCCGCCACCTATCTTCAAGCCACCTACCAAGCTTAATGACACTCCACACACAGTATTCGTAGCCCACCTGAGTGGCCAAGATATGACAAGTGGCCTGGTGAACCTGTGGTTTTGGGGAACACCACGCTGTCTGTCACTCCGAGTGACAACCAGTACCTGTGAAAGCCAGTCATTTTGCAGGCCAGATTCAGGGACCAACCCTGCTGCACAGCAACCCAAGCCTCAGAAGGTGCAACGCAGCCACCACAGCTCAAGTGTCGCCCAGGTATACCGGTAAAAGTGGTCCCACCAAAGTGCAAAGTAGTACTTGCCATCCCCGATTTTGTGCCCTGCCGGAAAGCCACATGACCAGTATTGTACTCTGGTCGGGCTCCAGTTCTGTGCAAGGACTAGAGCCACGAGAACAACCCAGATGAGTCTGCCCTCACGCCCACCAAAACACTTGGGGGCCATAACGCTCCTCTCTGCCACAGGATGACACGTGTCAAAGTACCATATATATACTAGCACAAAAATTACTATGACATGACTATGTGTGTAACATGACAAGTGTACTCTCATAAGGTTGTCCTTTCATCCTTATGGTTACATATTTTTGAATGATTTCCACTTAAATATATACTGAATAAAAGAATGAATAACAAATTCCATTTAGTTAGAGAGAAACCATCACAAAAACCACAGATTCATGTTCTAATAATAATGCATGCATTTTTTTTGCTATAAAATTTATTTGACTAAGTGAAAATATTTGTGTTACGAAATGATGAAATTTTTATGACGAAATCAGTTCATTTTGTTTACCGAAAATGTGGAGTCGTAGAATAATACATGAATGCAATTCTGCATACCACACACTAACTAACTACTACTAACTGCTTACTGACTACAACTCGGAATTCACCAGGCTAACCTTTCTTCATCCAGTCGACAAGCCACCTGCACAAGGAGACATCTCGCCTGGGGTAGAATGGGAAGAAACGGGCATACAGCTGTCCCTCCGAAGCTACCTCCAGTCCCCGGATTACGTCCTCATGCGTAACTCCTGCCACCGAGCGCGAAAACAGGTATTCAGGCAGAGGGGCGTACTCTGCCCTAAGCCGAGTGCCCACTGCTTCCTTCAGCTTGTCCAGGTGGAACGGAATGTTCAGAAGTAGCTACAATCATACAGATGAGCATTTTCTTGCACTTCATTACTGATCCTGTTCAACAAAATGCAAATAGTTTCTACAACTTCATTAATGAAACCTTGAGAACTATAACAGTTGTAAAACTGCACATCAGTAAATACCCGCCATTTTCAAGCCTCATTTTACACATGAACTGCACGATATGCAACTATGCCATGCTGACATTATTCACCGCATAAAAGATAGAGAAAATTGCAAAAATTAAAAACTAAACTATATAGTAAAACAGTAGAAACAGGACTAATTTTTTTTGCAAGATATATTTAAGTGGTGCTTAATAGCTGAGGTAAAGTAAGATGTAGAATGATCTGAGCAATATTCAAATGCAATAGCAGGGAAAAGGGGGGGGGGGGGGGGGTCCTCAAGAAAACCCACCAGTTGATGGCAACATCTGCCATGTTTCTTATGCAAAACTCTGTACTTCATCCACCTGGGAATTAAACTGGTTAAACAGTGGTTTAAAGAAAGTGGCCTGGTCCCTATATTACAGAACATAGTTTTGCTTTCAATTGGCAAACTTGTTTTCATTTTTTAATTTATGCAGCAAAACTGTAGTGGGGCAGGTGGGAATGGGGATGGGTAATGGAACGAGGGGAGAGGGAGGGGGTGAGAGAGAGCATAGCATTGTTAACCACAGTGGTGATAAATGTTGTCTGGGCCAACAAACTGTATATGGGAACAACTGAAAGCCTCCAAAGAGGGGAACAGATTGTATGAGCTGACAACGATGTGTCTATTTTTGGTAAATAAGAATATTCATTTCATAACACGGGCAGGGTACAACCTGTCAAATCTAAAGATTTTCTAGTCATGGAAGAAGAGGCAGAAGAACTGATACTTGAAATACTGTGGCCATAATGACCAAAAAGGTGTGATAAAAAAAAAAAAAAAAAAAACACACACACACCCACACACCCAGAAGTCCTCATGGGACGAGACCCAAGGATTATGGACCAAGAGAAACCTAAACGGGCAAAAATGAACTTGTGTACAATCTCTGAACACAGCTCAAAAAAGTGCTTGATGGGCAAAAGATGAGAACTGAACTGGAGGACATTTTCTGATGACTGTAAACACTGGCGAATAGCAGAGGAGAAATACGAAAATACCCTGAAATTGACTGTGAAGGCCACCTTCTTAGACAAATTTGGAACCATATGTCTCAAACCCAGGCTATGAGTTTGGTTTGCCAGATACTGCCCAGCTGCTCATCACATCATCATACAAAGAGAGGACAGGTGTTCAGTCACATGTAAATACGTACCTTGTTTCAAACTGTAATGTTTGAAAAACACTTCTGATGTATATTTGCAAAGACTACTGGAAAGAACCATTTGATTTCTCGTATTACCATTAGCTGAATATATGACCACGGTTTAAATTTGGTTAAGTAAACAAGAAAATCCACAAATTTTTACTGCCTACATTGAAACATTTATATCCTTAATGATGATTATATAACACCAATTAACATGACGTGCAATAGTGCCAAATGAAAAAAATACTGTCTCAGAGCTTCTACCAGTTTTTTCATTCACACATACAGGATGTAAAAAGTCAAACCGATTGTCACAAATTCCATATACCAGAAAACCAGTTTATTTTGGGGAAATTTACAGGAATATTGGATTAAACACTCACAAGAACATTGATAATAGCAGTGGCCCCACACGCAGACGTTCCAATCTGAGTCACTTGCTTAGTGCACGCTTCCTGGATTGACCACAACATGACACGTTCCGAAGACGAGTCAGATGATGTACTTGGCCCATTCTCCTGAAAGAGACATATATCATTCCTGTATCCTCATGCAAGACACTGAAGAACAAAAAAAGATACACTGAACAGCATGACATTACACAGAGTTAATCATTTATTTTATATAATGCCAAAAACTATTTGAAAATAAGAAAAATACAATAAATCATTCATGTGGGATAAAATGATTACATCATACATGTAGGTGTAGGCTTCCGCAAATTTTTGATTAATTTTGTGAGACCACCCATCCAATTAGTAGGAATGTTAAAGAGGAGCCATGACAAGTGCATTAAATATGTGCAGGCATGCACAGAAGAGGCCCAAAAAGCACTAGATTTGATTTGAATTTTATTAAATAAGTAAATATAATTCCATTTTAACTCAGTTGAAACAAACTGTTGTATTTATTAATATATGTAATTTCTTTTGTTATGAAGGACATGTGATGCAGCTGTATAGTTCATGGGTTAAGAACATTTTGGACAATGTCTATGTATCAATATTTTGAACTGAGCAGTATGTAAATGAATAAAGTCATCCTAGATAAACATTGTTGCATTTATTATTTAATTTTTTTTTCCTGGTATGAAATTTATGAGAAACAGCAGAACATGTAAATGAGATTGCTGTTGAATCCAAGACACATTGTTAAATTTACTAATTTTTAATTTATTCTTGAATGTATGAAGGATAACATAGAATATTTCCTGCTGGTTAGCACTTGTACAAATATAACAACTATGGTCAGAAGTTTGGACACCCATTGTTGCATAGATAAAATATGAATTTTTTTCATCTGCTAAAGACAAATTGCACATTACATATGTATTAGCAATGCCTTAAGAACATTGTGGAATATATTCGTAAATATTTTTTGCTGTTAAGCAATGGCACAGCATCACTAAAATGTGTTCTGCCTTATTCCACAAAATTTTTGAATTTTTTTCTGTTACGGTGGGCAAAATGCAACATTTAATATATTAACCATGCCTTAATTTTTTGAGCTAAACATATACAATATTTTCATTCGAGTAGTACCCACACACGTAAATAAAACTGCCATCGCTATCAGTTTGGGAAGACGATGTTGCATATTAATTAAATTTTTTTTGTATGAAGGATAATCTGCAATATTACAGTCTAAAGAAATTTTGCGGACTGTGTCCAATCTGTGAGAGTCAGACATGAAATTTTTTTGAACGAGGGTGTGCGGGGTTTACTGGAGAGAGGGGCGACAACTGCATGGGCAGTTCCGGCTTTAAAGCATCCTACCTGAAAACATTATCCCACCACTGGCACAGTTCAACTTCAGAAGCTGAGTGAGTGAGTCAAGAGATTTGGGCGGTTCTTAACAGCGAGGTCTTGAGAGTCAATGAGGGTGATTGAAGCGAATATGGAGCAGCGCCAGAATGAAAGGGCGGGGAAACGGGAGATCCCAGAGAAAACCCGCCAACCAGCGGCATCATCCGGCATGATTCCCACTTGCGAAATTTAAGAAGTTGTTTACAATGGATATGATGCCAGTGAATGTTCAGGAAGATATTGTTACATACTTACTGCTCTGTATCACTTCCCTCGTCCTATCCCACTAAAGCGAGTGAATCAGTGTCCCGATGGCAATGATAACCCGAGGAGTGCAATGAGATTTATAAAAGTGCGGTGCATGTGCCGCGATAAGCTTACTGGGATGCATGATCTCCCATCCTCGAGCAGATTGAATTTCTGGGGTTATCGTTGAAAGAATGTTCTGGCCGTTGCTCTTGCCTCTCTCAGCGAGACTCGGGGTGCGGGGAACCTTCTAGATCGGGCAAGTGAGATTACTTAAGCTGCGATGGGCCTCCAAGCAGACGGTCTGCCGTTTGGAGGATTGTACGACCTTTAAGGGTCAGATGTGCAAAAACAGCACAGAGATGAGCCAGCAAAATGATAATCAGCGGGAGTGAGGTCTGCGGACCGCGAGGAGCATTGGCACAGTGGAGCGAGAGGCTGAATGGCTGGAACTATGGATGTGCATCACATGATTCATCACGAGCACAGTGCACTGAACAAGTGTGTAGTCTTACCTTCGGCAAGTCACCTCTAAGCAACAATTTAAAATAATTCAGTAAAATATTTGTAAAACTTTATGATTACCAAAAACAAAGTGAAACTTTTGGTGGCAACTTTTACTGTTGGGCATCTACCTCGGAATCATCATTCTAAGTAACAACAAACCAATATGGCTGTAAACTAAGCTTTCAAGCATGCATCAAAATGGCAATGCAGAATAAGTCGACAGTTTTGTTTGGCATGATTGGTGTGAATGTGAAATGAACCACGCTTTAGTGTAAAACAATCCAACAGAAAACTTGGATACAGTGCTTTGCACTGTCCAGCCCCGTTACTTTAAGGTTAGGGAGCTAAAGTGCCACGTCTGGTGTGGACAATAGCATTATTAATTTAAACTGCATAACCAGTGATTCACTACACTGGATTTTGAAGTACTTATATGCTGGGAAAATACTTTGAAAAAATATTGAACAAAGGGGGTGAGGGAGGAGAATGTATGATTTTATAGCAGACTTATTCAGGGACTTTTCAATGATACTTGTGACTTTTCTGCAGTTTTTATACGACAAACAGAACTTTTCAATTTATACTTGTTTCCTGATATACTTATCTTCTGTTTTGAGTTCACAGTTAATTCCAAGTAGTTCCATTGTGCACAGGATGATGCAATTTAATTTTTTAAAGCAATTTTCAATACATTTTTTAACGCCAATCTTTTGTGTTAAAATATCAATATTAAATTATTTAAAAAATATAACTTTCCGTGTATGACTTTTCATAATATACATCCATAGTTCAAGACAAGCTGTAATTTATTTTTACCACTTGCAGTTTACCAATGACTGCCATTTCAGGTCATGATTTGCAGCGCTTTTGGTGTTTTGAAGAGCTTGCACAAATATTGGTATATTTTAATGGGTTAGACCCAAAGTACTGAATCAAAAAACTGTACTCAGCATGTTCTGGAGAAAATCTTTATTGCAACTACTACTTCCGTTCTCCTTGGAAACTGAGGATAAACTTTATCCATGTTTTTGTCTGAAAACTGAGAATTCAGAGATGTGCAAAGAAGGAAAGATTGAGTTGTATAATTTATTTTTTTTGTGAAAAAACATTGTCAGTCTTGGTACACCAAGTACGACCTAAGGAATGTTTTTGTTTTTTCAGTTGCTATGAGATCAAAAATCCCTTACTTTTGGGAATTCCGACTTAGTTTATACTTTCGTATCTCCGTGGGAAACTTGCTAAAAGTTTAATAGCGGATTGTGTATACTTAATTTCTATAGCAATATAAACTCCAGTAAAAATGTGGACTTTGTGGTTTAACTGTAGGCAGAGGAACAGTGAATATAACACATGCGAGAATTAACTCTAAATTTATGTATTAATGTATTTGTACAGGTAAATGATTACAACACATATTTAAAAGATACCTTGTCAGCACACGGGACCAGTACTTAATTTAAGAGAAACAAGCAGACCTCTCATTTGGAATAATAGTCAACAAATACATTTTATTATAGCCTTATATGTTAACTTTCGAGTCTGGTGAAATATATACACTTTGTTTGTTACTTATATGACAATACTTCTTTTAAGAAGTGGCGGACGGATAAAAAATGACTGATAGGAAAAAAGTAACTAGGGCCTCAAAAATGCTCCTTTTCCATGAACAGCCCATGCAAAAAAAATTGATTGCCATGAATGAAATGTACAAGTACAATGAAGGTTGTCAAACAGTATCGTCATAGCCCGACATGTGTCCAATTTGCAGTTAACGCAGTTTTCTAGCACGGGTGTGCCACTAGGGGTATACACGTCACTCCCATCATTTATAGCCGTGAGACACCAAATAAGGCTTCAGTACCAGTGTGAGCCACAGAGCCAAGTTCTGTAAACATGTAGCATGCCCCGACGATACATTCAACCAACCTTTGTCCAGATGGACGAGTTTGACAGGAGCCACATCGTTGGCCTCCAAGCAGCAAGTTGGACTTTTTGGCACATTGCTCACCACTTGAACCATTCTGGCTACGAGACCATGTTGGATGCAGTGGGACAAGGAGGGTGCACAATGATCGAGAAGGCTCAGGTCAAACCTGGTGGACCATCAGCAGGGAGTAAAATTTTACTGTGCGACAGTCTGTAAGCACTCCATGGGCACCACTGCGCGCCATCCAGAGACATGTTACAGCTGCTGGGGATCCACTTGTGTCCACCAGTACCACATCCAGGTGGCTAGGAGTGCGGGATCCGTCGTCTCTTACAAAGTCTACCATTGTGACCTGAGTATTGCCAAGCATGTGTTACCTTCTGCTGGAAACCGGCAGCATGGCAGCTCGCAGATTGGTGACAAGTGGTGTTCAGTGACAAATCACGGTTCTGTCTGAATACAGACGACTGCCAAATTTGAGTCTGGAGACATCCTAGAAAGCAACGTGATCACGCTTCGTTGTAGAGCGGCACACCGCTCCAACGAGATGTGTCACGGTGTGCAGTGTCATTTCCTAAAATTCCCAAACCCCACTTGAGGTGTTTGGAGGAACCCTGACGATGCGGTGATACGTGTAGGAAATTCTACAAACATGTGCGCTGCCCTTCCTGGTGCAGCTTGACAACCACATTTTCCAGCAGAATTATGCCTAGCCTATTGTCATGATGTCAATATGCTTCCTTGGCCAGCACAGTCCCAGACCTCTCGCCAATCGAAAAATTTGGGACCAGATTGGATGGCAAATTCGGCCAATGGCCACTACGGCATATTTGGAGGGTTATTTGTGCCAGCTGTGGCAGAATCTTCCTCAGGAGAACATATAATGCCTGTATGCATCCATGCTCAACTGTATTGCTACCTATCTCTGTGCTACGGGTGATCCAATACCATACTGAATGTATCCAGCAAGTGTTGAGACAGTCTTCGAGAAATGTTTTAGTATTACAGCCCTAACATAAATGCCATTTCTTATGTACATTTACAAAGAACATATACACTGCTGTGCAAAAATTAAGGATGAGACATGTTTACACATGTAACATCGCAGAGCAATGCTTCAAATACGTACAAACTAAAATACCATAACATCACCGAGATGTAAGAGTATGGGAATGTGAACAACACTGACCAAGGAAGGAATTCAAAGGATGCAAAGGATATTTATTCAAGTGTGTCCAGAGTATAGCAGGACAGAAGACAGAAACGCCCGTGTGACAGGCAAGAATAATGTAGGGTCGGAAAATCACCCAATCTGAATTTTTTTTGTTGCCAACCCATTTTTTTTTTTTTAATTTAAATTTTTGTCACATGCATGAAAAGTACATAATCCAACAGTGCAAACCCGAAGTTATAGATTTTTATCTGGCACCATATTGCTTTTACAGACCAATATGGCCATCGCCATGTAGCAAAATAGACATTTTCGAGCCTTTACTTTTTGTTTAATATCTTAATAACTATAAAAGCTACAAATTCATGTGAGATGTCATTGCAAAGAGGAGACTTACTGCTATTAAGAATTTCAATAAAAATAAACAGAATGTTTTTTTATACGTCTTCTACATCGACATGAAAGTTTACCTTGAAACTGACCTTTTTTCTTCTATTTTCAACTCCTACTTTCTTCCTAAATTAAACTAACACAATGAAACCTCTAGGCAAGTAAGTCTACATGGAGTACTTTGCAAGGATATATTGTTAAAAATTTTTACTCAATCCCTTCTGGGTGAAAAAATCACTTAAAAAAGGTGCTTTGGGAAAAAATCAATTTTTTGAGAAGCTATAAAAAAAGGGCAAGTGCAAAAATTCTGAAAATTTGGCAAAACGTTGCCATTATGACCCTTAACACACCACTAAAATTCCTGTGTAACGTACACGTAAAATATGGCTTTCCCTGATCCAGACTTTATCACTGGATGTGAGTTTGAAAGATGTGTTGGTGCCTGCGGGATGGAAAAACATAACAAAGTATTCACTTTGGTCAGCTGAAATGTCTTCCACCTTTCCTAGCCACCATAGTGAATTGTAAACACAAGCTACGTAGTCTTTTAGTTTCACATCTAATCTTTTGTATTCATCCTGAATAAAACAAACTTGATGGTGATCAGACAAGGAAGTTGTAGACACTTTTATCTTAGTTTCACTTACTCGGATGAAAGCGTGTAAATCTCTTTTATTAGGAATGACGTTGCTTTGGAAAACTGTTGGAATAAGATGTCTTTTTTGCCCTCAATATCTTCTTCTGATACTTACAAGAAATTGATTCCAGTTATATTTTCTGAACAGTAGTTAAACATATGGAGAGGAGTGGTTATTGGTTCCGCATTCACATGCTGCAGGCTAACTTTGGAAACTATTCTTTTTACTGTACCACCTATCCAATCATAAGCATTCTCTTACCATGGGTTGTGGTGAAAAAAAATGCCATTCAGTATCTATGCCAAAGTCAATTTTGTGATGACATAGGTTTATAAAAATTCTTCCTTCTTGATATGTGCGTCGAATTTTAATAGTTCAGTAATGAGAGCTTTTTGAAAGCAGTACACAGTCTCAGTTACATGGTTTAAAGAATTGCTAATTACACAAAAGCTTTTAGATTTCATTGTAAGTTCATTCTCCATGTCAGACTTGAAATATGCGACAAAGGGATGTATGGTAGCTTGGCTATTTACCCAGTGATACCCCTGGACTTCATCTTGGATCATAAATTGAAAATTTTTCAGAAAAATCCCCTAGCAGCAAAAATTTATTTAATTTTAAATTCTTTCCTAAACTTCAGATATTCAGCCTGTTTTTTTTAGCAATGAAATGGTGTTTCTTCGAAGTTCTCAGACTATTAACTAACTTACCTATAAATTCATTGTATGGCTTGCACACTGTTATGAGTTCACACCTGTCTACTGTTACCCACTGATTGTTGGATGCCGAAATAAATACAGGTAGCATTTGTGACACACAATAGCCAAATGTAGGTTACGTGCCACAGTGGTGAGGCTGACTTCTGTGGTTGTTTACAAGGCCTATGTAACGCCTCTAGCACTTTGATTGTGTACTAGCTGTGTTTTGTTGTTGAAAAATAATAGTATGGCAGTTCGTGTGTGCGTGGCATGTATTTGTGTCGGTATAATGCAATAAACGCGATGTTGTGAGAGTTTGTCGCGCCTTTTCATTACCTATACAACAGGTTATGGGCCCAGAACGTTTCGACCACGCCATAAAGTGGAGTGGAGTGCATAGATTGTTGTTTTAACTGTTCAAAATGAGCCGTCCGGCGCTACACAAAGGTGATGGCTGTGCAGTTTGAAAACAAATATTGAGGTAACATTCCACGCTTAAATCGCAAGAATTATTTTGCATGGAAATTGCAGGCAAAAGCAGAATTAATCCAACAAAACTGCTGGAACGCTGTTGAACCAGGTTTTGTTTCACCATTGAATGCCGATCAAGAAACCAGGATACAAAAATGTGTCTGATTCCTACATGAACGACATCGCAGAGTGTGGGCTTGCAAATGATGCGTAGGACATTTTGGCCGATATCCCCACCAAGGTCAGTTTTCTTCAACCTTGTTCTTAATTTCCAAGAACGAGAAAGAGGAATTGCATGGGTATGTTGCATGACTGCAGACACAAAACCGGAAGGTGAAGTCGGCGGGTTGGAGTTTTACGGACAAACAGATTGCGGGCCTAATACTTCTTGGTCTACAATGGGACAGGTATGGGTCGTTGGTGGCAGAATTAGGAAAGGAACCTAACCTTTCCATCAAGCTGGTGAAGGCGAGATTTTTGGAAGAAGGGAATGAAGACAGAGATGAAAATGAGGTAGTCGCACTCGCGACCGACAAGAGTGGGATCAGGGGAGAGCTCAGCATCTCAGCGGCCGCGACAGAGAAAGGGGGGCCAGCAAGACTACAAAAATCATGAAAGGAAGTTTAACCCCGCGGAGAAGAAACTGAGAGACCCGGACAAGCCAGGAAACGGAAATGACCGGAAGCATTATCATTGTGATGAGTGGAGCCATATTGCCAAATTTTGTACCAAGCTTAAGTGCTTTCGTTGCAGAGAAAATGGGCATTGGGCAAACAATTATGAAAAGAAAGTGCAACAAAAACCAAAAGTTTCTCAGGCAAAGGGTATAGAAGGACAGCCAAGGCACAAAGTGTTAGTAAATGCTTTGGTCTAGTTTCACCCAGGAAAGATGTTATATGATGGGTTGTGGACTCAGCCGCCACAGATCATATCTGCAAGAGAAGAGAACTGTTTTTGGAATTGAGAGGATGTCAGGGCGAAAACACAATGGTCAAGGGCATGACTGAAGTCAGAGGGTGTGGCACTATCCAAATTAAGGTCAAAGGTGAGATCGGAGAGGGGGGGGGGGGGGTGTGGATACTAACTGTGTCACATGTGCTGTACGTACCAGGATTTTAACTTCAACTTACTTTTTCCGTAAGCAAAATGGCAGCAAAAGGAGTTTGCACGGAAATGAATGCAAAGGGAGCCCTTGGGCGTGATGGGGATGAAGTCCTTTTCAAGGCCCCTATCTTTAATGGCCTATATGTCTTGCATGCAGAAGGGAGATCAGAGTGTATCATAAATGTCGCCAACTCCAAGAATACTTGTGAGGTTAGGGATGTTACGGCCCTTAGAAGCGAGGCAGTATGGCATTGAAGGCTTGGCCACCTAAATGAACAGCACATCAGGAAGATCCTGGGGCTGACTGCTGAAGGTATGACACTTGAAGCGTGCAATGTTTGCATGAAGGGCAAAATGACTAAGGTTAGTTTTCCGAAGAGGAGTGATACGAAGTCTAGACAGACATTGAAGTTGATTCAGTTCGACTTGATGGGTAATTTGCCATTATCAATTGGAAGGGTTCAGTATCTTTTGATCTTCATTGATGATTATTCCAGACATCTAACCGTGAAATTTTTGGTAAGCAAAAGTGAAATTTTTGCCACCTTTAAGGCATATCAGAGCGAGGTAGAAACACTACATGGCACCAACATAAAGGCACTTCAGACAGATGGCGGGGGTGAATATTCCAGTAAGGATTTTGAATTGCACTTGAAGCCATCTGGCATAGTACACAGGAGAATTGTTGTAATAAAATTCTGGAACTTAATAGCTTTTGCCAACATTTCATGTCAAGTTTCAAGTAATTATTTTAGAAACATTTTAGTAATAAACATAGACCAACGGACAGGCAAACTAAAATTTTCACTGTTATTCATCTACACAAACATTTGACAAGCACTAAATATTCAGTGAACTTCAAATTTCCATTTCGCTTACATTTTCGTTAAGTACTTAGATTTCTTACAGAAATCAAAAATAAAATATATAATTTATTCTTTATCGCTTTAGTATGCAGAGTAATTAAAAAAATTATGGTGCATGGATAAATCAGCTTTACTTTGGTATAATCCTTTTTGAATAATACTGTATTAAATTTTGTTTGTCTCAAAAATGTTTATTGATAAAAAAAATATTTTGGCATTGTAAATTCCTTTCTCATTCCCTATTTAAGCTGTACCAATAAAATATTACCAATATTTTATTTAGTAATTTTTAAAATTACAGGTATTTGCAACATTACAAATAAGCAAATTAATTGAATAAGTTACAAATATTTAAACATACCTTTCATGATAATAAAATAGAGCAATTTTTGATTCACATACACACAGCCATTTGTGCACATCATACGTCACAATTATTTTTTTTAAATTTGTTTGCTGCCTACATCATGAAGGCTGATTAATTATTAAGTCATTTGTTTTCCATCAATTTTTCTCCTGTAGTGATAATTGACAAAAAGAAATAGCCTATAAATCCACCACATTTATTCTGTTCATGGTATATCCAATTAAAATATAGTGAAAGTATCATAGCTAAACACCTCTGAATGTTTCACTTCACTCCTGAAGTAATCACCAGCTTGATGACAGTAAAGCAATATAAACATGCACGCCGGTTACTCATCTCACGACAGCCTGTAGGGCTAGCGGTCTTGTAGCCCACGTTTGCGAAGGGCAAGGCACCCCCCTTTCCCTGCTACCCTCAATCCATGTCCCTACCACTGGCGTGTGCATGCGCTTGCGAGGCCAGATGGGCTGCCTCCACCACAGCCCAGCCAAGCCGCCCAGCCTAGCGCTGTACATGCTACATAAATATGCCTTGCTCAGTCGAGGGGATCGGCCTATGATAGTTAGCAGAGTAGAAAGCTCTAAGCAATCATAATATGGTTTTTTAAAATTGAGAGCAGCTGCGACATTAAAAATTGTGCTGCAGCCCTACAGCAGCCATCACCACTGCTGCCAGGCATTTCCCGACAATTTCACACAGATGTTTGATTGGATATAGGCCCAGTGACTGTGTGGGCCAATCCATACATAAAATATCTTTATTCTCCAACATATCAGCGACAGCTGCTGTATGATGAAGAGCAGTATTGTTATCCATGAAGAGGAACTTTGGACCCACAGTATGCATGGCCACCAAGCATTTTACCTCCTGGAACGAGAATTCCGCTATGCCTGCAAATGGGTACCTTTGGGTGATTGTGTGTTCCTGCTCTCTCCACATGTAGAGACTCCCAGAATTGCTAGCGAGATTAAATAAGCTTGCATCTGTAAAGCACACTCAATCCCACTGCCAAGTTCCCCAGTCCTTGCGTTCCCAGCGAAGGCACAGCACAGTAAAAACTGTAAGATGCGTAGGCATCAATGGCACACACTGTACTAGTCGCCCAGCAAACAAACCACCTGTTTGCAGTCACCTGGTCATGGTAAAACATGACATCAGGCATTGCATGTGTCTTGCGATTTCACCTGCTATCTGCTGTCAATCTCTTCTCACCTATAGGATAATTAAAATGTCTTCCATCACTGTGATTACTCATAACCCACCACTACTCAACCTTTGTATAGCTGTTCCTGACATTTTAAATGCCATCCAAGATGAGACACAATGCTGTGTGCGGTCCTGAACTACTCTACCACACCAGCCACACTTCAACCTTCTTCCAACTTGACAATGATTCAACCTCGGGTAAAGTCATCCAGATTATGTCTATGGGACTGTGTTGGTGGCATCAGACAGCATCTCAAAATCATTCAACCCAATTTGCACTCCATGATAACTTTCACTGCTATGCTGAGCATACAGTTTGCTCATGCTTTATATCCTTAGCACATTTCTATAGTATGCCATGCTGCATACACGTGCATGTTCTACTGCACCAGACCATAAACAATATCCTAATTGGTCTTTAGATTCGTTCTGCTTGCTTCACTGTTAAGTTAATTTCTCCACTTCGTTAAATTTAGTATACCAATGTGTTATCACAATTTTACTTGCAAAGAAATTTAACTGCTCATTTCAGAAACTCTGTATGGACCAAAATTGGCAAATCTGAATTAATAAATCTGTATTCTTTATGGGTACACATCATTTGGTGCAGTCCTACACTACAGGTTTGTTCTATTAGTGAAACCACTAACAGCCAATAGAAAGGAAGGTCAGACTGGAAAAACTGCATCCCCGACAATGTGACAAAAGTAGACTCTTTCTACTTTTCATAGCATTGGGCTCATAGAGGTACACAGCAAACAGGCACTACAACATTACAAAACAAAATGTCATGAAATATTTCTTACTGTAATACTTGAAGAATCAACCTGTTTATTGTGAGTTTTATGCCATAATTAATAGTTTGTATGAAATGCCTTGCCATTTAAGGTTTTTCCAACAATCAAGTACAATTGCTTGACAGATATTGTCAGGTTACGTGAACACTGAACAAAATATTGCATGAAATTTTTAACATGTTCTGACCTGCCTGGCTGTCATGTCATGCTCATCGTGCTATTGTAACTACAGCATACTGTTAGTGCCACAATTGATGGCGGGTGAATTTACCGGGAGCGGGGTGCGGCCGGAGAGAGGAGAAGTAACTGTGCATGTAGGCTGCCACGATCTGATGCTGCGCTAAAAACATTACTCTCCATATTATCAGTTGCCCGTTTGCCGATGAGTGTCAAATATTTTTGTAAGTGTACACACCCGGGCGTTACTAATGTTAGCTGCCCCATACAATGCTCTGAATATCCAAAGCGTAACAAACTTCAAAAAAGAAAAGTGGCATTACACATTAGCAATGGCATAACTGAGAAGGAAGACACGTTGGTGATGGGGGAGGAGGGGTGCACATTGCCTCTCCCTAAATTTAGTAAAGGGTGGCAGAATGTGAGGAAATGGGCACCCAAATACTGTCAGCGCCATAAGGTCCTGGCAGGTGAATTTGGAGAGGGAAGGGGATGCGGCCAACGAGGGGTGTGTTAGCTGTGTGCTGCAGAAACCTGAATGCTCTGCTAAAAACATTAGTCTCCGTATTATCAGTTGTGCGTTGGCAGATGCGTGCAAATTGTTTCTATTTATACACAGCTGGGCCATCACTAACATCAGCCGGCACGACCATGCCACACGCAGGCTAGATCTAGAGAGGCAAGCCGCCAGCACTTGTGGTGCTTACAGTATAATGTATACAACCTCTTTCATTTATTTACTATAATTTAGAGTTTGACAAAAAAAATCTTCAGGCAATCACTTGTTGCAAGGACAGTGTAAAATCACGGTTTTGGGGCATTTTTAATTGGCCATAATTTTTTCTCTCTAAAATATACACAGCTCTATATGGCATTCTTATAAAGTTTATTGCATGTAGCTTTTATGATACATTTAAATCCTGAGCTTGTTAGAGTCTTTGTAATGTTACAAATTATTTAATCTAGCCAAACGAACCTCAATTTTCCACTAATAATTAAGTGAAGGACTACTAGTAACAATATTTTTCTTCCTTCGGCACTCTCCCATGGGTAGCTTTTGTGGTAGAAAAATCAGATTGTCACTCTCAGTCCAATGCAAAAAAAAATTCTCTGAAAGTTAGAAATGCAGGGGAAAATTTTTTTGGCCAAAAAAAATTATGTGGGACTAACTTTAAAAAACTAAAAATAACTTCATTATAAAGATCCTTATATATGCTTTCAAGAAAAAAATTGTATGCTTTGTGATTCCAAGTTGTAAAATAATTATGGCACTTAGAATATTATGAAATTTCATCAATGCTGATGGTATTTTATACTGGAAAATATTTACTGTTTTTGATTTATTTTGTGTAAATGAAGTCTGAATGACTTTAATAAAAGAGCTTACAGAGTGGCATACTATAATATCTCTAGTTTATAAACATTCGAAATCTGGCAGCAAGCACACACTGCAGTGCCTATCAGTGAACTTATCAGCAGAGTGCTTGTCTTGCATGTTGAGGCATATCTGGTGTCTGTCAGGAATTATGTCAGCAGGTCCCAGATTGTTGATAACAATTGCTTACTCTGCAGCATGGAGAGTATCCTCCAGGCTGGAGAGCGAGTGTGACTGGTGATATTCTAGTTTCTCCCAGTTTGGGATTTTACAAAAATTTTGTGTGCAATATACACCAATAAATTTCTTGCAAGTTGGATGGTGGTATTTATAGTGGTGATGAATGTTTTCAGTGAGTTTATTTATATATTTCGTAACAACATATATCAGTTTTTAAAAACATGATGGAGTGTTCTATCGGATTTATGTAGGAGAGGTATGTCATATTCTAGCATACAGTCAATCATCATTTTACTGAAGAGGAAAAACGCTTCTAGGCTGTGAAACCATAAAAACCATTCACACATCACAAAATTTTTTTTAAGAAAAAATATTTTTATGCTTATATGAAAAATCATGTTCTGATCCTTACAAAACGCACAAAGAAAACTGTCAAAGAAATCGCTCCGTGAGATAACTCTCATAATAGCTACGAACTGCTCTCAGTTTAGATTGATTTCAGGTAAAGCTGTGTGTAGCAGGTGCCTCAAAAAAATAAAATAAATAAATCCAGAGAAATTTGCTAGATGACGAATCTGAACTACCAGAGAATTTGTTTGAACCACAGTGTTGTAGCATTGTGGGTTTTTGGTCAGGTTTTTTTTTTGTTACAGATTATTTGGATGTGGTGGCGAGTCATTAATATAATTTTCAGATGAAGATTTAGAGATTATTTAAGCGGAGTGCAGTGGTTCTTTTTTTTCTTTTCATTTTACGACTTTTTGGTGTAGAGGTCAGTTGGAGGTTACTTGTTCATTAGTCCTTAAAGGGTAGTAAGTGTTGCATTTTGTAGATCACGTGAAATTAAAGAAAAGTATCCTGATTGACTCTCGTCTCGCCATTGCTGATTGGATGAGGAGTAAGGTGTGGTCAGCCAACAGTCAATCAGAGCGCAGGTTAGAACAGAGTGATGTTGAAGGTTGAGTCGAGCACATTCCTCTTCCACAAATACCGCCACCACCGCAGAGAATGGACGCGCATGTGCTGAGAAACAGTAAAATTATTTAGTGCATGTAAAGTTTACAGTGAGTGGGTAGCACCCATGGTTTAAATTGCAGTGACTTTTTTGAACTGAACTGAACAACATTGTTTCTACTAAATTATTTCCGCCCACGTATGTAGTCAGCCTCACGTTTACCTCCTTGGTAAATTATAGACACCAGCAGTTCATGTGTAATTGCTGAAAGATGTTTTGAGATTCATCATAGATAATGTAAAATAAGTTATATTTGTTTGAGAATACGAGTGGGAAAAAAAAAAAAAAAAAAAAAAAAAACAGAATTTGAGTACTCTAACTCGAAATAACTTACATACCTCAATCTGCAAAATTCGCTGAGCTAGCTGGTGCAACTGCATTATTCCCAGCCAAGCCGTAGTTGGGAAACCTCATTCATAAATAAGGTTATTGTTAGTGCACATAAAAAAACTGAAATGTTACCTCGGGCTATGTATATGTGTGGCTGAAGAATGAAATTCGAGAACTACGGTCTTCGGAAGCTGTGAATTTCAGCAGAGAGAAGGACCACGCCCCGCAAAGAAATCTTGCTACACTTTGATACTACGGGAGAGCGGAGATGCCGAGTGCCATCTACATCTGAAATGTGTCTGTACGTGCTGTATACATTCCGCCACATTGCGGGACATTGTGGGAGCAACTCACCATGAACCGCAAGTGCTGGTGAAAGAAATTGATTAATTTTGTCTTCATAGGTTTGAAACAAATTTCTTTGTAATTCTTGGTTTATATATTGTATTTAAAATTGTTTGATTTTCCGGTCAACATGAGTGAGAGCGAAGGCGAACGAACGAACCAATTTTGTAGGGTTTGGGGCACTGTAATTCCAAGTTTTGTTTTCCTCCATTACTTTGATTAGCTGAGTTGGGTCGCTGCCCTTGACTGTGGGAAGTACTCGGTCCCTGGTTGCTTAAAACTTGAGCCCTTGGTGGCCATGCTGGCTTGATCCAGGTGGAGCAGGAGGTGTGGGTTGTTGCGCATCTGGCAGGTGACTTGTTCTACGTCCACAACCTTCGTCAGAACGTTCACCATCACGGTGACCAATAGACCAATATTTGATACATTTATACTAATTTTCAATTACTAATGAACATTAAATAATAAAAATTCAAATTTCACCATGTTCTAAGTGCTATAAACAGGCTATTTTAAAAATTGGAATCACAAAGCATGCTATTTTTTAGTTGAAAGGGTACAGAAGAAGCTTTATAATGAAGTTATTTTTAGAGTTTTAAAGTTGGTTTTTGCCCAGAAAAACAAATTTTTTCGAAATTTCTTAAATTCGAAAAATTTATTTTTACATTGAAGGATTGAGAGTAATAAGCTAATTCTCCACCACAAAAGCTACACATGGAAGAATATCCAATAGGTAAAAAAAAATTCAGTTTTTTACTATCAGTCCTTCACTTAATTTTTAATGTTTAAATTTGTGGAAAATTTAGGTTCGTTTGGCCTTTACACATCTATAATGTTACAATGACTTAAACAATCTCAGGATTAAAATGTGTTGTAAAAAACTACATACAATAAGCTTTCTAAAGATGCCACATCAAGCCATATAGTTTTTATAGAGAAAAGTTATAGCCAATCCAAAAATGCACCAAAACAGTGATTTTACATTGTCCTCATAAGTGATTTATTGCCTATATCGCAGGAGAATTTTTTTTTTCTAAAATTCTAAAAATTTGGGGTTTAGCTTAGGTAGTGTGGCAGAAAGCACTGCCCAAGTTTCAGAACAATAAAAAATGGTGAGGCAACATGCATTTGTATATTTGTCATGGAATGACTAAAAAAATGCCCAAGTGTGCCAAACTGCTTGACCCCCCCCCCCCCAAATGTAGGGAAGGGAAACAAGTAGGTAAGAAAAATTGCCCCCAATACGGTGACATGCGAGTGTTTACATCTGAACGAGAACCACCAGACCAATTTGGAATTACTTCTGCTAAGCGACGAAGACGCACATCTTAAGAATACAATCAGGGAAAAGAGATGCCCCATGAGCATGCAAAAAGAGTATGATTCCTCATGAATAAAGTAATGGTGCAGAAAACAATTATTTTTTGTCACTCAAAGTACACCCACCCTTATCCGAGAGAGCTTCGAAATATGTAATATCCTATTTTAACAAAACCTAGCCCACAAATAGGTTAACAGGTGTGTTTGGTATCTGTATATAGTATATATTGTGTGCTAGAACACTCTGAGGATGTGTGCCTGAGTATGTAAAATGGAAACACTAGACTATGTGACTTAGCTTTAATTGCCTGCACCTACAGTGCTGTAAGTCAATCATAATGACAAATGGAAGAAAATTGCAGTACTAATGAAGATGGCGGGCCGGTAAGTTGTGCTATGGTGCACTGGTTCATTTTTTAGTTGTTTTGTTGAAAAGTATTCAGTCCGCAAGCGTATCAGAGCTCACATTTTGGTCTTCCGGGGCTGGATAGTTCCGGAAGTCGTTAGTTTCCCTGCTGTTGGTGTTGATGATAGTGTGGTATATTTGTGTCGCGAACGAATCAACGAGTGTAAGACGGAATCAATGTTTCAAGAATGAATTAGGAGAAAATAATTGTGTTTGTGTCATAACGAGTGTTTTCGGATGCCCAGGATATAATATTCATACCATATCGAAGTGTTTTCAGTCAGGCACGGAACATAAAATGGTGACATCGTACCACCACTTTCTTGTTAGTGGATTGAAGGTTAGGGTTGTTCGGTTTTGTACAGTTCTTTGTGTTTGTTATCATAGCGGACGTGGCTGCTGTGTTGGCACGGCTAAGCTTAGCAGAATGCCATGTGAAACGCACTTATGCTTTCGCTCAGACAATAACAAACGACCTGATGAAAATAAATATATTTTTGGCTTATGTACGTGATCTTCAAGAGGTTAGGCAAACATTTGAAACGAATTACGTTACGTTAGAATCCCATAGGAAAAGTCAGAAAATCTCAGTTTGGAGGAAAATTCAGCCAGAATAATTAATTTTGAAGAGCAATACTACACAGTTATGGCAACAGCAGACACCCTCAGCAGTGTCACGGTCTTAGAGGAGCTGCACTAAGATTCTTCCCGCAGTTCGCAAGTGGTCCTGCCAAAAATTGATTTGCCTCAATTTGACGGGAGCCTAAAACGTTGGGCAAGTTATTGTAATTTATTGACAACGTTGGTGGTGAATCACCCTGGCTTATCGGCTGTGTGGCAAACCCTTGAGTCTTATTCAGGCCCTTCCCATATTGCTTGGGACATGTTAATAGCTTGGTACTATAACAAACGCCTGATTGCGGCCTTGCATGTGGATTCTTTGTTGAAAGTCCCTTCTGTATTTGTGAACTCACCTGCTTCACTGTGCCAGTTGTTAACAATTATCACGGAAAACATAGCTGCCTTAGAGGCCCTTGATGTGCCAGTGAAAACAAGGGACTTCATCATGCTTGCCATATTTTGCAAAAGATTGGCTGTACCGTTGCAAATACAGTGGGAGATGACCCTTCCCGACAGTGAACTTCCCTCTATGGGGAAGTTCATAAAATTTCTGGAAAAGCACTGTCGGTGCCAGGACACGGTGACTTACCAGACACTGTCTACTGTAGTGCAACCTAAGTCAAAGGTTGGGGTATTGTCAGTACCCCCTAAACCACAACAGCTGCACTCCAGAAACTTTCTTATTGATTCCCGTTGCCCTCTGCAAAGACTTGCACGCCATATACAAGTGCGCTAGATTCTTATAGATGAGTCCTAAGGAATGCTTTGGTTCCGTGAAGGACAAGTTGTGCATGAATTGTTTACAAGCAGGGCATCAGTTGAAGGATTGTCCATCCTCCACATCTTATCACTGACAGTCTAGGAATCACTCATTATTGCACTTCACAGCAGGAACAACTGAGAAGGAGGTTGAATCCTGGGCGGAGAGTGAGGACCCTTCAGCTAACTCCTCAACAAATGTGTTGTCTTCAGTTGCAGGTAATTGCAAGCTAGCAGCTACACTTATGTAGTTGACTGCCATGATATATATTCAAGACTCACCTGGGAACTTTCAAACTGTAAGGGCCCTTTTGATTTGGGCAGTCAGGGCCATTTTATTACTGACAATTGTTTGTCTAGGTTCGGACTTGCCTGCAAAAGGATGTCAGTGCAGCTTCATGGCCTGTCTTTAACACCACTGAGTGTCACTAAAGGAATGGCAGCCTGTGTTCACTCCCTGATTTTCGCATGTGGGAATCGTGCTGGAGATGCAGCTTGCTGGCGGGTTTTCTCGGGGTATTCCCGTTTCCCCCGCCCTTGCATTCCAGCACCGCTCCATCCTAGGGTCTCATTTCATGTCATGTCCGGGGATTACGGGCACCTACGGGTCCCAGCTGGAAAGCCCGTCACTCGGTGAGCGCTGCCTCTCAAAACTAGGTTTTTAGAGTTGAGGCAGCATTGTTTTCCATGTGTCCTTTATTAGCCTGTAACTAGTTATTGTGAATAAAAAATTAGATCCAAAACTATAGACGTAAAAAAAAAGCTTTACAACTTTATATAACATTAAATATTTCTTCCTTAATAAAAACAGTTAAACCTATTGGCTAAGCGGCAGGACACATTTGTTCATAAACCACAAATCAAAAGACTAAATAAACATGTGGTAACAAGGTGTTGCCGAATATCTGCCTTTCATCCAATTGCATTCTACAAATAATAAAATTATCTCTGGCTTAACTGAAAACTGCACCTATGCAAGAATGAGTCAGTACAGTGCACAGAATAAAAATTAAAACCCCATATCTCACTCTCTATAAATGCCATGATTCTGCATAATTACAACCTCCCATATAAGATGGCAAGATTTTGACAGTGAGTGGCAACTTGACCTACGAAACAAACAAGATGCAGTTTACGAACTCGTGTATCAGCTGATGCACCACACACTAACAAAAGTTAATATTAAGTTGGCTATTCTGAGTGCACTGACGATGCACATTAGACAAGTGCAAAATACGCGATAACAAAGAGTTCCTAGATAAATTAATATATTAAATTTTATGTGGTCACTAAACCGCGGTTGTAAGTGTTACAAACTAATCTTCGTGCTAAAGTAGTAATTTATAGATGTTCAAAATGAAATGCACAATAAGAAGATTCATACCCGAATGAAACGAGACTCCAAACCCAAGATCTTTTCATGTCGTATTCCCACTGTCCATCCATGCTTTCCATATGTGCTTGATATTAATTCCAGAAGCCTACAGAAATATTGCATGATAATACTGAACTATTTTTTCAATTAATTTGACGAAATATATTTCAAATTCGTGTCATTTCAAAACAGCAATAGGAGAAAATTCAAGTTTTAAAAAGCAGGATCAAGAGGCGGCAAACCTGCTGCTATCTGTTGGTACAAGTGCGCGGCTCACACGCTTTATCAAGTTGTGCGTGCCATCTGTGTTTTTTCTTCTCGAACTAACCAGCTATAAAGCTTTAATGAATATGTTTTGTATGTAAAATAACAAATTTAAGAACAGATAGGCTATCAATAGTTTAATTTTTCCGCAAGCTCTGCATGATTTTTAAAGTAACGTATATTCCGTGTATAGCGATTTTGATTGCTAGTAATTTCTGTTGGGCCAGTAATCGTCCGTCTATGTCCTAAACACGCCATGTTTTTTTTTCCGGAAACCCATTTCCTTGTCTTTTTGTAGCATCCAACTGACACACCAGCTGATGGCGAAAGGATACGTAAACTAAAAGAAAACATTCGCTGAACTTTCAAAACCTTGCCATCTCATATGAGATAGACAGTACCTCTTAACTGATTTAGCCAAACTTTTTCTTTCTTCTCCTCACATTCATTTGTGTATTATCTCACTAGCATGACTATAAAACTACTTAAAAAAAAATTAATAACACATTAGTAGTAACAAAGCACACTCACCAAATGTTACTTGACTATCTACTGCAGTTTATACAAAAATACATGCATTAGGCCAATATTACTAAATGGAGATCAGCAGTGCTCACCATGGCTGAATCAACTTCTTTTTCCAGGGCGCTGAGCAATTTGAAGACTGACATGTTAATGCTACTAACCTCAAACTGAACTCTGCCCCGCATGCCATTCCACACCATAAATACTCCACGATTGTCATCAGATCCATGTGGCACTGAACACAAGTCACCGCTGTTGTGGTGTCCCCACGTTTCATGGGAATCAACATGAACAAACCTCAGTGTGTTGGACTGCGACACTGAGGGCTGTACAGGCTGGGGTTCGTCCGAAGTGTCCGAGCTCGATGTAGACGTACTGTTCTCCCTGTACAATGGTGGAGGGCTTTGGCCGCTAGAGTATGCAGCAACACACACGCTCTCTTCAGGTTTCAAAACTGGTTCTGGCAGTGAAGGCCGGGCATCGGACCCGCTAACATGTTCACTCGAGTCCTCTCTCTCGTCACAGTCCAATGCTTCATCCGAATCTTGCTCACACGAAGGTCCAGGATCAAAGTCCATCTCCAAGAAGTCCATTTCTGGAGAAGAGCTTCCATTTCTGTTTCCCTCTATTCCATTTTCAACCTGGCCATTCCTCAAGTCCCTACTGCCCCTATCACGAGACCGAGACAAAGCATCCAACCGAAAGAACGAGTTAGGCAAATCTGCTGCTTGGTCCCCTTTGTACGTGTATATACAACATTCATCACCAGAGTACCCATCCTCACCATCACTATCACTGTCACTATAACAACGATCACCAGCAAACCTCCCGCTGTTGTTCAACGACCCTCCTACCTTTCGACAACCATTTGTGTTGGCAGACGCTGGCAGTTTTTGATTACCCGTGCCAGCTGAGCGCTGATCAACATTTCCATGGAAATTAGCATTACACAACATGTCTGTTCCATTTTCATTCATAACATGGTTGAAATTGTTAGCAGTGCACAGCGTAGATGACACGCCTGTGCTACTGGTGCTACACAATTCATTGTTGTTGAGTTTCGTTGCATCTTCCAGGTGGCTAGGATCGACACCATTACACAAAACCATTTGTTTCACTTTAGGCTTCGCACCTCCCACAGCCAAACTGTACTGCCTGTTCTTGTCTTCATCACAGGCTCCATCGGGGCTAGATTCGTCAGCAGCACTACTGCTGGTGTCTTCATTCATATCGCCACATCTAATGTATATCTGCCGTCCTGGAAAAAAAAAAACGAAGTCTTAACAGTTCTACGTACCTCTCGCTCCAAGTTTTCGAGATTGATGCAATATACTGAAAAATCCACAACAGTGCGAAATAAGTACACACAACACGTAGTGCTAAGTTATCTGTAGTATCAAAAGCTACCTTGATTACCTTAGAACCGGTATAGGTTAAGCAAGCAATACAGTATTATACCAGATGAAGAAAGACCAATGCAGTGACTACACTTGAGACAAATATCTCACAGAGCTTTGGCCAATATTTCAATGTAAACAGTAAATTTTGTAATCATTATGCCGTAGACTAATCGGTTCGCTCCACCCATTCTTCACAACCTTGAATATAAACAATTACAATAATTACTGTAATCACTTACAAAAGTTTAAAACTTTTAGTGTACACCAACAAAACCATACAAGAGCAACGCCACGTCAACATTAAGCACGTTTTAATAAAATCTGTCAAATATTTTTTTTAAACACTTTACAAATTCACAAACACCGACAACATAATACACGGCTACCAATATGTATCTCTTTTCTATGACCAATGCACACACTGAAAATTTATTCTTCTTCTTCACCTCAGACGTGTGAAGGTAAATGGCCTTCAATTAATACGTACAGCCAGCAAAACAGAAATGTCAAATTAGGTATAGAAACCTAATCGTATTTCATTACCCAGTACTCAAATGTGTAGAATATAAAAGTGAACAGAAGAAAGGCATTGCAAACTAAAACCGGATCTCATTAAGGTGTAGAAAGTCATACAATGCAGTTTGACAGCCAGATGTCCAGACGAGAGTAAAGAATAGCAATGATAGGGAGCTGGAAAGCCAAGATGCTGAAGATGGCGGAACAGTTCTTCTCTCCCCCTCAGGAGTCCACATTGAAAGAGTATATGATTGACATCTTGCACACTCTCATTGCAGTCACACATTGGCGTGGAGGAGGTATTTATCTTGTACATGCGGGCCTTAAACAGTCCATGATTGAAGCGGATTCTGATTAAAGTGGTAAAGAAACTATGCCAACCTTTGTGTCGGCTAAACCATGGGTGAATCTGTAAAGCAGGTTGCACCAAACTATACCATCCATCACCTTTACCATGTAGCCATTGGCAGGACCATCGTTCACGAACAGCACTCATAATAGCGTGTTTCGGCCCATCCAGGTCATAGGAAGCAGAACCACCCTCCAGCAAACCCTCCCAATTTAGCCATCTTGTCCACCATATCGTTAGCTGCAATTTCCATATGACTGGGGAGCCATGTTAAGTGAATCTGCACGCCTTTAAGACAAAGCAACTGGACCTGAGCTTTAATCCTCAAAACGATATCGTCAAGTTGTGGCCGAGTTGTTACAGTCATCAGCGCAGTCTTGATGCAAGGCATACAGAGGAATGCTAGACTCAACATGGAGGGCAGAAATAGCTGTAAAATGCAGCGCCCCAAGATATCACTGTAAACACTCATTTTGAAGTCGCTGCAAGGAACTTTGAACATGGATGCAGCATGGGCGCATAAAAAGACTACCATAATCCATCAAAGTTCATTTAAAGGACTTATATAGTAATAGCAATGTCGGTGGGTCACCACCCCAAGTAGTATGACTCACAACTCTAAGGATATTGATCACCGATTGGACTGTATGGATGATAGCATGCGCTTGCGGGACCAAGTCAATTTGAAATCCATTACCCTTAAATATTGATGAATGGTAACCACTGGAATGGGATGACCATCAATAGAAACTGTGACGGTATCCAACGAAAAATGCTGACGAGTGAAATACATTATTTTTGTCTTCTCCGCAGACAGATGAAAATTGTGAGTGTGGAGCCATGCAGAAAGCAAAACCATTGAAGCGTTCATCTTCACAAGTGCTCGTGGCAAGTTAGGCACTAAGTAATACATCACCACATCGTCCGCATAACCTACAGTCCGTACATATTGTTCAGTGCGGAATATCATAGCCTGCAAGTAAAGAAGAAAAAGAAACAAGCTAAGTGTGCCTCCTTGGGGCATACCATAATAATGTACTCTGCCGCTAGAAATGTGATCACCCAATTTAATATGACTGACATGCTGCACAAGTAAGGAGTGGAGAAGCTCAATAAATTTTACTGGTAGCCTAAATGCTTCCCGTTTGCAGACGAGTGTGGACAACAAAACAGAGTCAAAAGCCGAAGTCAAATCCAAGAAACAGGTTAGTAAAACCTCATGGTTCAAGAGAGCCACTTTTGCTAGATACAGAAGGGTTACTATCGCATCCATGGTTGACCGACCTCGGCGAAAACCAAACTGTCCCCTTGTAACAAGTTGTTTCGCTCAAGCCACCACTCCAACTGGGCTTTAATGATGCGCTCGAAAGTTTTTACCACACACGAGACTAGAGTAATAGTGCGACATGACTTGGGAGTGGTGCAGTCTTTGTTCGGTTTCCGAATAGGTGCCAGGAGAAGAACACTCCATTGACGTGGAAAAAGGCTTGTGCTGAGTATGTCATTATAAATGCCCAAAAGCATAGTATGTCCTTGGTGAGGCAGTTGTTTTAAGTGACGATATTTTATGCTATCAAATCACGGGGCTGACAGTATTTCGCAGTTCAACAGAATATTCCCGTTCTGTGATAGGGCAGAGAAGGTGCTCTGTACCAACATGTCTGCGAGACGAAAATGATGAATTATGCAAAACACACTCGCTTTCCGCTATATAAGGTACATAGTCCGATGCAAAATGTAAATGTAAAACAATAAGCAGCTCAGATCCGATAGCAGACTCAGAGAATACGTCCGTGCGATATTGGAGAGAGCGTATCGTCTGCCATACTTCTGTAGAAGAACTAGCCTTACAAAGGGAAGAACAAAACTGCCTCCAGTGTGCCTTCTTCGGCTGCCGAACTGTAAAGCGAAACTTCGCATGAGCCGCTAGGTATTTAAGAAAATGGGGCTTACTCCGTTCCCTTTTATACACATGAAAGGCGATCTGTCTAAGAGTGTGAAGAAGTGCACATTCCTCGGTTCACCACCTGCAATAGAGCTTGTGCAAAGTTTGCCATACAGGTTTGATAGGAGTGCTGAGCTTGATTGCATCTTGAATGGTGGACTGAGGGATATCGTAGCTGTTTTGAACATCAAGTTCACTATGCAGGTACTTGGGCAGAATGCCCGCAATGTGCAATTGATATACATCCCTGTCTGTACGATGATAGGCATTAATCTTGTACTAGAGAGGAAGTACCAATCTGATCAGGGAAATCATGTGCGTAATGAGCAGCCTCAAGGGCGGCCTCCCTATATGCATTATCAGTACTCGAATACCCTCGTCCAAACCGAAAACATTTTTGAAACTGTGTGACCCTCCATATCTTTGGTTTGACAGTGTAGTAATGCTTGTAAACAAGAACTTTATCAGGGAGCATTTGATCATGAAAAATAACGGAAATTAACTTAGTAAGGCGAAATACCAGATTACCATCGTCAATGAATCTCTTGTTAAGTCGTTCTACTGTAAATTACTTTAAATGGTGTCTCTATTCCATTCGAAATTTCGTCGTCTGTCGCCTGGCGTTGGGTTAAGGAGAGTGGAATTGTGGCGTGAAGATTATGCTTGGAAAGAACTTGTCCTGTAACCAAAGTGTTTGCATTCTTAGCAGTTTTCAAAATTACTTTCAACCTATTGGGTTCCACTCGCAAAATTTCTATAATGCTATCGCTAGTGTCATGTAACATCTTTCCCAATTGAACAGCGTGTAGGTTACCTACATTTTTATCCGTACTCTCAACAAAGACAACATACGGCCCAATCGAAGAGCGACTGTATAAATCATGAGTCGGATTTGTACCAATTTTGGAATGACATGTATCAACATTCACATTATTTTTGAAATATTAACTGAGTTACTGACTGTAAATTCAACTTGCCACTTGTCGGACGTTGGCCATTTTTATCTGCTATAACTAAACTTACCGCCGTATCCATCACGTTGGCAGTGTCCGCCATGTTTATGGAGTATCGTCATTCAAAATGGTAGAAAAAGAAAATTATGAAACCTTATCTTTTGCAAATACATCTTTCATTACCTAGACAGTTGTCAACAACTAACGTATATCAATGTCCTTAGATCAATGTTTACTGAACGAGCTAAGCTGTTGTAGGATGAACACTGCGCTCGTGGCTGCTCGTTCGCTGGGAACTGCCCACGACTTGAGGACCAGGGGAAGCGAGGTGAATCTACGAGTGCGATGGGACCATGGCAGCTTGGGTGCGGCGACTATCCGCAACTCACCCACGTGTCCCCAGGTGGTGGGGTGGCTGGAAATAATCAAATACCAGTCCATGAATAAACTGGCAACCTGGGCAGCTTGGTAGGAGATGGCTCGACGATCAAGGCGGGTAGGGGATCTCGAGGTGCTGAAAAATGCAAAGTGTAGCGATCCTTCTATGCTGGATTCTGCGGGTGCGTGATGAGTGGATTAGAATGCATCGGACCTTGGAAGCACCCCGATGTCAGCCTTCACTCCTGGGCCAGCAGTTTCGCCACCACCACTGGTAGGCCCCGGATGTCTCGCATTTTCCAGACCGTAAGGCTATTTTGGTAGAAGGTGAGGGGTTTGCTCCCCGAAAGAACTCTCCCCATGGGTTGGAGTTCCTGGCATCTGCGCGGAAGGGCGAAAATGGAGTCGTGTCATGGCTGAGCTGTCTGGTTTTCCAACATATTCGACGAGAAGCAGGGGGGCCCTGCATCCTCAGTTGCTGTCGTACTGCAGTGCTGGTATGCAGTGAAGGGCTCTATTTGCACCTTATTAGCAGATGGCTGCTGCGCGGAGCCATTTTGTGGCGCTGTTGTGTCCTGAGGGGGGGGGGGGGGGCTGTTGTGCCCTAAAGGTGCGCTGTTGTGGCCTGAGGGGCATGTAGAACCTGCTGTCCTGTGTTTGTTGAGTCGCATTTGCATTTGCATTAAGTCGCTTGTCATTCGCGTCCCTGGGCGCCGCTTCGGTGGCTGGGCGCTTCAGGGATGGCGATTCTGCATCCATGGTAGTCCCGAGGTCTGTCATGTTTTCGTGGTTTTCGACTACCTACAGTGAAGTGAAACGAAGGGGGAAAATCACAGAGAAAATCTAGTGTGGCCCTAATAAAAACAAGTGTGCCCGCCTAAGGCCAGGCACCTCCTAACCTAAGTCCTCTCTACCGAAAACTATGCTAGGGACGGCTGAGATTTACTTTTTAAAATCTAATTCGTCTGTAACAGTTCAAACAAAAAATAGGAGGGATGGGTAACTTAACTTTTGTATTTTCAGAAGTTCTAAAAAGAACTGCAATGTGACTAGTTCGGAACGACTTAGTTTATTCTTTATTTCCCATCACTAGTCTGCACTGATCAACCTTTCAATTTTTTTAATGATGTTTAGTGTGTAAGCTCTGGAGTGTTTTATGTAGGGAGATGCCCCTCCGACTGGGAGGTACTTTTGGGCTTAAATTAATGATAGGGGCGATGAGTGTGTGGGCAGCTGAGTGAAGTCAGATGATAGAGGGGGGTGTGCTTACCTTTGGTCTATAGGCACGCATGAAGGGGAGAAAAAGTTTGAGAGCATTGAGCTGAACAGTTCTAAAGAGAGCTACTCAACAGTGGTAAAATATCATGGGGCTGAAAATTTTTATATAATATGTCTATTACAATTTTTTTTTGTAAATAAGTTATATTATGAAGAGCGCAATCTATTAAGTACTTTGTAAAAGCGAATGCACTATGAGAATTACTGTCATAAATTAATTCTATTTCTAGAATTATAGGTAAACTTTCTCAGAACAGAACAATTACATTTTCTCCCAAATGCGTTAAAAAATGCTGAAGGATACATTATTACTAATGCAACCAGAGAAATCACGCTTATTTTGGCAAGGAAAGACATCCGTAATTATTATTTTTTCCAATAAAGGAATAAGGACGCTCTGTTATCATAGAAAAAACATTAGTCTCTTTGAGTGGCATTAGTGAGAGTCGAAGAAAAGTGTACTGCGTTTTTTAAGGTAAGCTATAGTGAAGACAGAGAAGATTTTTCCATTAATTAAGTAAGTACTAAAATATTACAGAGGTTGTGTGTTGTGGCTTCCTGCATATTTGTTATTTTACATTAATAAATATTAATGTTTTGTGTGCTTTCGTTTATAATTCGAGTAATGTAGTTTATTGCAAATGCTAACATATATCCAGGTTGTTGGAAGACCCGAATGGCAAAATACAGTAATTATTACGTATTTGCAGGTCGAAGTTATTTTTCGAATTGGCACGCAACCCCTCGACTGCTAATAAAAGGGAAAGCTTTGTGGAGCAACGCCCAGGGGAAGAGGGAAGGGCACTATGATGGTATATGCGACAAATCATATTCCATCTGTGTCGCCAGAAGGAGCAGTCAATACCCCTAGTCCAAAGATAAGTGCGACCTTAAGGGTGTGGTTCACGTTATTACAATAGTCACTGTTATATTATGCTGTTCACGCTAATCTGAGCACTATTGGAAGACCTGCTTAAGAGCTACTTGCACGCACGTTGTGTATTCTTTCGCCTTATGTAAAATTACTATTGCCATGGGCCTCATCACTTTATTCATGCGTCCGTCAAGTGAAACTGTGAAATTATTTGAAAAATAAATATATAAAAATTATACTCATTTTATTGTTCTATGCAAAACTAAATAAACAGAAAGCGAAATAAATAATTTAGGTTATCAGGAATAGTTACCTTGAATATTTCATACGATGTTAAGATATGGAACTACTTTCCATCCATCATTACTAACTATAATGGGCTCATACCACTCAGTGTCCTCGTTACAATATATGCAGGCAGGGGCAGTGACTTTTTTCTATGATTTCTTTCAAAAGTGCTCACTTTTTCGTGAACAGCTTTTAACTATTTTACAGGTCATTGAAATAACTCTTCTAAATGATAATTTAATTCATAAATATAATTATAAGAATTATTAAAAAATTTCCCCATTAATAGGTTAATGCCACTTTCCACCAACACCACATACTGCGATGTTCTGAGTGATCACCTCCACCGAAGATTTAAAATAAAGCTACTCTTTGTAACTACAGGCAAAGCCAACAACACTCACAGAGGCGTAACTAGAAACTTGCCGCCGCCGCCGATCTCTCATATTCCCATGCTGGCACGAGACCAGAGACCTAAGTGCCCATGAATCGTTAAGTGTGTTTGCAAATGTAGATGCAGCCGACAGACTCGGGTCAAAACATTGAGCCGGCGGCAGGATGCAGTGTTTATGTTTTAGCTGGGCTCCTGGCCCGTATTTATAGCTGTTAACCTCTGTTGCTATCTTAGTAAATTGACGTGTGGGTGTTATCGCCGAGGAAGGGAAGTTCCCCACCAGTTTCCAGACTGGCGTGTTGTAATATAGTACAAACTTGCATGACTTTGGCCATCTTTTATAAGTCCCCCATCCAGTATTTTTCAATTAACATATATTTATATGTTATCGAACTGGATAAGCACTACAATCCACATATTATAAATATGCAACTCCAAATATCATTTAAATGCCAAATGCTCATAGCTCATTTCTGCATGCATACACATGCTACGTTGATATTTATTCCAAATTTGTGTTCGGCCAAGTTATCTATCACTGCTCGGAAGTCTAGCTTCCCAGCTACGGAGATCTTCTAAGAAATAAATGCTGATTCTGTCACTGTTTTTTACCCATAGCGCTTCTTAGACATCAGCTTTTACAGTTAAAATTAAGCAATTTTGAAGGGCTTACTGAAGGTCCACTTTTGCGCTCATTTTGTGTTCTTCAGTTGTAAGAAATATTTACATTCCCATGGGCTTTATGGCTTTACTCGTGTAAAAATCAAGTGAAAATGTGAAATTGTTAGGAGTCTATTTTACGATTGGAAAATGAACACACTTCACTAGCATATTTAGATTTTGCACACTTATAGCCTGACATGCCAAAGATGGGTATCCTTTCACTCAAACTAATGAGACACGATTATTGTTGTATTTTTTATCAAATCCATTGCGCTAAAAAAAAAAAAAAACACACGATTAGCCAACAGAAACTTTCGGGATAATTTACCCATTCGTCTTGAAAGAGTTCGTCGTACTGACGCCGCACTTTTCTATGTGAGTAAGAAGCTCAAGTTGAATGTACCAGCATATTTCATGTTATGTTTGCAAGTTGCAAGAAAAAATTATTAGGCAATTGGATAGGCGGAGTAGATTGAGTTTCAAACGTAGAATGAATATAGTGACAACTTTTTGACATTCTTTATCAAGCTGCTCGCTGGCCTTGACCACAGTCACATCAGACTGCACAAGCAGAGACCTTGCGACATAGTAATGCATAGATTTAACACAATCTCGCCAATTAACCTGCCAAATTACTAATCGTAAACATTACTATATCGTAGACATATTATTGATTACCATACAAAAGTCCAGAAACTTGATGGTAAATATTGACATTGGATGGATAACATTAGAAATAATACCTGTGTGTCTAATCTCACTAATATGGTTATATATATATATATATATATATATATATATATATATATATATATATATATATATATATATAGGGAGAGAGAGAGAGAGAGAGAGGAGAGAGAGAGAGAGAGAGAGAGAGAGAGAGAGAGAGAGAGAGAGAGAAGGAAAAATGATGTAGGGTCTGGAAGGCCCCTTCATGTTGTGGGCACCTGGACATTTGCTAATCCAGCCACTTACATAGTTCAACACACAAAAACACGTACACACCTGGCACACGCAACAACAGAAACAAAGTCCAGTGCAATTTACTTAACTCGTTTTGGAAGGGGTATGCGGGGTCTCCAATTCAAGCATCACGGCATTTCCGAATTTTTAAATTATATATTTTACAATGTGTGTTTTTTTTTTTTTTTTTTGTTTAGGTCATATTTTCTACTAAGTATTTTGCGTTAGTAGTGTTTCATCCTGTGTCGCGACACCTTCTTTCTTTTTCGCCACGATAAAGCAATCGCTAAAGCCATTTTACGTTTACCTATCCTAACTGTGCCCGAGTAAAACATTTACTTGCACTATTTCAACAAACAATTAAGGGTATTGTTGGAATATGGCGGAAATTTTAGTAGAACTAAATAAATTGAAAGGAAATATGGATGCTATTTTTACACAGACATACGGTAAAATTAAAAATGAGTTATGGAATTCGTATTATTATTTAAAAGTTAACTTTGATTTAAAAGTGAATTTTTTAAATGTTATATTTTTAGACATAATTTTTATCATTAATTTATTGAATGTAAAGATGTTTATGTATATCACTAATATACTTAAAAGAAAAGAATTGAAGGAAATTGACAACTATCTTTTGGAATTTATATTGGTTGCTTAATCAATGCATATTTGTAAATACAGAATGCTATTTACATTATGCTCGTTCCAAAACCACGTTTACTTATGCTTTACAGTGTTTTTACTCTGTGTTAGTTTACTCTACTCCCGGAGTAGCTTTTTGGAACGTCGCCCGGGACGAGAGTTTCCTCGAAGGTTCCCACAAGTCTGTGTTGATTTCTTTCGGTGCGTAAGGTTGCAGTAACTGCTAGAACAAAATACCTGTAAATGTGACATTCCAAAGGAAAGTATGATTCCGTTAATAGCTACTTAACTGCTTATAGCCATGTCTTAAATTTACATCGGTAATAAGAAAAAAACCAAACTTTGTAGCTATCATAAAGCAGCATATCACTTAATAAAAAACTAATTATAATAAATATCTCGTATTTCACAAATGTGTAAGAATATACAATTTAATCCTCTCATTTAGCATCTTCATAATTATTTTGGACTCATTCCTTTAACTAAGTCTCGAAGTAGTTATATTGTATGTTTCTTTTACTCCCCATAAACATTATCTTCATCTTCTTCTACACTTCATGGATTAGGCCACTGCCTGTTCCGGCTTCATACTTCGTTCCATCTTCTTCTTATAGAGTATTATCTTCTTTGGACGATTTCTCTCATCCATTCGTAAGTTATGTTCCTTCCATTCTTGTCTATACTTATCAACATTGTCATTAAGCCTTTATATATATATATATATATATATATTATATATATAATATATATATATATATATATATATATATACACACACACACACACACACACACATATTCTTGCCTTACGTCCTCATTTACAATCGATCCAACCTTGTACATCCTTTAACCCCAATCAAAAATTTCATTTCAGTGACTTGTATTTTACACCTCTCCTTGAGAGTGGGGACCCAGTTTTCACAGCCATAAGTAAGAACGGGTACCGACATTGTTTTGTAGAATTTTAGAATATTGTCTTTCCTTATCTTATTTAATTTTTTGTCAATGTCATTATCTCTATCATAGCCAATGTCACAATCTAAATAGTTGAAATGCGAAACCTGTTCTATGAGTAAATCATCTATACATAATGGTGTCCTAACTGTATGTTTTCCTTTGAATGCCATAACATTGTCTTCTTCTTTGAAATTTCCATATTGTAATCCTTACACAACTGATTTAAATGGTGTAGTGATCTTTGAAGGTCGTTTTCATTATACTGTATTATAAATTGACAATATGCGAACAATAATGTATTAAAGTATCTATTTCGATTTATCTTAATGCCTGAAGTTATTATCAATATCCAGTCGTTTAAGATACTATTCATATAGATGTTAATTAAAGTAGGGGATAAGCTACAACCTTGTTTCAAGCCTCGACTTGTTTCTATTGATTGAGACTGATGGAGTCTAACTCCATGCATACCTTTTTTTTCACTTTAAGGCTTATAATGACTGTTATTAGATGAGTTATGTAGCCATTCTACTTCATTATAGTCCACATTGCGTATCTGCCAACTCTATTGAATGCTTTTTCTAATCAACAAACGCGATACGGGTATCAAGATAAAATTCCCGACGTTTTTCAATTATCTGTGTCAAAAGAAAAACATTGTCTGTACAAGCTCGTCCCTTCCTAAAACCATTTTGTATGTCAAGTAACATAACGTCTGCAATTGTCTTCAACCTTCTATCAATTATTTTCAAGTAAACTTTGTATTCGCTATTCAAAATGCTGATTCCGTTATAATTTTCGCATTTGTTTCAGTCTCCTTTTTTAAACAGAGTGACTATTTGCGCAGTTTTCCATTCCTCCGGTATTATTCTCCTCTGCCAGCATTCATTAAATAGATGAAGTAAGCGTAGATGTAGTAATATTCCTCCATACTTTATAAATTCCGTTGTTATATTATCCGAACCAGCGGCTTTTCTATATTTCACTTAACGTATTACTTCCAATAACTCTTCCATAGTTAATGTATATGGCACACAATTACTTCTTCATTTTTTCCATCATGCATTCTCTCTTCTTGGACATGCAGTAAATTTCTGTAGTCTTGAAAACATCTCTCCTCGCATATTACGTTCAAGTGAGCAGAATCGTTTTTGAGGTGTTAAACTGTTTCGTTATCTTGTAAGCCAACATTTTCCTGCCATGAATATCATTCTCTATCTTACTAATGAACTTGTCCCATGATTCCTGATGTGCTTGTCTTGTATGTTGTTTCGCTTTGTTGCGGATGCACTTATATTTTTCTCTGTGTGAATCACTTCTAGTCTGAAAGTATCTCAAGTACCCTGCTCGTTTGTCGGTTACAGCTTCTTTAAATTTATCGTTCCATATTCGGACACCTTTTCTTTCCCTGTATCTCCTTTCGCTTTCTAAACTATCATAGCTATCTTTTTTGATGCAGTTTTTGACTTTCTACCATTCATCCTCTACCTTATCACTTGTATCCGCATTCAATAGATGATAATTCAGTCTATTTTGATACGATTTCCTTACAGTTTCGTCCTGCAACAGATATATCCTAAAAGCTTCCTCTGTACTTTTTTTTGTTGACAATTCAATTTCCTCCATCGTGAATATAATTTTATAGTAGAAATAACAAGGTTATGATCTGAGTACATATCCTTTCCCCTATAAACATGTGCATCTTGTACAAGGGGAAATAGCTTTTAGTTTAGTATCACATAATCTTTAAATGCTCAAAAACTCTTGCACTCCAGTTATATTTATGTATTTCGTTGTGTCTGAAGTAAGTATTGGTTTGTCTAAACTTACTGTAGGCAACAAAATGCCTTAATTCATTGCCATTGTCATTCGCTATATATTCTCCAAAACTGCAAACTAAGTTAGGTATTGGCAGGTTTTCTACTCTTACATTCAGGTCTCCAGCAATTAGCAGAAAATCTGTTCTGATGCATTTATTGGCCACTTTTTGAAGAGTCTCGTAGAAGATTGTAGTTTCTTCCCTCTTGCCTTCGTCAGGTGCGTACACTGCAATCACAGACAAATGCCCTCTAATAATTTTCAGTCTAGCTGTTACTGTTCTTTCATTTATGTAAGAGTAGATGTCTATCCTTGAAGACCATTTTTTGGCCAGTAAAATTGCAACTCTACACTGAGCTCTTATATTTTGATCTAAACCTGAATAAATCATTGTGTAATCGTCAAGATAAAAAGTTTCTCTTAGTTTTTCTTAGTTTCGGTTATTGCAGCAATACTCACATTGGCATTATTAAGTTCATCATTTAGTTCCTTTTCTTTGGTACCCAACCCTAATACTTTCCATGTAGCCACTTTAAGTCTATCTTTAATTCCTAATCGTTTATCCTTGTATTGCCAAGGTCGTCGTCGTTGAAATCCGATCAGATATTCCGTATGAAGTTTATGAGTAGTTAAAATTTTCCTTGAGCAGGTTACCAGTCTGTTGCAAGGTAAGGCAAATGATAGTGCTGCTACCTAAAGGCCTCCTGCCATGCCCGATTTTCTGTCGGGGTTTACTTCCCTAGAATTTGGATCAATACCCGCCACAAGCAGTGGTCATTTGTTGCTTTTATACCTTCCCTAAAAGCTGGGTTGTCTATTCTGCCAGTTCTGTCGTACTACTGAAGATAAAATTATCTCTGTATAAATTTCCATCGCATTATCGATTAAATATGTCACAATTCCAAGTTATTTTGTGAAATAACTATAAAGAGTGATCAATAACTGAGTGATCATATTCCGCTTAGCTATAGCATTATTTGTATTTCTAACTAAATTACCTATAAAACAGAGTTTTTTTTTAATTTTACGGTTAATTGTCATTACATATTATTCCGTTACGAATTGTATCATATTTAAATTATTTTCGTGTATTTAGATGCCAGATTATATTTATATTCATACATGTAGCATTGATATTTTAATTTTTAATATTAATTGTATTATAGAATTTTGTAAATAGATAGCACACAGGGCAAATAAAATATTCATTAGAATTATATTTAATCATTCGAAATTCTGCGGCTGTTAAAACATATGCTCACAAACTTATGTTACAGCTAGTTTACAAACAAATTCGGTTCAATCAGTCGTTGAGAGACTTTTCCATTTTACGTCAACTTATTTACTGTGTCGTGAAGTGAGGCTGGTAATTCAGCAACAGGAAGGTGGTTGGAAACTACTTTTATACAGCATAGGCCTAGTGTTGGAAAAAATATTCATAGTTATGTACTCGTTGACTAAAAAATTCTCTAAAGTTATCAACCCATTGCAAGTAAATCAGGCCACTCGCAGAGCGAATTTCACACAAATTAACTTTCCTTTCTCTGCATTTCAAATGATTCCATACCTTATCAACCACAAAAAAAAAAAAAAAACTTTAAGCTTCCTACGTTTTACGTGACAACTCTTCAAGAATTGTGCACAAACGTATAGTATATACTTTTTTCTTAAATTGTCTTGTTTATTTTAAAATAATCGCCAGCCTGTGATGGCAAGGAAGAAACCATGCATCAAATTCCACAATATGAAACGATTTGAATAAACGGTTTTAGAGGAACGGCGTTATTAGTTTAGAGGATTTTCGCGCACTTGAAATGTAATTTTCCTTGCACTGGTCTGGCCGTGAATCTTTACACCCTGTTACACTCGCTATAGTAACACACACTACGGACGCTTGGCAACACTGGTGGTGTACGGCCGGGCCGGCTCGCCTCTAAAGGCGATATTACACGACACCAGATTCCGTAAGAGGTTGTACAAGGTCCGCCATAGCGGCCGGTATACAGGCTGGTGTGGCACCCGTCATGGCATTTCCCGCCTTGTACGGCCAGATTTCGTAACAGATTTGTTAATTGTACACGTCTTACTTTTCGTGGCAGGTTCCATACCAGATTTCGTACCTGGCCAATCACATCGCAATAACAGAGCGTAGCGGGATACCCGTGGCTACTACTTGAAATATGGCTGTGTCCGAATTCAGGTATATACTTGCGTACTTGCATCCTTGCATGCTTCACTAGTCCTTGGCACCAGACTTGATGCATTCGGACAGGCAGGCTTGTTGACTTCGTTAACAGATATCAGCTAGTTAACCACTTCTAATATACATGTATTACGACTAAGAATTTGATAATTGCCAGGGATAGAAAATCTGTGTTTCGGTTGTAAACGGGTTCGTGAATTGCAAATATAGGTAATTCATGTCGCGATAGGTAGTCTGCCAGCTCCTGTTTTTTTTATTACGATCGCCTCGGGTATTCCAGTACCCTAACTTATTTACTACACTAAACCTAAAGGAGGTGGTTTATATGCTGATTGCCTATTAGTAGACGTTAGGCTGCCCCTGGACTATTGTGAGCGCAGTTCCGATTAGGGTTTGGTCTTTATCATCTACGCTTTTGGTTGGATCTGCCCAGACAACTAACGGAGTACCGAGTGCCCCGAGCATTCCGCTCAGGGCAGGGTGTTTCTGATCGAGGGAGTTTTTTCTCAACTTTTACAGCATTGCTGCATGTCTGCAGGCTGGATGGGCTGGGTTGTACCCGTGGAGGCTGAAACTGGTTCTGTCCGCCATTTTACACCACTGGGACGCTACTCCCTCAGCGCGGGGGTAGATCGGTCCCTTGTGAGGGACCTTGGCCACCCAGTTGGTTGTCAGTTAGCTTGCGGAGGCGAGGAGAAGCTAACCCCCTCCCCCCTCCTCAAAATCAAACATATTTTATGCTGCAAAGCTAGCATTCTTTTACAGGATTCCCAGGGTAGCGCCTGGGAGCTGTTTCCATAGCTGAATTTTACTCTCTTTTCCCCTGCCTGTACGGGATAAAAGAGAGTGGTGAAGTTAATTGAATTTATCAGCGCGGAATTTTAAAGTTCAGGACTTGTGAAGTACTGTCACGAGCTCCCTGTGAGAGAGCTAGTGACAGTTTGGTATAAAAAGCGGAGGTTAATAGCCAAATGAAGTTAAATTTTCGAAATAAGTAGCTTTCCCACGATTGGAGTGGCAAGGGTTTATATAATTAAATTAATTATATGTATATTGAAGTGGTGAATTTAAGTTTCGCGAAAATTTAAATTAGTGTATTTGTTTCAGTTTCAGTAATTACTTCATATCTCATACGTTAAAAACCATTAAATAATCTGATTGGTGTGTAAATGCATGTCTGAATGTACCGTGACGAGCGGCTAAAAGTGAAGTAAAACATGTTAACTCGGGGAAGTCCGAGAGCGATATGTCTGGCGCGATCCTAGCGCCAACTAGTTTTGTTAAACGTGGTCGATTTTTGTCCCGGACCGATCGGAAAATTCCGGCCAGTTTCGGGGCCTTATTTCTATGAAATCGGGCGGTATAATTGCGCTGAAGGCGTGAATTTATATTTTTAAAGTTGTTTTGAACTATATTCCGTATTGATAATTATTTAGACTTGTAAAGTTCGAAAGCAGAGCCATAAAAACACGTCGCGTAAGTGAAGTTAAACAGTAATATAGGCCAGAGGGCTCTGATTGGCCGAGAGAACTTGGTGGGGCGGAGCTTATGAAGTTGCTCGAGAGATGGCAGCATGGTCGTTAATTTACCGTTAACAGCTTTTATTTGACACGGAAAAATTTAAATAAATTAAAAGCGGTTGTAATTAAAGTTATTTAATCGTCTTAAATAAATTATTGGTGCTGCAAGACCTAAAATGTTCAGTTGTGTACGACTAGAATATATACGCGATTATTTCGCTCGTCATAGTTATTAATATTTGTGTAAAGTGTTTCGGAGTCGCTCCATTACAGAGTAGGGGGAATTGGTATATGAGGGTCTAGTTGACGGGCTAGGGGGCCGCAAATGACGCCATGGCTTTGAGAAGTAGCCAGGTTCTCTCATGTTTCTCTGTGATGTTGCGGAGTTCTAGTATGCAGGGGTGGAAATGAGCCATGAGCGAGGCGAAGTCGCATGTTCTAAGGAATACCATGAGTTAATGGAAGTCCTGCATAACGCCTCGCATCTCTCCTGGCGAATTTCGTGGGCGAGGGTGGGACTGAGGTTGTGTATTTGGCATTGCAGGGGTGTCAAGAGTGGGAGCTGGTTTGTGAATAGACGCCGAGAGTGCCTGCGAATACGTTTTGCCAGGTTGTAATGTCCTGACTGTGAACCTGGACGGGACATGAGGTTGTTTTGCAGTTATTTTTGGCGCGATTTTCGTAGCAGCAGCAGTAGTTCTTTTCTGCACAAAGTCCAGGAACGTGGGGCAGGTTTTTGAGAGAGCTGTGTGTTCGCCTGCGCAGTTACTGCACGTCGGCTTGGAGTTGGTTTCGTTTTTTTTTGCAAGTACTCTCGGGGTGAGGGCCTGCGCAGTGAGGGCATTTTGTCGGCATGGAACAGTGATTTTTGGTGTGTCCTAAAGCGAGACAGTTGCGGCATTGTGCCACGTCTGTCGGCCGTTTCTGGTATTGTCGGGGACGAACTATTGTCATATTTATTCTCGTGACAGAGTGCAGAGGAGGGAGAGAAGTGTTCTGCGCCGCCGTGACACAGAAAAAACGTTGCGGCTCCAACGTGAATTTGGTGGGGTCTGTTTGGTCTGTGATACGTTTTTTAAGTTGATAAATGTGCTGGATTGAGTATCCGGCACATTCCAGGTCTGTCTTGATGTCCGCAATGTCGGTTGTGGGGTGGAGGTCAAAAACGACTTTCTGTGGGAGCTCGGAAGCTTGACAGAAAGTAAAGTAATGGATGTAGTTCGCTTCTAGCATTGTGCGAGCAGATGTGAAAAAACAAAGTTTTTAGTGAGGATTTGCGTTCCCCGAGCTGTGGGGAGAAGGGAGAACATGTCCCTACTTATAGCTCGCAGTTTCTGAACAAGTAAGTTGTATTTAGTGGCGTCAGGAACCACTAATCTGTACTGGTTTTGTTTTTTCTGTCGTGTTTGTGGTGCAGCCGTTTGTGTTTTGTGGGTGGAGATGTTTGAAGAGCCGGGATGGTATACTGCTGAGGTTTTTTCTGTTACCTCCTTAAGCGGGGAAAACCTATTTTGTGTAGGAATGGTGTTTGTATGTGCCTCAGACGACACAGAATGGAGACGCTTGTTCTCCTGCGTTGTTGTTCTGTCCCCTTTTTGTTTTACTATCTGGAAGTCTGTTTCCATTTCAAATGTTTCATTTCCTGCGGTTGGTGTTGACGGTCGGGAGGAAGTTGGTGTGGAGATTGTTGGCGTCGTTGGTTCCGTAAGAGTAGCCAGGAGTATGTCAATGTGGTCGGGGATGCCTTGAGGAAAAATGTCGTAAACAGTTTGGTGATTAGGTCGTCTCTTTGCCAGTTCTAAAAATCGCTTGTTTTGCCGGAGGTACTGTAAGGAGTACGGGCCAGTTCCCGTCATCCACGACGGCTCAGTCGGTTCCCCGCCCGCCGCCATGACCCGCGAGGGGGGTGGGGGAGGGGTAGGCTCTTTGTGGAGCGACTCTCGATGTGGTGTTGTTTGCAAATTGCGAGAAAGTGTTGTTAGAAAAGTACCTAAATCGGTGCTATACACTGTGACCGCTGACCCACTAGGGACTAGGCTCAAGATGACGTGTTTCCAGGCCGATCACAGTGTACAGGATGTGTGCCACGAGCTATTAGTCGTATACAGCCAGAAGAAGCAGAGATGCACCCTCCTTAGTCAAAGGCGAAGGCAACACTTGCGGAGGCTGTGTCACTGGTTCTGTTTCCATGCTAGTGTTGGTTTTCGCCAATGGAGAAACAGCGGCGGCTGCGGCTATGCTCTAATTGGCTGTTGAAACAGACAAATCAGTGGCCAGTCTGGGTGTGGAGGGGGCAGCTGGAAGTTTTCCCAGTGCTGCCCTTCTTGCATTTTCTATGTTTGGTTGCTAAGTTAGCTTGTGATGTATCGTTATTCCTAGATATTTTGCCTTTTTAACGTACGGGATTTTTATTAAAAAGTGTTAACTCTTTGGATGGTTTCAGTAACATTTTAGTAATTATTATTGTCTCTGATTCTCTGGTATTTACTTTATTTCCTCTTTAGTTTACCATAGTTTAGGATAGTTAATTGTCTGTGTACTGTTACTAATGCAAATTTTATATGATAGTGTTTCTTTATTATTGAAGTATCGTCTGCGTACATTTGAATATTAGCTTCAGTTCGTGCATCTGTTATTGGGATGTCATCTGTTAATATACTATAGAGAAAAAGGGAAAGTGCCGAAACCTGCGGAACTCCTTCTGTTGCGATTATATTATTAGTCTGTTACAACTAAATAACAAAAAACGTCTATTATTTAAATAACGCACTAATAAATTTACATAAGTTACTGGAAAATTAAAGTTTATTATTTTATATATTAGTCCTGTTAGCTAAAATTTATCAAACTTTCTCTGCATCTAGAAAGGTTATTATTGTATATCGTTGTTCTTTTATATTAAAACCATCTGTTATATCTTCAACCACTTTAATTAGCGAATGGATGGTGCTGAGCCGTACTATAAAACCATATTTGTTATCTGGAATTATGTTATTTAGTTCTGCATGAAATTGAAGTCTGCTAAGTAAGGCTTTTTCAAATAACTTACTCATACTGTTTAATAAGCTTATTGGTCGTCTGTTTTATGGTTCAGTCGGATCTTTCCCAGATTTTGGCAAGGTTATTATTTTATCTTTATATTCAGGCCTGTGGGAATCTGCATAGTTTGAACGTTAAATTATATATTTTTATGAGACGTTCTAGGGCGTTTATAGGTAATTTATTAAGGTTTTGTATTTGATCACGTCTGGTACTCCAGATTTATTATTAGGACATGTTTGAATTATTTTTAATAGTTTCTGTAATGTGATTGGGTGATATTCTGATGTTTCCTTTAGTTTGAGGTATTCATTTATATCGTTATTTACTGTTTAAGTGAACTGTTTGTCTTGTGTATTGCAATTGTTTTACATACAGCATATATATGTCTGGATTGAGCTGAAGACTCTTGGTACGTAGAACACGTTGCACAAGTAGGTCCATGTTTCATTTCACGACCATAAGAACACACACACAGTTAGTCAGTTTTAGGTGCACATCGGCAACATCGTTATGTAATGCGAGTAACTTTATTTGCAAATTATTTAAACACTGGCGAATCTCCTTCCCGCCGGGCCAAAGGCAGTTAGATATAGCACTGAGAGGCAGTGGCGTCCACATGTCCTCCCATATTTCGGCATTGGTATAATCAATACCGGAGACTGGAGAGAACTGCACCGGCACGGACCAGTCCGGCACTCCGTGACAGTTGTTGTTGTCTTCATATGTACAATATTCCTTTCGGACTAACTACGTACCTGCTGCGGTACGCTGACAGCTTCCAGCAGCCGGGCACCTTCAGTGATGTTGCCGCATATAGCCAACTCACGCATCTGGAAACCACGAAAGGGCAGCCACTGGGAGCCCTGGAAAGACACCGTCAGACTGGGTACCGTCTGGATGGGTTCCTTATGTAGGGGTGCCATCTGGGTGCATTGGATGGATGCCTTCTGCAAGGGTGCCATCTGGGTGTTTCGGATGTGTCCTATCTGGAAGGGTGCCGGCCTGGTCCTCCTCCAGAAGGGTGCTGCTGTCTGGCTGCTTCGGAAGGACGTCTCCGTCACGATGTCGGATGCTGATATATGTGCAGCGCTGGATTCTACCATGGCTCCGATGGTGCAGCGCCGCATCGTCCTGAGGTAGAGGCAGCCATTTCTTCTAATAACTCTTTCACTGCAATTAGAAGAGCTTTTTTCACTATCTGACTATAAATCGATCGTAGACATTATTAAGACGGCTGCTAATGTCCGTAAAGTAGCCACAGCACAAAATCTTCGATACCAATACAATGGCGACTGAGAAAAATGCCTACTACAACGAAATTACTTGTTGACCGTAGGCCGAGGCCTTAAGAAAAAATAAGTGCATCTTCTTACAAGTGTCACGCTAACATCACATCATATTTTGGCAACACGGCACCCCGTTTCTCCGTCCAATCCGACTCCACCATACGCGGGCTGCGGTTACCGAGGGTACCTAAGCTCTATTTCGTACCAAATAGAGCCTGTGCTTTTCTCGTGCCCTCCAAAATATGACTAGCACTTTGTAATATTCCCCTACATAACATTCACAGTGTGATGCAGTACAACAATGATGCATCAACATCCTAACTAAAGTTTCTAAGCGAGTGTCCAACCCCCCCCCCCCCCCTTATTTTAATGCTCCGCATACACCCACCAGCGGGTTCCAATCTTCAGGGAAGTGCTTGTTTGCGCACGAATACAGAACAAATTAGCTACATATTCTGCTCTATTTTTAGGTAGGAGGGGCCATTTCATAAGTTGACGTAATAATTTGTCTTTAAAACTGTATACATATTGTTTACCATTAACATACTATTATTTCATCGACAAAATTCGGCCAGTAGCCAACAGCAACATAATGCAGTGGGGGTCGGTCACCGGCAAGAGAATGGAGTGGAAGGTGTTCACTGCCGTAAGAGTCACGTTGTAACTCCCGTGAGAGGTACCAATGGAACTGTTAATCATCCATAAGAGAGGAAATGTGGTTAGCCGCTAAGAAACACGTATTTATTCAAGCATGATAATTTTTTTTGATCACCTTGTGGTGCATGCGTGATAGGGCACGGCCGAGCGGATGTTGGAGAATTTCTTCCTACAAACTTTGCCTGTTTCCTACAAGCGATCCAACATCTGTTAGCAAGAGGGACTCCTGTTCCGGCAGCCAATACTTTTAAATAATATTTCCACACAAATTACGTATTCAGAAAAAAAGAATGTTACTTCATATGAAGAAAAACTAAACAAGTTTAAAAAAAAATTAATGAATGCAACCAATTCAATTTCGTTATACATGTATGTTTTATTTATCCAACCGAAAAAATTCTAATGCAAGAGATTTTTTAAAAATTCAATGTTTCAGTCAAAACACATTCGTAAAATATTATTAACAATCTTTGATGTTCAATCCGACAGTAGAACTGGGATCTTAGAAGTATCTTCCAAGTTGAGGTCCATTGTGGACGATCCCGTGTCTGGGCGGCAGCGGGTAATGTCAGGCATGGACGTTTGCGGGTGCACACATAACAGTTCGATGCAGGTGCCCCAGAATTTTTTTTTCTTATGCATCGCGTCGTTGACACGACGGCACGACCTTCGACGTTTAGTTGGGGCAGTTTGAGTTGACACCTTGCTGTTATTATTGTGCGTACTTACACAGTTCTGGAAAGGGCAGTTAGGGACGTGAATTTCGGTGCTCGTAGAGTCACCTCGGCCCGAAGTTGCTGTAAATTCTAGAACCTGGTCCACTGTTGCCGGAAGAGACGTATCCCGCTTCATATGATGTACCAAGCAATTCCCGGGAGTTCAGCAAATTATTAACTGTTGAGTATGTTCGTCCAAAGTCACCGAATATAGCCAGTGGTCCCATCCATCACATTTTTGTTTGTAGGTACGTAGTGTTCCAAACTCCCAGAAAGAATAGGCGATTTTAAAGTCTTCAAGGAATGACAAAAGGTACATGTTCTCTAAACGAAATGACGTCATCTTGCACCTACAGTGACTCGCACTCGACTGACAACTAATTTATTTTAAGGTTCTATGTACGTACATATTTTTTTCTCGCATCGTGGAATATCATATTTCACACTACCAATGATGTAACTGTGTTACATCTCCGAGGATGTCACTCGTATAGTAACTGCGCATTTCTTGAAGCGCTCTCCAAAGAACTCGGATCCTTGTATTTCCTCATTTTACGAAGGGAAGGGCAGCCATGATCGCTCTGTAAGTCGGTAATCTGCACTTTTAATTTACACAAATTATTCAGCCATTTTTTCTGTTGGGTCCAGCTACGTAAACCGGTATTTGCGGATACTGCATCAGCAAGTCGTGTAGCACTGTGTGATAGTACTGAATCTTGCCTTCGTCCCATTGCAATCAGGGTTGAGTAGTACTATAAACTGTACGGAATATTCAGTGATTTAACTAGTAGGAAAATGGACTATGTGCTATGATGGTATCAAGGTAAACTGTACTCATGTAAATTTTCTTTAATTATACAGGTTTGAGTGGAACTAGACGGACAAATATAGTATGACGATTTTGTATCCAATATCAAACAGGAAATGTAAGGGACTGTTTATACCTTAACAGAATACAAAGGAGATATGGTCTCTTGAAAAGTGTTGTTTTAAACTGCATTTTTGCAAAATATTGGAAAAGAACTGAAATTAAATAACAATCCACGGAGCCTTGTTTAATGTCTTCGGGTTCATCAACTGAAAAGCAAAATCTCATTAACACGTCCCACCGCAATGAAAATAATAGGAGTCGCCACCCTTTTATTGCAGACAACTTTTTACCGCCAGGAATTACAAACGTTTGGTGGTGGTTTATTGAGCAGTATTTCCTAATTAACAAAAATGGACCTCTTGTTTCAACTGCCCAAGACAACTCGCTTCCATGTAAGATGAATCTTTGGCTGCGGAGATACTGTGCCAAGTGCCTAGCACATAGGTAATCCTATGTAATGCGTGTACATTGTGCTGCTGTGCTCACTACGCAGGCAATGTTAGAGGACATTTCCAACACTCGCTGTAAACATCATGTAATAATCTTACAGTACTAAATCTACATAACTGTTTTTGGCCATGGTCAATATGTATTCCTTGCAACTGTTGGTATTGGTTACGCACCAGAAATGGTGAGAGTGAAAAGGGTAATATGTGTTTTCGAGGAGTCCTCAAGAGCTCATTAATCTGATTAGATATCGTTATGCCATTGACTTCATAACTTATCCTTTACGAACAAAAAAAATCCTAATTTTTTTAAAAACAACCACTAAGAGGGTAAAATTAGGTCAAAATTCTTGTTCATGGTTCATTAAAAGCGCCTTAATATTTTAAGATATCACTATTATCTTTGCTATAAATGGTTAACCATACAATTATCTAAAAAATAATTTCAGGCATTTTCTCAATAAATTTCTCTAAGACAAGGGTCGAATGTGTTCTCGATTATGTGTTATCGACAGAATATATTTTCCATCCCTTTAACCTTCTCACCAACATGATTGAAGAATCATATCACATGAAAAACAAGTATGAATAGAAATTAAACATATATCTTATTGAGAAAAGAAAAGTTTCTTTTCCTGTAGGGTCGCAGACATATTTGTCAGAATGGAGTGGGATCAAAAATTAAATCACTTATTTTTTAGACTGCATGGTCAGTGATATATCCATCGCTGTTCTCTTCCTTGTGAGATTCTGTAAACGTGTTTTAATTACCTATTATACCGCGGTTTATAATTTCATAAGTCATTTTGATGAAGATGTATTGGAATGTAGTGACTATTACAGCTGCACAGTAACAATCTTTGAGCTGCAATATTTTTTTTCAAACATATTTGTTAGAACTATAAACTTGTGAATCATCTGGGTTACTGCCAAAATCACAAGTTATACTAATTGTGAGGCTGTCTGTCTATATTTTTCTTTTGCATAAAACTAAGCTTTTATCTCTAAAATAATATTTAACGTAACATAAATATATTCACTGGCGTTATAATGATCATTTCGCTTAAGAAAAAGTCATTTTAAAACTTTTATATTTTGTTCTCCTAAAGAAAATGTACAAATTGTTAAAAAAAAATAATAATAGATGTTACGAGGATCAAGCAACGTTAGTGATGTAACAGTGATGAAATCATTAGGCTTAGTTTACTTAATTTGTTCGAAGGTATAGAAATGAAGTACAAATATGTATACACAGTTGTAAAAATCGATAATGAAATTTATTACCCAGAGGAGTTTATCAAGAGCTCCTACCATCCTAGCCTATCACCACACTACCTTCTCCTCAAGTTTGGGGATACGTCAACGTTGCCTCCAAAACGCAGCAATAGCACCAGGTTCCAAGTGAAAGCTCAGCAAATAGTTGTTATCTAGGCCACAGTATTCTCTGGATATGCACGGATGGGAGGGGAAGTAATTTTTCATAACGGGCATACCACTCAATCCATCCCAGCCACCTTTAGAATGTAAGAGACTGCAATCTCCCCTCAAAGCCTGTCTTGCTCTGACTATAAATAAGTCCAGGGTCAGTCGCTAAAGGCGACAAGGAGAGACCTGAATGAGGAACGCTTCTCACACGGGCAGCTCTATGCGGCTTGCTCCAGTCAGTTCACCTAGCAACCTGTTGATCCTAGCACCTGATGGTACAACCATACGTCCTTCGGTAAAGGAAATTTATATTCTTACACACATGTGAAATACGAGATATTTATTATTATTAGTCTTTATTAAGTGATATGCTTTATGATCGCTACAAAATTTTGCTCTTTGCTTTTTACCGATGTAAATTTAAGACATGGCTATAAGCAGTAGCTAATAACGGAACCATACTTTCCTATGGAATGTCACATTTACACCTTACGCACCGAAAGAAATCTCCACACACATGTGGAGATGTTTGCGGTAACTCTCTTCCAGGGCGGCGTTCCAAAACACTACTCTGGGAGTAGAGTAAACTAACAGAGAGTATAAACTCAGGAAAGCATAAGTAAACGTGGTTTTGGAACGAGCATAATAGCATTCTGTGGTTACAAATATGCATTGGTTAAGCAACCAATATAAGTTCCAAAAGATAGTTGTCCATTTCCTTAAATTCTTTTATTTAAATATGTTAGTTATATACATAAACATCTTTACGTGCAATAAATTAATGATAAACATTATGTCTAAAAATAGAACATTAATAAAAGTTAGCTTTTAATTAAAAATACGAATTCCATCACTCATTTTTAATTTTTCCGTGTGTGTCTGTAAAAAGAACATCCATATTTCCTTTCAATTTGTTTATTTCTACTAAAATTCCCGCAATTTCCACTAAATTTGTTTGTTGAAATAGTGCAAGTAAATGTTTTACTCGGGCAGAGTTAGGCTTTAGCGATTACTTTATCGTGGCGAAAAAGAAACAAGGTGTCATGATACAGGATTAAGCACTAGTAACGCAAAGTACTTAGTAGGAAATTGAACCTAACAAAAAAAAAAAAAAAGAACACATATTGTAAAATATGTAATTTAAAAATTCGGAAATGTCATGTTCGTATTGGAGTCCCCCCCAGCCCTTTTTTTCAACGTTCTACAGTCGAGTTTTATAAATTGCGATGGACTGTTTAGGCTTTTGAGTGTGCCGGTCAGTGTGTACGTGTTTTTGTGTGTCGGATTATGTATGTGGCTGGACTAGCAAATGTCCAGGTGTCCACAACATGAAGGGGTCTACCAGGCCCTAGTATGTTTTATCTTTTCTTAATGAAAACAATATAACCATTAGTCAGATTAGACACACAGGTATTCATTTCTAATTTTATCTATGCAATGTCAATTTTGTACCATCAAGTTTTTGGGCTTTTGAATGGTAATCAATAATATGTCTACGATATAGTCATATTAGTAATGTGGCGGGGTAGTTGGCGAGATTGTGTTAAATCTATGCATTACTATGTCGCAAGGTCTCTGCTTGTGCAGTCTGATGTGACTGTGGTCAAGGCCAGCGAGCAGCTTGATAAAGAATGTCAAGAAGTTGTCACTATATTCACTCTACGTTTGAAACTCAATCTACTCCGCCTATCCACCTGCCTATTAATTTTTTCTTGCAACTTGCAAACATAATGTGAAATATGCTGGTACATTCAACTTGAGCTTCTTACTCACATAGAAAAGTGCGGCGTCCCTACAACCAACTCGTTCAACAGAAATGGTTAAGTTATTCCGAAAGTTTCTCCCGGATAAATGTGTTCTTTTTTTTTAGCACTCTGGATTTAATAAAAATACAACAGTAATCTCGTTTCAATGGTTTGAGTGAAAGGATACCCAACTTTGGCATGTCAGGCTATAAGTCTGCAAAATCTAAATATGCTAGTGAAGTGCGTTTATTTTCCAATCTTAAAATAGGCTCCTAACATTTTCACTTGACTTTTGCACGAGTAAAGCCATAAAGCCCATGGAATGCACATTTTTCATACGACAGAAGAACACAAAATGAGCATAAAAGTGGACCTTTAGTAAGCCCTTCAAAATTGCTTAGTATTTAGCGTGAAAAGCTGATGTCTAACAAGCGCTATGGGCCAAAAACAGTGACAGGATTAGCATTTATTTCTGTGAAGCTCTCTGTAGCTGGAAGCTAGACTTCGGAGAATTGATAGATAACTTGGCCGAACACAAATTTGGAATAAATATCAAGGTAGCATGTGTATATATGTGTTAGGGACGTGCAGTCTAGTTACATTCCCGTATTCATTAAATTCTAGTTACTACTCAATCGAAGACTAGTTACTCTGTACTAGTTACTTAGTTACTAATTACATTATTCCGGACCTTAGGGAGAAAGCACGTAGGCCGTGAAGAAGGAATAGTTACTAAAGTTCCTTACTTGTAGCCGATTGACGTAGTGTTCTCACAGACAGAAGGGGTGTCACACGTCAACACATACACACAAACTTGAAACTTTTCCGCAGTATATACTGGATTTAATTACACAGAAAAACCGCTTAAGGCTCCACTATTCTAGATGCCAAGATCGGCAAACCAAGGTGCGAATTAACGATATACAGGCTGTCATTTCACAGGAAGTAACACTCTGGTGGGCTAGTGTATGGGATGCTAAAGTAGCTAAGCTATCGCCACGTGAAAATAATTTATGGGGCCTAACGAAATGCCTTTTAAATAAGTCAGAAAAAGTCCCGCCACTACAATCAAATACAATGATTGCTTTCAACCCTGAAGCAAATGTGAGCGCCTTTGCTAATGTGCTGGAAAATACATTCCAGCAAAATCAGGACCCCTGTGATAGAAATTTCACAACACAAATTTGCCGCTAATTTAGCATAAAACAAAGAAGACCTACTTAGACATACCAGAACTTACTTAGTCACATGAAATTAAGCTTGCTATACGCCGCATGCATCCCAGAAAATCTCCAGGAGCAGACGGCAGACAAGCAATCGTTTTAAAGAAAATGTCCGAACTGGCCATTGAGTATTTAGCTACCTGTATTAATGGTATGCTTAAATTGGAATACTTTCCCAGCGAATGGCGAGCTGCGAATGTAACTGTATTTCACAATCCAAGAAAAGATAAGAAACTCCCACAAAGTCACAGGCTTATTACCATATTAAATGTTCTTTCCTAAGTAATGGAATATATAATCCTAAAACGGATTAACACCCATATCACTAGTAATAATTTACTTCCCAAAGAACAGTTCGGCTTCTGACAAAAGCACTCTATAACACACCAGCTGATGCGAATCACTGAACATATAACACATGCCTTAACTGGAAGGACTATGTAGTCGCAGTATTTCCAGACATATAAAAGGCCTTCGATCACGTATTTCATGCTGGCTTACTCTATAAATTAAACAAATTAAAATTCCCCGATTACTATATTAAATTATTAGCCACCTACTTAAATCGCAGAACTTTTTCTGTTCAATGTGAAGTGGGAAATCAGACAGAAAAACTATATGTGCTGGAGTACCACAAGACAGTATTCTTGGCCCAGTGTTATTAAATATTTATATACATGATGCGATGTTGTTTGTTGTAGTACCTAATAAGTAATTTAAATAAATAGAATAAATATTAATTAAATAAGTTTTAAGTAATTTAGTATAAGTGTGATGTACTTGTTTTTGATTGGGTGTTAATCGTGTTTCACGGGAATTATTCTGGGATAAACAGTGTCTCTTTATAGTTTTTATTTTTTCTTGTGTGTGTAAATTCTCTTTCACTCTCTAAGCGCTTAGCACTGATTTTGGAAATGTAAACTGAATTATGGCAGGTAGTGTACGAGATGTTTAAAGTGAAAGCTTCGTAGTTATTCAAAAAAGAATCCTAGTGAAATGAACGTGCAATCTACCATACAAATTGAGGCAGGGAACGAATTATATGAGATTAGCTCAGATTTGGAATTAAGTACACCTGGTATGCAAGGAGACAATTCGGCTGATGGATCAGGGACTTTAACCTCAGGAGGTAGTGATAATTTACCTTCAATCCTACTTTCTGCATATGTTCGAAGACTAAATGCACCTGTTACACGTGTGCCTCAAAATCCTCACTATAAACGATATCATCCACGTAGTTGAATATGAATTTTAATTAAAAGTCTGAAAGTACATGATCTAACACCCTTGATGAAGCTTGACTCCTGAAATTTACTCCCATAGGGACGCGCGTAAATTCATACTGATTCCATAGTGTACTGAACACCGTAAATTTCCTACACGAAGCGTCCAGCAAACATTGGTGAAAGCTGTTATTGAGGTAAAATACTGAGTAGAATTAAGCCTTGCCTAGATGTTGTAGCGCACAGTCAACAGTAGATAACGGGAAAGGGTTGAGGTGAATTTTGTTGTTCACTAAGGAGTGATTCACTACTAATCTGTACTTGTCTCCATCCTTCTTTTTGACCAAGAAACCCGGTGAACAGTATTCTGAGGTGGACGGTACAATCACTCCCTTCTCTAACAGCCTGTTTATAATTCCGTAGAATGCTTGCTGTTTAGGGGGAGATCATCTAAAATGTCTATCTCTAACAGGGATATCATCAATCAACCTGAATTTGTAAGGCAATACGTCACACCTCCCAATCTTTGGTGTAATTATGTCATGAAATTCTTCGCGAAGCACATCTAGGCGCCGTTGTGCATCCGCAGGAAGAGCCGCATTTATTGACACTTGAACAATATGTTTGTCGGAAGCCTTTACAAACAGCTTGATCTTAATATTGGAAGCAAAACCAAATGACAAATAACCTTCATCAGAATTCACATAAGCCCGAGCATGTCCCACAAATTCTAATCCCAAAACAATTTGACAATACAGACGGTCCAGCAAAGCGACCAATTTAAAAATGAACAATAACCAACTTGATTACTTTTCAAGATTTCCCCATTAGCAATACACAAATGTAAATCTGAGTCTGTGTGAACCTTAGAGCTGGAAACCACTTTATTTTTTAATAATTGGTCCAAAAATTCTTTACAAATACTACAATAAGTTGCTCCAGTGTCAATGAGGGCAGGAACCAAATTCTTACCACAGGTAATTTGCACGGTGCATTATTTTTATGAAACGTGGTTTTGGTTGTCGGAAACCGGAAACACCACTAACATTCCCACTCAATAGCAGTTTCCTGAGCATGGACAGTTGGTATGTAAATGACCTGGTTGCAAACAGCGAAAACATTTACGCTCTTCTGATGACCGAACAGCTTGTTTATATTTGCTACGTCAGTAACCATGTCCAGAATAGAAACTGCATCAGCGGCTATCTACTTGTTCATTATGCGTCATGGCAAAGACCACTTTACCACTGTCGTCTGGCTGAGAACATTTCACGAGCAGAAGAGGCAAGGGGAAAGCAACCAAATATTCATTTGCCGCAACCGTACGTCCTTCAACTTCGACCGCTAAACCACATAATTCCTGCAAAGTAGTAGGAGCATGGTGAAGCACACACAAAGCCCTAAAGTGAGGCGAAACATTATCAAGAATAATCCCAACCAATTCACGTTCTGCCAAGTTCATAGACAACCCATGGTGATATGTAATGATGGATTCAATAAAATCATACAGGGGTTCGACAGGTTTCTGAAATCTGAACACCAAATCATGCTCACACCTACGCCTGACATGTGAAGGGAAAAGGCTGGTCAATAGTTTATTTTTGAAACCCTCAAACGTGCCACCATGCTCAGAATTTATTTCTTACGTTAATAAATGCAAAAGAAATCCCTCACATTTTAAAGCCAGAGCTTTAAATAAGGCACTTTCACTACTAAGCCAAAGGTCAACAATGTTAGACACGGATACAAAAAAAAATCAATATACGACTGGGTTCAGCGGAAGACAAGACCGGAACATTTTCTAAGGCTTTCAAGGCAACTTTTTGTCACAGGTGGGAATGCCAACACTCACCGAGACCGTCGCTGGAGGTGAATGGGCCGTCCCACTACGTTCACGCCAAAAGGAAACCGTGGTACATCGCAAATCTGCGACCATTGCATCAGCACTGAAGTCCACATCGTGATTAGACAGGAAATCTTGTAAATAATATTTTATCACACACACACGTATGCACGCACATACAGACGTATGTACGTACACACGTACATACACACATACGTACACACACACAAAAACACACACATATATATACACACATACATAGGAGAGTAGTGCAGCTAAGTTGTGGCGTATTTGTTGCCACGAAACTTACAAAGAAAGGTATTTTAATTGAAAAATCAATTTGAAGTTATCGATAACCAATCTTTGTGTAAATAGCTCCAAAATAAGTACAAATGGTAAACAGTACCAAAAAATTACAATAAAAATGCATAACAAATGCAACTCTTTCTCTTAATTTTCTAATACTGATTTCCATGCTACTTTTCTGCTCAAACAGAATGAGCGTATATGAAATGTACCTGCAAAGGTGTATGCCACATAATATCAAACCACCTTGCGTAATTCCTCAAAACTTGACATATAAATTAAAATGGATGTTCCAAAATCTCCACAACATTAAAAAGTCCTGATAAAATAGTAAGATGGTGCACAAGTAATTAAGTGCAGTGTCAAATATCAATATATTCCAAGGGCGACAGATACTAAAGCCATTTTATCTTCGCACCTAGTATTCTCACAAAAATCCAATAATCAATCCAGACAACATACCGTGAAGGGGCTTACTGAAAATCAATTTGGAACAGGAGGCCTAAAAAACACAATTTGGAGGTTAAAGACATTACACAGAAGTTCCCTAGAAATATTCAATATTATCCCTTGCATATAGTGCTACAATATATCTCTCACGTCATGAAACATCTAACACTGCGCCCATGATTTACCTCAGAGTTAGCGACGCCCATGACTTACCTCAGAGTTAGCGACGCCCCTCAACACATAATACTTAAAAATAAGTGTGTCGCACAATGACAGTATCAAGTAGCGAAGTGATCAAGCCTCAGAACAATTCAAAATTTCTCAAGTGGGCAGGCTTCGTGAATGCATGCACCAGGAGAGGGGCTAGGCAAAAACATAGAGGTTGATGAAAGGAAGAGGTGAATGAAAAACGACATAGTGCAGCACCGGCTGTCGAGAGATGAAGCTGCTAGCGCAGCGTACGTAGAGAATATCAGCGCAAGACGGTACATCAGCAAATACAGATGAAAGTAATAACTACCAGAAAAATATTTTGACAACACCAGATACAAGCACATTTACAAGCCGCCTGCGTTCTGCTCTGTGTCTGTGGAGAATGGAAAGTTAGGGGAGGTAAAACAGCAGCATCGATCAGACCGAGAGGGTGCGCGCGCATCTTTGCCACTGGAAGGAGGGCAGGCCATCTGCCTCCTCCTCACCATTCACCTTGGCAAGATTGCTTGGTTCCATTGTACTGGCACACTGCCTGTTCAGAGCGACAGCAAAGGGAATCATGCTGTAGTCTAGTAATAGTTTCTTCACACTTTTTGAATAAGACCTTTGACAAGCCAGCCCATGCATGACATGTTTAGTTGTTTCTTAAATATGTCTTGTATCACAAGTGTCCCGTACTTCTGTTAACATAAAAGTATTTTACTTTTGGTTAAATTGAACGTTTACTTATATTTGACTTATAAATTATATCAAATTTATGGTTAACTTAATATAAATAAAAATAGGGATACAACATGTGTGTTGGTAATGCCTAGTAGGAAATAGTTCTTATGCAAAATATTATTACACTAAGTGCACACAAATGTGGTGCGTAGTCCCTTTGGTGTAATTTCGTAGACTTAGTTAAGCATTGTCCGCACGAGGTAGAGGAATATCCTGGAAGTAGAACTTTAGCAGGGCATCTACCTTTTACTACCCTAATGTTGAATGTGTATAAAGCCTATGAAGGACTGGGTAATAGATCTGTGATAATAAGTTAACCTGTAAATAATAAATCAACTGATTTTACTGCAACAGGCTAGTGGAAATGTAAGCCACACGTGCCAAAAGTTACTTGGCACACTATGTTTAAGTTTTTTTTTTTTTTTTGAGACAAATGGAGGATCTATATGACCATCTAGGATATGATTTCTCTCAGTAAATATCAAAATAAAATAATATTCTATTAAAACATGTTATTTTTGCTCTATAAATGGTTGAACATGAACATGATTTTTAAGTATTTAGGGGCCAAAGTGAATCAAAGTTAGTCAAATTTGATCTTGCAAGCACGTACATCTTACAAGTCAATTTACGGGAACCATTTGACTGTATTCAACAAATATAACATGTAGTTTTGCTGCTAAAGGGGTTGGTCCAAATTAAAAATAATGACCCCTTCGAATTAATGACCCTTTTCTTGACAAGCATGAAAGATAATAGTTTCAAGAGTTGATTGCAATAGTGAAGTAGAACTTATAATGGGAATTTTCTGTTCTCTCTTGTTTTGGTAACTTATCTTTCCCCATAAATAAATGTACGTAGTATGGAATGGGATAAGAAATCAAAGTTATTTAATGTAGTAAGCTTTATTCTTCAATGACTCTTTATTTTACATAAAATTTTATAGTTACTTCTGTAGCCAACTTTTCCCAACTACAGGAATTTTTTACATTTGTATACAAGCACTAGTGCCTATACAAGTCATCATAACATTACACTCAAGCTAACAATTGCTAATACTTTATGCAAAACATTGCAATAATTTTTTTGTTTTAATTAATGTAAATGTTATACACTTTAAGAGAAAATATAAATAAAGGTGAAAAACAAGAAAGATTTCTTCCTAACACACAATACCAACTTATGCATAGTTAGTTCTGGCAGAGACAAAGTTGGCATCGACAAAGCTTTTATTTAAATATTTTTTATAATAATACCAAAAAATAAATCATTTTTTGATCATTTCTCTGCCATTCCTCCTGCCTACTATGTCACGCCTCTTTCCGCACTATTGCTGAGCACTAAATTACGTATTACACTAAGATTCTTCTGTTTCTTTTACAATAAGTGTTTCTTTTTTTTAATGGAAGACTTAAAATGTTTGCTGCCAATAGCAAACTACCCACAGGTTTGAAACCAAACCCAAACATTTTCCAGTTTTAAGGCATCAGCAATACAATAAACCTTGATACTCCTTTCAACAACTTTTTAACGTGCTGCCAACTCTTTTTATATCGAACCACCAATTTTAAAATTATAATCTAAAACTTTTGTTGGAAAATTGAAAGTTCATTACAGCGAAACTCCTATTTTATTTCTTACACATTTTTAGGGACCATAAAAATGTATGTATTTATATAGCAAAGTATAAAATGAGGGACATTCTGTATTATAAGATAGTTAAATGAGCTGGTCAGAATAATGGTGAAACCAGAAAAGTCTGAAGATGTGTAAAAGAAAAAAAAAGGAGTTTAACTGTGTTTTAAAAGGCAGAAACAATTTCTGCAGTTTGGTTATTGAAAAATGTTTATATACACAGTCTTTATACTGCTTCTAACAATACTAAACTATTTACCTACATAGGATCTTTTTTAAAGTAAATAACTTATTCTCAATTCCAAACAAGCAAAATGAAAGTTTGCTGCAGCATCAACTGTGTTCACTTGAATTTAATTCAAAATTTATTTTAAAACAACATTTTGCCACTAGTTTCTGCTTCTAGCATTAAACATTTCCAACAAACAGAACCAATACAAATTCAACTTACAAGTACATTAACAAATCTTACATGGTCATTCGCTCACATCATTTGATTGCTCTTTTTTCATTCATGTTTGTCAACAACAATCTCTCTCTCTCTCACACACCACACACACACACACACACACACACACACACACACACACACACGCGCGCGCTATAAAAAAATGTTACATTTTCAAAAAATCATAGCTTCGAAACTATTTGACAGATTTGGTTGGTTCTTGCACCAAAATGTACAGGAAGAATCAAAGATTTGCTTTTCTTTTAATGTTTCTATGTGCACTCCATTTGTAGCTCTGCATATTTACAGGCGATATTCGACCTGCATCCACGTATTCTGGTGCATTGTCAGAGTGACTGTCTCAATGGCAGCAATGATTATCTGACGCAAATGCTCAAAATCTCAAATCTTCACAGGGAAGACAACGTTCCTGACATATCCCCAAAAGAAAAACTCTAGAGGGGTAAGATTTTAGGAGGCCAAGAGATAGGGCCACCTCTCCTGATCCAACCGTTTGGAAACCTCACATGCTTGACATTGTGCGCGGCTAGGCTCCAATGTGGCGGTGCACCATCTTGCTGGTAGATTACACTGTTTCCGCTTTGTCGTTCAATATCCTCAATCTGAGGGAACACATACAACTATAGCATGTCCAGATAAATGTTGCCTGTGATCAGTTTTTCGGCGAACGCACAGGGCCCTACAACTCAATTGTGTATCAACCCACATAATACACTCAGTTCGGCAGAGTCACGAACACACTCATGAGTTTGTTAGGTTGTTGTGATCCCCAAATTCTGTAGTTGTGATGATTAACACAACCATTAAAATGAAAAGTTGCCTCCTCACTGTAAAGCAACCAATTTGCATAATTTCTTTTGTGTGTCCATTTTGTTTAACATGAAAGCAGCGAATGCAAAATGTTTGTGCCAATCTTCCGGCTTAATTTCATGCCTCAATTGAATCTTATAGGCATGCAATGTCAAACGTTTATTAAGAAAATTTTGCACAGTAATCTTCTGAATGCCAAGCTCCAAACTGCGACGGGTAATTGAATTTTTAGGGCTACGTACACAAAATACCCTAAGCTGTTCCGCCTTTTTTTCGGACATTCTTGACCATCCTGGTGATTGTTTTATGTACAGTACCAGTTTTGCATAAACTATTAACCCAACAGCGAATAGCCCTCATTCTGGTACACGTCCCAGACACTGCCATCTAAAATTACATTGCACAAACACTACAGACTTAAACTCCGTGAACCACAGAACACAAACACACTGAACTTTATGCTGCAAGGTTGATATCTCACTGGAGGGGTCCAAGCAGATGCCAGATGGCGTGCACACCCCTGCCACAATCTCAAGGTCGGTGTCAGACTGTCAAGCAGCCCCCCCCCCCTCCTTCCCCCCCCCAAAAAAACTAACTTTCATCCTTCCACTACAATTTGGTGCAAGAATCAGCCAACTCCATTTAATAGTTTTGTCGCTATAAAGTTATGAAATTGTACCATTCTTTTTCGATGACCATATTTTTAAACATCCTGTATGGAAAAAATGTCTTTGCATTTCAGTTGATACTGAACATACACAGATCAGTTTGTTCTAAAAAAAACTGTAAACAAATGTCTAAATATTACATACAGTACAGTACTTTCATCCTAGAGCAACCAAACAACATGACAATTACCAGTTACATGTCAGACAAATTTATAAGAACAATTGCACAAATCATTTCAAATTTATGACCAAACCACCACTGAGTTTAGGTCATGCTTATATCTGGCACCACAGAAATGTGAAAATCCTCACAAAATTGTAAACATCTTCCCATAAAACACATACTTTTTTCATCACATCTTGCAACTGGCAACTTAGTTTGTAGTTTATAAAACACGCTAATTATGTATTGTCAAGTTCATAGACCATGGTTAGTTCCATTGGAAGAAGTCTGTCTGTCCACACATTAAAATCACTTGCGATTAAATCACATTTTGTGCTAGAACAATGTCTCATATGTTACAGTTTTTTTTGTTATCCACCAAGACAAAGTGAAATAAAAATATTTTCAGAAAACGTGCCGATAATGATTCGAGGCTGTCGCACAGACAGCACAGCTAAATGCTTCTCATCTTGAGTCCCTTAGGTTGAACAAGTAGATAAAAGAGTATATTTTAGTATAGTACACATGAACATAAATGTTTCAAAAAGCCACATAAATTACAGACACATTCACACTTAGTTACATTATTTACATAATATGCTATCTATGACAAACACAGTAGTTTTGGTGTAAAAAATTACTGCACCATGATCTTTACATATGTCAAAAACATGTAAATACCAGATATTTACGTAAAAATGAGAACAAGAAAAAAAACTCTATGCTGTTTGGTTTTCCAGCTTTTGAGCTATATCTATAGTTAATTATAGGGAAATATGCAGTAAGGAAAATATTGCCAAAACTGTTATGATAATAAAGATTTTCAACACACACCTTAACTATCCATTAAAGGTCATCCCACAAAGTGTAATAAAATCTAGAATGATTACACACACTCTCACACATTACTAGACAATATATTTTAAAATTTCATTCTTGTTGCATCAAAACATTCATATTTGCCGTGCTTTGAAACCACACTAAGAGCATCATAAAAAAAACTAATTTAGTTGTGAAAACATATCTACTGCTGTAAACCTGTGTTTCAGTCATGTAAACAAGATTGTGCATTTCTCTCTCATAAAACGTGTGATGAATAGCCATATCAGTCTCAAGACAAAAAACCATTATTGTCTTCAATATTTCAAGTGTACAGTATTTAACATTACATCCTTCACAATTTAACAAAATAACACTGTTAATGGTAACAACATAAATTGTTAAAATTTTTTCTTGTATTTTAAGTATCAAACAATTCCTGAGAGAAATTATCATTGCTTGTTTCACACATAGATATTGCAGATACATGTGGTTAAATTTTGTCACGTATATTTCAGAAATTGGAGAAACCAAAAAAATCTTTGAATGTACAAGACATATTTTGTGTTGATAAAAATAACACCACACTTTTCTTGTAACAGGATGCATACTTACAGCCATGTTTGAAGAGGAATAAGAAATAAAGTTAATGTCTCAATTCTCCTAAAACATACATGCTTATCCTCAACTGTGGTATGACAAGGTACATACTGGCAAACCTACTCCAAATGACTAGTGTAATCTACAGAAAGTTTACCTACCATAAGCAAAATTGTATACATTCTTCTAGGAGTACCTACTGCTAAACTTGTGACAGCAGTTACCAAATTTCAATTCAAAATTAATGCAATTCATCCTAAATGTGGGCTGATTTGTTTGTAATCAATTTTAGGGCACAATTTTTGAGCTGCTTATCTAGATTATGTAACCGTTAACAAGATTTCTACCAGATACCTGAATTACCTAAAAATTAAAGATTTGTGTCTTTCAATTAGTCTACTTATGAATACAACTGTATACTTATGAATAAGTATAAGAAATTAATTAGTCAGATCATGTTCCAAAAAATAATTTTTTGAATAAATCAGTTTCATTGGATAAAACAACATTAACTTATACATAGGATAAAACAAGTTAACTTATAAAGTTTCTGACAGCTGACACTATAAAGAAAATACACGTACATGTATGTATGTGTGTGACTGCAAAATGTTAATTTTCTCTTAACATTACATGTAAAATTTGATGCATAATGTATTCCTGTGCTTTTATGATCCTCACTCTACTGAACGACATTGATCCATCTTGGAGCACAATATTCCTAATGGGGCAGGTCAAGCATTACCAACAGTACGTGAAGCCAGACATGTGCCTACAGTGTATATTGGCACATTCAATTCAATCGCTACTACAGACATGTGTGCCTAGATTGTACTGTTTGTCCAAGATTCGCCCAGAAGCCATCACATCAACACCCCTTTCCAAAGATTGTACTGTTTACCAAGCCCCCCGGCACCCTCTAGCGAAGTTCGTGCCAGTTACACAGTGTGCCACTGGAGGGCAGCACACATACTGGAGTATCACAGCCTCCAGACACTCCCACCAAGGAAATAAGAAATGTCAACACCTCCATCACAGGAGATAAGAAATGAAAGGCATCTCTTCTAAAGAATTTCCAACCCCTCAGAAGTGAGGCTAGCTTCCCCTCACCATTCAGAGATGCTACAAGCACCAGAATTTAGTATAAAAGGACCAGCAGAACCAAGCTCCAGGCAGTTGCTTTACTTCCACTGCTGTAAAGGCTGGAGGTGACAGCTAGGACTAAGTGCTTGCAAACCCTCCTCCACCCCTTGCCAAGGCCAGAGACTATCTTAAGGGTATGCCAGACTCTAAGGCCCAGAGACCCATCACTGTAATGGCCAGGATCTCTTTGCGTCGGTAGTAGTTGACAACCACCATACGTCCACAACCTCTTCAGCAGCGTCCAGCACCACATAACCAGCAGCTCCGGAGAGCCAAAGCCATCTAGAGGGTCCTGCAGACATCGCCACTCGCCACCTCCCCTCCCTCCATGGGGTGATTGACTCATCATTAGGTTCCTTCATAACTCAGGTTAATTTATCTATAAATTAATCTTTTCCTTATTTAAGAATAACCGCCCATGTAATAATCAGCTTTTGCATCCAGGCCGCCTTCTCCTGGCATTAAATAGTAAGATTAACTTCCATTAATATATTTTATATTTCTTTATTATTAGTAAAGTGCAGAACCATGTATTCAAATACGTTATTCAATAAAACGTATTATTTTTATAATCTAAATTTTACTTAGTCTTTATTCTTGCTCGAACCTAACTTTTAGGACTTTAAGAAAAATAAGGTTAATTTTAGCTCTGAGGAAAAGCCAGTTGATTCGCTTAGAAACCATTAAGGTAAATCCATACAGATTCAGAGGCAAACCAAGTTCTGCCAGCTTGGTACTTTGGGACCACCCGAAACACCCTAGGAACTCCTCCGCATGTAGAATGGAGCAACCTAAGCATTTCCTACCCCACCACCGCTTGCAAAGGCTGGATTGGAGAGGTAATTGCATTAGTCACACGACCTACTACAGATACCACGCCTAAACATTCCTGCATAAAATACGTGAAATTATCCTAAGCTCTGATCCATCACTTGAAAAGGATGGATTGGAAGATCATAGTGTGACATAATGTCGTAAAGTCAGTCTTTTAATTATCTCCTTTGGAACCTACTAGTAATACCCCGTTGTTTCTACCTCTTATTAAGCTACCTCGAAAACATCATCTAGCCACAAAAAAAAACATTCAAATGTACGGAGATACCCTCTTAAACTAGAGTGCATAGTACAGAGACCCCTTTACAGGGGATACCTTTGCGTATTGCACGAGTGCCGGTAAAGTTGATGGCAGTAAGATGGGGCTCACAACACTTCGTTTTTGCTTGGTTCAATAGTTTTCAGGTAACCCATCTTTCTTTTAAATATTCTGTCAGCCTCACATTTGGTCTGAAAGTAAAGACAAGATGTGGAATGGTTTTGAAAGTATTGTTTTAAATGTGTCTAATTTTTAATAATTTTAATGGAAGGTTTTTAAATGATCGGGCTTTGGTACGCTACGGCACCCCAATTCACTGCTTGTTTTTTAATCAGTATTTTAATGTATTCAATAAAATTTAAAACTTGCAATTCAAGGATTTTGATCAACAAATTCAAATTTTCCCAGTAGTGGAGATAATTTTTCAAGTTTAAAGTTTCTCAAACTTGCTTAATGAATTATTACAATCCCAGAAAAAAAGATAATTGTACTGGGCTGACTTAATGAAGTCATGATTATTCCTTTCTAAATTAAATTTTTAGAATTTTATTTTGCGCTCGGCTTTACTTGGTCGCATAACGGTGCCCAAGAAGCGACTTTTACAGTGTAGTAATTTAATATGACCATTTTTCAAATGGTAATGTTAACCAATGTGTAGAGTCCTGAACCCTTTATGTGAAAAAAATTAAGAGCTATTTTGAATTTTTCTGCTTGTGTGAAAAAAACTCCTTGTCTCCCGCCACAACTGCACTATAAAGAGAGAAATTCTGAAAGTCTTTAACAGCGTGTCTTATGTATATAGTGTGTCATAACTGTAAATAGATTTTATGTGTAAATGTAATATTTTCAAGGTATATACCAAGACTGCTTAATTTAAAGGGTTTAAGTGATGCGAGTCGTAGAGGGCCGTACCCACAAGTCAACGCTGAGAATGGCAACCATGGTATCATGTCTTAGGTGTAGAAACATAGAGTAAACAGCATGTGTTAAAAGTATAGTATTTACAGTAACAAAACCAATGCGAAGGTCAAATATGCCTAAAATGTCTCCCATCTGTCATCTGTTTTTCTTTCTGTATTTTTCACTGACTTGCTATCAGAAGAGTGTTTTTGCTTTACCCCATGATAGGAACATAATCTTCACATAAAAAGTCTGAGACAAATCAGAGATAATTTTGTAATTTAATTAAGTATTAACAAAAAATTTGCCTGCAAAATTTTACATTTAATTTTACAATCTTGTGAGATACCCAATATATAAGTCGAACGCAAGTCCTGGATATAACAGAATTTTAAATCCATGAGTGGGGATGTTACTAAACACACATGAATTTATGAATACCAGGCTAGGGTGGGGTTCTCCATGCTGGTACTGATATATAGCTTGTTTGTATCCGCTCTGGACCAATAACTGGGGACATTAATCTCTATGACAAATTTAACACTGTAGGTTTCCTTATAGGAGTTAGTTTAATTACATTGATTGACTTCAACCAATGCAAGCCAGAATCACGAGGGACATCTGAATAAGACAGTGACCTTATCTATGTTTTGGAGCCTGACTAGTGTACAAAGTGGGCCATGCCCTCTGCTTTAGAAAAGGTAACACACACACAGTTACTCTGTTTTATGTTGCAACAATATATTTAGCTCTCATGGTCAAGAACGCACATCACAGAAGGTTAACCCCTCCCCTCTTCGTCCTTTCCTTTTCCAGCATCACACAGTTACGCTTATGCACCTGTTCACCCTCCTGCTTCGACCTTAATCCCTACTCCCCTTCCCTACTCACCATTTCCCGTTCCAGTATCATGTAGTTGCACCAAATACAATAGAGAACTTTACTGTATTTGGTTTCACCTAGCACTTGTTCAACACCCTCCTCCTTTTCACCTTCATTTATATTGTTTAAAACAATCCTTCAAGAGTATCAGTAACAGCGACTAGTCATTTTGAAAGTGTTTGTAGCTGTAGGTGCAGGTTTTTGTGTTTCCATCGGCCAGTGAGCAATGAGCATGTGAGCAGTGTCTACTTACTCGCAAGTTGCAACATTTTGCCACATTACAGGAATTCATTAATGGCAGGCAACAATCTGAAATAATGGTATGTAAAAATGTAACAATTAATATTAAGGTTTAATTTATTGCCTTAATAACGTGTATTAATCATTTCACGCATGCAATGAAAATTCCACTACATAATTCACTTCACAAACTATCACAAACTGGCTGCATGTTATAACATAAATGTTCTACACTTCTGTAAAAACAGCAAAGGAAAACGATAATACGTACTTGTTCGTACTGCCACAAAATGTACCAAACATTATAGTTACAATCACACTGACTTTTCATGGACTCTAAAATAACTTCAAACAAAAGGTTAACTGATATGCTACGTTCCACACAAGAGTCAAGACGCCATTTGGGGAAACCGACGCAGTCGTGTACAACGTTTCATGATTTGATTGGCTATCTACAAAATGTTAAACCTCAAGTGACCAATAAGAACAAAATACACAAAGAAAATTACCATTAAAATGTATAACGTATTTGTGATATTTTATACTATTTTTAAGTCTTATCGACTAATTTTTAAAATCTTGTCTTCCAAATATTATTATGACATCAATGTTATTTTGTTACGAGGTCAACATCCTGCACTGCAGTTGTTTATTGCACCAAAGTGTATTAAAGCATAAGAAAATGTGAATATACTATTTACCTGATTTATCTGAATACTGGTATGAAACTTGTTTCATTCTACTTTTTACTTCTGTAAAATTGATTATTTAAAAAAAATTAAAAAATTTGAATCAATATGTTTGATTTAGTAGCTGTAAAAGTGAGTGATATATTTGACTTAATGTGTCTGTTTCATTACAGTAAAAACACTTATAAAAAATTATTAAAAAGAAAAATAACATAATATGTGATGTAATCAGAAAAGCATAATAGAGTTGTTGACTCTCGTATTGTAAATGCATATACCAATAAACCATATCCACAGTTAATTTTCAGTAGTCCTGGCAAAACTCCTATATAAATAATGATAAAGCTAACCGCTTTTATTGTTTATCGGATGTTATGTTGATGGATGTATATTTCAGTCCCATCACCTAAGATTTCCCGCAACGATCAATTTCAAACTGGTTGTTTATGCAAACGTCTAGTCACTGGATGTGAAATACATCACATGCGTCGCCCTTTATCACAACTCTGCAGTGCGTTGTCTGCCTGTCTTCCTAAAACGTCTACTGCATGGTGCGAAATGTGAGTTTGGATTGCTACCACCCCTTACACACCTGACGAGAGGAGAATTGGTTACCTAGCAACCAGTAAGGTGACCTGGCATCCTCTCTCCCACCCCTCTTTCCGTCTCTCTCAGCTGCACACCTTTCTTCCTCCTCTTACATGCCATTGAGAGGGGATGTTGTAGTCTACCAAAAGATAAATAACATCCTCTCTCTTTCTCTCTCAGCCACGTGCGCTTGCCTTCACATGCTGGCTGCTGAGCAAATAAAGTGTTACTAGCGAACGTAGAAATTTTATTAATATTGGCTTTCGCTCAAAATAGTTGCACCTATCATCACTTGTATTTCAAAGCAAATGGTTTTGCCTAAAAATGTTACGCAATACATTTTAACGAGGAATTATTAGTTGCAAAAATGTTTTCTTTGGCGATTACAGATTTCCGTAAAGTTGGCTTTTCATTGTATCTGGTATAAAATCAATATAATTTAAAAACATAATATTAATGTAATACAATGGACATTATCTTTGCTAATAAAATTGCATGCCCAGAAGCATATACTTGACCTCCCCTTGTCGCCAAAAATTGTTTGAACATCGAGTGACTTGTGTTACCAAGCGGAAAGTTCATTTTCCGTAACTTCCTGCAAGGAAATCTGAGGATTTATACTACCGTATTTTGGCCTTAAAAAAAAAAAAAAAAAAAAAAAAAAAAAAAAAATGGGTGTAGCTTATTTACAAGATATTAGCATTAAAAAATTTTTTCTCCCCGAAACATGTTCACAAATTTGTCAACATACAGTACATTTTTATGTTTTAACTTAGTTTCTAAGGAAGTAAAAAAAAAGAAGGAAAAAAAAATTAATAGCTTATCAGTCACTTGTGTTTAAACGCTTAAAGAGCCAATACTTATGAGCCATCCCGTGGAGGCCCAACTGGGTTGCTTTCTATTTTTTTTTTCCGTCTACTTCTTCCCCCACACTGCCCCCTCCCTCTTCCAGTTTGCTGAAAAATATTATATTCTTTTTCCCTCTGGCATGGTGTCTCTGCCTTCCACTACCCCACCTCCTCTTCCATGACCAGTTTCTTTGTCACTCATGTCTACTCCCCCCTCCCCCACACCTAGGTGTATCTTCACCTCTTCACACTCCCTGTTGCCACACAGCCACTTGGCTATTTTTAAAATGCCCCCTTCATCATCTCTTTTGTTTCTCACCCTGTCTCTCTCTCTCTCTCTAGTCAGATGAGAGAGCCTGCAGCAGCTTTGCAAGTGTGTGCGTGCATGCGCCTGCATGTGTGTGATTCCAATGCTGCAAGAACACACCCAATGTCAAACTAATTGGCAAACTAATAAGTTTGATATTGCCGTATTTTTCTGTTGCTGACAAAAATTCAGTGACGCCTATACTTGGAAGTATTAATTATCCCTAATTTTTCATCAAAAACTTTTGGTGCGGCCTATACACGCACACGTGGCCTGTACACGCCAAAATATGGTAATTTATTTCAATAGACACACATATTTTGAATAAACTTATAAAATGTAAAGGCCTACAAGTGCAGAGTAACTCGCAACAGGGAAAATCAGAGGATGTGGTTTTGAATGATTATAATTAATTTCTTCACAGTCTTTAATAATTAATCACCTTATTTATTTATATCCATTTGAAAATTACAAGTTTTTTTTTTTGCAATGAAATAAATTGAATTACTTTAAAAGACACATTTGCCATGCGCGCAAGGTGTCGGCTGCAAGAGGAGTAATCGTCCCACCACTTCCCCTTCTCCGCCTGCCACCATGAACACACTGCCCAATTGATAACTTCTCCCCGTGCTCTCAGGTGATCTAGTGCATGCAGGACATTCAAAATTTGCCTTGCGTTCGGTGTCATATATTTTCATTTTCAGAAGTCTTGAAAGATTTTGGTTGGCTTGCATTTGGTGTCTGATTACAATACATTATGTACAATATTTTGAGATGTTATATTCTTTAGTTAAAAAAGTTTAGTTGAAATGTATTTTAACGTATTATTTACTATAAAAATAATACAGTAATACTTTTTTAAAATTCCCATTTTTTCTGTGTTTATTAGCTCAACTTTATTCACAGATAATGTACAGCTCTCATTATACTCAAAATGAAGTCTAAAAAGGCCCGAAGTTATATTATATTGATGTACGTCAGAACCCTCATCTACTGAAATCCTGGATGTATGGAAATTTTTTGACAGTCCCCTGAAAAATGATAGATAGGGAGTCGACTATATAGGTATGAACAAAGAAAGTGTGACTTCTTTTGATGTAAATACATTTGAGTTTTAGTGCACTGTAAGTTCATAACAAAAGAATATGCTGTATTTAGATTTTTAAAAGTTTATTTTTTTTATTAAAAAGTTTTGTGTTTATTTTTATTTCCCCTTTAAAGTGTATTTCCTTCAATTTTTGTCTTTAACTCCAAATGTGCCAGGATGAAAAAAAATGTTGCTAAAATATGTCCAAAAAATTTTATGAGGAATTAAATTTGTTATGTAGATCTAAGTGAAAACGTAGCTTCGAGATTCTCCTATGTTAGGGTAAATATGATATTTTATCACAAATGCAATCTTTATTAATTAAAGACAGTATGTAATATTTAAATTTGAAGCTAAGTTTTTTCACGGAATGTACATTTTAAGCCCTTAAAGAAACATTCCAGTTTACCACTTTTTAATTGTTATGAAAGGAGAAAATGTAATATATTTTTTAAATTAATTCTTCCTCACTTGTGGCTGTAAGCATGAGCCTGTACAGAGTGCAAGTATGCAAGAAGCTATCTCAGTGGTCCGAGAGGGGGGGGGGGGGGGAGGGTGGTAAATATTGTCAGTACCATCAAAAATGGATGGAATTTGTGTATAATGGAAATATGTACTGTTGATAAAAACAGACATACGCAGACATATCTGTACTAAGCACTTAGGAAAAGAAAATCTCACGAGTGAATATTAACTGTTATCTTCTACACCATGTTTTATATTTGCCAATGATTGATTGGTACTATTAAGCTCCTGCTGATATTCTGTAGTAGGAACAAATAATTGTGAGAAGGATAACATAATTATTTAAAGACACTATTATTTTGAGACATAAAACTATCTGGAATTTGGTGACATGTTTTAAATGTGAATTGAAATTTCATACTACTATTCATTGAAATCTAAAATCATGTCAAACAAATGATGAGACACACACTCAGATAAAAATGTTTACATTTATTTTCAGAGTAAATAACATAATACCAGTCACAAATTTAGGTCAAGGTTTTCAATCAATTTAGAAAGTAGATTTTTTTGTAAGAAAAACTGTTCTGGGCCAAACAGGCTGTTAATGTTAGTATTTGTAGGCAAATTCATGTACATCACTGTGAAAAAAAAAGTCATATTTTAAAATAAACTAGGTATTTTACAAAAAAAAAAAAATAACTTTTAAGGCAGATGTGTGTTATTACTTATTTAATTTATGTTTCAGTGGAAACCAATAACATGTAGGGTATCTCTGTTGCATTTCACAATTATTTATTCAGTTAAGTACCATAGTGCAACCAAATTTTTTGAGGGCTGTAATTATTAGAATATGTATTCAGGCATTACCTTTAGATGAGTAGCACTGCATATCTTGAATATGCAAGTCTTTCATTAATGGTTACAGGCAAAGGCGTAAGTTTGAGGATATTATCCTTTGTAAATGAAATACTATTTAAGATGATTAAATGTTTCCCTCATTTTCAAATAATAATGAGTAAGGCTTTGCTGTGACATACAAAACAAAACAAATCATGATTTCCAGCATAATTTCAAGATAAGTAGCAACAAATTAACTGGGGGAAAAAAAACCATATACTGTAGTAATGGCTTAAAGACCACTAAATAATAAGATCTTAGATATAATTTAAAATGAAGCAGTTTAGACTCTCGTTCAGCAAGAATTTTTCTGTCTATGAAAAGTGACCACTTGGAAGCAATTTGGATTTTGTGTACTATTTGAATGAAAAATGATAATTAAACTATAATTTTAAATTATTAAAATATTTATTTTTTTAGCATAAAATTTTCCCAAGTTTATTTACCAAAGGCTGATTGCTAATTGCAGCATAGCAGGTGCATGTTAGCAATGTGAGCTATCCACTTAGCTGCTTATTTCAGTTATATGTAATCGTTATCTATAAAATGCAAGCGAACTTATCACGATCACCTTCCTACATTATCTTACCTTACTGTTGTGTATTGTGTTCATTTGGAATTTGGTTAGGTAGTAAGTTAGTCGTTAGGTTGGCAACATCAGGAGCCACAAAGCTAGACGCCAGTAGCCGGGTAGCCGTCATGGCGACATGTATGCAATGTAGAACATAACAGTTGGTGACGAGGTTTAAAATATTGCATGTGGTCCGGATCCACAAAAAATGGCACTAATTGGAGCTATAGGCACGGTTGCTCCAGATAAGGAGTTTATGGAATTCGCATCGCAAACGTCTACAATTCTATTGCATTGCGAACAACATCAAGGACGACGAAGCTAAGCTGGCGCTGTTTTATACAGTATGTGACCCAGAGTTGTATGGTCTGGTGACTTCATTATTGTCACCGAAATCTACAGATGCAGTACCTCTTACAGAAGTGTTCACAAGATTAACGAATCACTTCCACACAAAGCCCAGTGAAATAGTTGCTGTGTATATTGCAGAGTTGCGACGGCTAAGCACACACTACAATTTTCCAAATTTCGATTGCATGTTATGAGACCGTCTCATTTGTGGGGTTCCGGACAAAGCTGTACAACAAGCTCTCCTCGTTAAGGATAAATTGACTTTGCAAGAGTTCGTGGACATCGCGATGGCAACGGAAGCGACAGGAAGGAACATGGCGGACTTGTGAGGCAGTACATTAATGGAGGAAAATGTGTACAAAATTAACAATGCAGTCGGGAGGAATGTGAATGCGGAACGATCTGTAAAGTCAAACAGTGTATCAGTTGACAGGCAAAGGAAGGAAATAAGTGAAGGGAATCAGCAATGTTGGCGGTGCAATGGTAACCATGCAATTGATAAATTATGGCAAAAAAAAAGGCAGGTTCGAGTGTGAGGGACTTGAAGCGAACTGGTACCACGCAGGAAGTGCAACATTTTGAGGTGGACGTTGCAGACTGTGTAGGTTCAGACTATAATTTGTACAGTATGCAGGAACAAGCACATAGGAAGTCATGGTATATCGAAGTGCGGTTAAACGGACAACCAGTGAGCATGGAAGTTGACACTGGGGCCCAATGAGCCACCTTTGAAAAAGGGGAACATGGTATTTCATACATGGTCCAGTGAACATTTAGAAGTGTTGGGGGTAAAGGAAGTGACAGTAAATCTTAAGGGTCATAAGGCAGTGATGCTGGAGTTAGTTGTGGTGTAAGGACGTGGGCCAAGTTTGTTGGGACGTGACTGGCTCGAGCCACTTAGAATTAAATTGATCGGGATAAACCAAGTTCGGGAAGATGTGGTAGACTGGCTTGTTAGTGAGTTCCCAGCAGTGTTCAAAGAAGGTGAACTGGGAAAATATGTGGGTCCACAGGTCACCATTAAAGTCCCGCAAGACTGCATTCCTGTGTTTAAAAAGGGCCGGCCAGTGCCCTTCGCATTGAGTGACAAGGTAAATCAGGACATAGAGAGATTGGTACAGTGGGGAGTTTATGAACCTGTAAATTTTTCAGAATGGGCAACACCTGTAATACCTTAAAAAAGGATGGCACAATTCGGCTGTGTGGGAATGATACGGGAACAGTGTACAGTGTATGTGCCATGTGTGTGTAGTCACTGCCCATGGTTAACAAGGCGTTAGCAGTACTGGAGGGAGGACAACTCTTCACCAAGCTTGATTTGGAGGAAGCATATTTGCAGCTAGCTGTGGATGAGGCAACAGCCGAACTGCTTACAGTTAATACTGTGGAAGGACTTTTCAAGGTCAAGAGGTTGCCATTCGAGGTTAGCAGTGGTCCAGCATATTCCAAAAGTTGATGGATACTCTGCTTGCTGGCATTCCAGGGACTGTAGTATTGCTTGATGATATACTGATATCGGGAGGAGAAGATGAAGAGCACTGGAGTTGGGTGCGTCAAGTTCTAGAAAGGCTACAACTGGCAGGACTCCGGTGTTGGAGCCACTTCACCAGTTATTGGATGCAAATGCTCCATGGCGTTGGACAGAAAACACACTAAGGCATTTCAAAACACCAAGCTGCTGCTCCAGCCAGAGCAGGCACTGACACATTATGACTTCAATAAGCCCCTAATTCTGACGTGCGATGCCTCAGAGTGTAGCATAGGACCGATATTTAGCCCATGACATGAGTGATAGGAGGGAAGCCCCGATAGCATTTGGCTCTAGGACACTACAGAAGAGCGAGCGAAACTATGCACAGGTGGACAAAGAAGCCCTGGCTGTCGTTTTTGGAGTAAGCAAGTTCAAACAATATGTGATTTTCATGAATTTCAAGATAGTAACGGATCATAAACCTCTCTTGCAGCTGCTCCATCCTAAGAAGTCCCTTCCAGAAACAATATCCAGCTGTGACGGAGAAGTTCTCAACCAGTGTCAGATTCGAAGGCCAAAGAAGCAGTTTCCAGCAGGATACAGACAGCAACCAGAGTGTTACAGCAGTTCGGGCCCAGGATCTCTCACAGCAGTAGAGACCCACAATGTTCTGCATTAACGGGTGCTGGGACATCAGCTGCAACCTACCAGAACACTAGGGAGGATTCCACAGCTGCAGGCGGAATCGAAGCTTCATGGCCTCAGTGTGTAACTCCGGAAAAGTCAGAAGAGGCAAATTGCTCAGCTTTTTCCCGAGAATCTTCTCCCTTCTGAGGGTTTTGTGCGAGTAAAGCTCAAGGATGTATTCGGGGCCGAGCATCAAAAAAACAGCGTGTGCCCCAAGGAAGCTGGATGATTTTGTCACATTTTAAATGGGGAGGAACTGTTGTGTATTGTGTTCATGTAGAATTAGGTTAGGTAGTATGTTAGTCGTTAAGTTGGCAACAGCAGTAGACACAAAGCTAAACGCCAGTAGCCGAGTAGCCATCATGGCGACATGTACTTGATGTGGAACATAACACTTACCTTATTAACGGGTAACTTATCATACTACCATTTACTGAGCGAGGTGGCGCAGTGGTAACTCACTGGACTCACATTCGGGTTTGATTCCTGGTCCAGCCATCCTGACTTTGGTTTTCCATGGTTTTCTAAATCAGTCCAGGTAAATGCTGGGTTGGATCCCTAACAAAGGCCATGGCCGATTCCTTCCTATTCCTTCCCCAATCCTTCTTCTCTGTGCAACTTGCACCGTCTCTTTACGAACTCGCTATCAATAAGACGTTAATCCACCTACCTACCTACCTACCTTTTCATACAATTATGCCCCATGGTAGTAAATAAGATGATGCAAGATGCATATCATTGTTCTCTAATCAGTATTGTCGGCTGGTAATTCTCAGGAAATTAAATGCTAATCACAAAACCAAATTGATGTGGGTCACTATGAAATTGGACATGAATTTTTTGATTTATACATAATATTCACTTGGAATTTTTATATGAAGGAAACTGAAATACACAATAGTAATATTTCCACACACAGCACCATTTCATCCATCTTTAAAAAGCAAGAGAAATTTTTAAATTGTGACAATAGTTTAAAATAAATATTTACATAAAAATATGTGTATAGGGAATATGTTTTAAAAAATAATAATATAAACAGTGTATATAAATTTTAAAAAAATATAACTTATTGTATTCTAATTACAATATTGCAAGAAATTATTTCATTGCAGAGTCCTCAAAAATCACAAAATGGGCATGTCATTAATTTTTTTCAACTTACAAATATAATTCTACAAATATAAAACTAAAACCTTCATTACATATAATAGAAAACTGATGTAACACTTATTACCTAATATTACATTCAAAATATTTGCACTCTATATCATTATAAAAAACAATACAAACATTTTTAAACTCTACTAAATATTTTATATGAAATTAATATAATTATGTGTAATAAAATTTCTTTTTAAAACTACATATAAATTCAAAAGCATGCTATAATAAGCATTAGCAGCTTCTGTCAATAAAAATTTGTAATCTGTGTGTTTATTAGCTATAGTTATATTATATTATATGAAAACTATTAGATGTATGTAAATTTTAAGATATGTAACATATTAGGTGGTTGAATTTCACATGGATGATAGAAATATGGAACTGTATATTAAATCTCCTTCCAATGTACTGTATAAATCAACTTTAGTACTTAACACATGTGAGTACATACACCTCTTCCCTTAGGCATGCATGTAATTATTTTGTTCTAATTTTTTGCTGGTAATGGTACAAACACAATTATTATAAACATTGAATAAAATTTTTAATTGAATATAATACCTTAAAATAGGTAATTGAGATATGAGAAAGGAATTAAAATTCTTGGGCTGATACTTATACTGGTAATAAAAACCACATAAAAGACTAATTCATAAACTTGAAGGAAAAGAAAGATACCTACATTAAATGTTCTCACTGGTAAAAAAAAAAATCCAAGTAGGCTATTACCAAGTTTTTTTATATATTTCACCTTGTGATGTTTGCAAACATTGTATAGATAGGTATTATAATTTATTTCCATGAATTCACAGTTAATAATGGTTCTGTCTCAGGTAAAAAGGATTTTCATTTACATTAAAAATGATTCCCTCAAAATTTATGACTTACCTAACACAACTTGTTGACACATGAAATTAATAAGTAGTTGTTATACTAAATTTTAATGCACTATTGAATATAAAATTTGTATAACTGTATTCATAGTAGCCATTTTAAATTGGCAGATTAAAAGTTGGTCTTATTTTCACATTTGTTACACTAATATTCATAAATTTATTAAAATGTCTAGCACAGGTTCACCATCCTTTTCTAAGGGTGATTTAATTTACTCTTTATGGTCCATCCATTTAACTTTACCTTTCATCTGCAGCTATTAATATAGTTTAGTCTCACAGCCAGAATTTGAAGGGATGATGGTGTTCGCTGAACAACCCTACAAATTATATTTTATTTAACAATCCATGTTATAAGATATCCCATGATTCTGTACCAGTGTATTTTATTCACTCTGAACATTTTAGGAAGGGAAGGCCTAGTTTACACATCCCTTAAATATTCTTGTTGCTTTCGTGTCCAAAGTGCATTCTGTTTCTTAAAATTAAGTAATTAAGTTATTGCAATTAATTTCCAAATCTGCAGGGCATATTTAATAAAACCCTAATTTCTTTACTGAAATAAAGCGTGGTATCTAACCCTGTACGGTGGTTAGCGACTTTTGTTGCATCTGTCAATCTTCCCATGTATAGTACAGTCATGCATTAGAACAGTGCTTATCAGGCTCTGTCAAACTGCAGCCTACTGAATTCATTTTTTTGTTAGATAATCTGTTTAAAAACCAGTCCCTATTAGGTGAAGGCTCATTAGATGTGAAACATATAGGTTTTTCTCAACAGACACTATGGCCGAATCCACCTTTAACTGGTCGCCAAACAGACATTCCCTCGCATAGCCTCTTAAAAGAGCTATCACAATTATTTAAAACTAGAATAGATATTAATAATGAATAAAATCTTGTAGCATACTGTGGTTTTTTTTAAAGTCAAAATCATTCAATTGATATGTGTTGATTTTCACTGACATAGCCCATGAGTTCTCTAGTTTAATTTTGATGCAAACAGTTTTGATTTTTGAATTTTCTTTACAGCAAGTTGTTTTCATCATATATATATATATATCTGCTTTTCAACAATATTACTTGACAGTAGGCTATCTCATTTTATTGCTGCAAACTGGGCTAATACCTCACAAATAGTGGCATTCAATGAAATGGAGTAGAAGGATTTAGGTGGCTCTTAACGAGTGAAGCGAGGCGAGTCTAGAACAGCATTGGAATACAAGGACGGAGGAAATGACAGATTCCCGAGAAAACACACCAACCAGCAGCATTTTCCTGCATGATTCTCACGTGTAAAAATCTGAGTGTGGCCTCACTGGGAATCAAGCCCAGTTCCTCTTTGTCATAGCCGCTGCATCAACCAATGCCCCCATTCAAAGAAAAGGCAAATGAGTTATACACCAATGGAACACAGTTTTTTTAACATTTCCCTGTTTCTAAGATATTAAATAGGATGTTGCCAGTTGCCAGAAGTAGAAAGTTAGTGATTAAATCATGGGGAATAATTTTCTTTTCTACTTCAAGTGCATCAGTTTTACACACACAGAATAATTCAGTGGGTTTGTTGGCTAGATCAGGATTTTTTTTTATTGTTGATATGTCAGCTGGTCTTGTTGGCCTAATATGTAGCTTTATTTTAAAATTTCCAAGAAAGATAGTGCCAAAGACACATTGAAGCTGTGGGAATTGTTCAGTATCAGGAAACTGTAAGAAATTAAATGTCAAAAAGTTGTGTTCTTACGAATGAGTGCAGACTTTTTCTTATGTATGCTGGTAATTTTTTCTTCCTTTTATACATTATGGGAATTGCTGTGTGTGCTTGAGCCAGATGGAATACTATTTGTCCTGTTAAAAAAAATTTCAATACAAGATTTTATAACACCAAAATTACAAACATTCATTTTCAAACTGACGCATGCCGACATGCTACGCAGCGCACATGCGCTCTCTACGGGCGACTTTGCCCCATCTCGAGCCAAGGCGAGCTCGGGGCAAGGCAGTAACAGTGACAAAGTAATTTCACATATCGAGCAAGGAGACTCCACACGTTGGACAGCCGCATATGTAAAAGTTATTTTAACGCATTTTATTATGGAATGTACGGACCGCCCAAAATCCTGCATGCAAGCGCCACCCCCGTAAATAAATAAAATATTTTTTGACAAACCACTACACTACGTTTAGCTGTGGAAGAAGTTCCAGCAAACCCACAAGATGGCAACACCCCTGTGACCTTGTGACGTCACATCCCGCCAGCCTCAGAAAGAGGTGTTTTAATTTGTCATCGCCTCCAGGAGAGTAGATAAGAAATGAGTGATGCTGCCACAACCCTGATAAACCTACCCCTGAGCTGGAAGACTACTATACCCCACACCCCCGGAAGATGGCTGATTAAGGGATCTTTTTTGTTTATAAGGAAGTTCAAGATCATGCTCCAGCAGAGATGCTGGGCTCACTGGCCCAGCATCTCTCACATCTCCTCAGCCTGCGACACGGCTCAGCTCCGGAAGCCTGCAACATGACTTCAATCCACCTCTGCAGATTGTGACGACTGCACCATCCCTGCAGCTTGGGAAAGGTCCGTTCACAACTGCACCAGCTAACCATAAGGGCAGCTCACCTCCAGAGGTAATCCACATCCTGCACCCTGCACCCTCTACGCCAGTTAACTTTCATGACTCCATGGTAGCAGGTCGTGGCACCTTAGTTTACCCTCTGAATAAATCCCTGTAAAATTGGGAGACACTGTAAAATTGCGTAATTTGCCGTAGAATAATTTCTGCATGTTTTTATTTATTAATTACCAGGCTCACCTTTGCCTGTCCCAGTACATAATACATTTATTTATTATTGTTTTTAGCTAGTTAATTATTTTTATATTGATTTGCTGGGACTTTCTCCATTTCCTAAATAATGTAATTAAATTTACGTAAATTTAAATTGTTTGTTACCATCATAGTTCAGGAGTCATTAGTAATTTTGATCTTTTTTTTGTGTATTAGTAAAGTTTGTCACAGGTGCAATAATTTAACCTCGCTGGAGACTTGCCGTGAGGTGCACCAAACTCTACCGGAGACGAAGATTGCATAAAGCCTTAGTCTGTACAAGACACGCAGCAGCTCCTGGGTTTTCAGTGTTCCCGCATCTACCTCCAGTGACGTCCCAATACCGGACTGCACGTCTGCATACCAGAGCCTTGGGTAGGATTGCACAAGTCACGCTCCTAGGACTGCACATCTGCGATAAGGTCAGGGGAAAGAACAGATGCATCATAAGAAGGGTGGGTTTCAGTACCGTAGATGACGTAGAGAACGCAGTGCTTTAGAGAGATCTCTCAAAGTCAACCTCACTAGCAAAATCACAAGCAAGGTTGAACCTCCTCCTTCGGAACCTGAGTCAGTACCTAGGCTGATATGACCTTTTGTTCGCCTAGATCATTGGTCGCCTTTAAATAAGTATCTAGGTGCCTGTTGGCCAGAATATGAACTGGAGGGAACTCACCCTGCTCCGCCGGAGCCATCACCACCAGTAGCAAGTGTTATCTCAACCCAGGTAGACCCTCCGAAGGATGAACCGAACATGCGCTTGATTAAGTTGGCTTCAGGGAAAACTGTCCGGGTTCAACACCCATCTAAGGTAGTCCCCAAGCCCCAAGTAGTGTCGTCTCTCACGAATTACTTCCCCACGTGTCGGCCTAGGTGACCCATCCGAATAGCCCCAATCTCGCCAGACAGATTATCCACCCCCTACCCGCAAGATCGTCTAAAACCTACTTCACACCATAACCCGGGAAAAACTGGCATCCCACCTTTTGGCAACCGTAGTAGTGAGGAAAACAGAACTCCGTGGACGAGAAAATATCTCATTCCGCCTCACTCTGGGGTTCGACTCCCCTCTTTTCCGATGGTACCCTCCCGTTAAGCGGCCACCCACGGAATCTAAAACCACCACGACCCCGCTGGGCCAATACATTCACCAATATGCCATGGTAGTCATACCTGACGAACTAGAGAGGGTGGTCAGCACCTTAACAACCTACCCCTCGAGGTAGGGCATGAATCAAAATTAAAATCATTAGGCCTTTTAATTAAAAAAAAAAATAACATCAGTCACGGTTACAAACAAGGACATGCTGCAATTAATTCAGTATTCCCTGTGTTAATTACCAGGGAGCAGTGTTCTAACTCTTGCAATGTTGCACATATCTTATGCTACTGTCTTATATTTTCCTTACATGTTTTTCTGCATAATCTAGCACCCAGCGATGACTCAAACTTGTACACAACAATACAGCTTGTATCTGACTCCTTATGCCACAATTCAAATAGTCTTTCTTGAAGTAGATCTTCACTCTAAGCATATCAACACACATGGTTTCATAGGCACATTTCCTTGAATATGTTTTTAGGTTCATCCATTTTTTATGTTGGTTAGATACAAACATTTGGCAAGGCGATATACGTGACTTATCGCAACCACCAGGCTAATACAATACCACATCGTCTAGATCATACTCTTTGAGAAATAACATCAAAGAGGCTGGTAACAATAAATGGAACACTGCCGAACTCCACTTGCGATTTTCATAGTACTTAGATCATTAGCGAAACTGTTTTTCAGTTCTGCTTTTTCCCCATGAAATTTGGATGTAACCATTTAAACATACACACGTTTTCAAGAAATGGATGTGTTGTACATACCTATACATACATGTAGTGTAGAACAGTAGGAACGTTTTCTGGATGCATTATTCTCATAAGAATATTTCCACTATATAATATGTATTCATGAAGTATGCTTTAAAATTATGCAAAAGAACCTTTCATGGTCTAGTATATGTAATTTATAACAGGGTCCGATACCACGCTGCAACATGATGGTTTAGAAAAAAATGCATTAGAATGTTTTAGAATTGTTGGTAATATCTTGGGAGGCCAACTAAATACTGTTTCAAGTTTGCTAGCTAAAAACATGATTTGTGTGTCTATATACAAGTACCAGTCCATAAATACTTATGCATGCTGTATATCTTTTATAATGTAATCAGTAGCCTAATGGCCTATTCCCACCATGTCTCTTAAGCACATAATTTTCTAAGGTTAACATAAAAGTTAAGTGAAGAAGAATGTATCAGCCCAATACAAAATAATTATCCAAAAACTATGTAATTACTATTGTAAAATAGAAACATGAAAATTTTCTCTGTAATAGTTGGGTACTTGTAACATTAATTTATTTAATAATAAAGTTCAATAAAATTTGATATGAACAATATGTATAATTTTTTTATTACGCTAACCTCATCTTTCCATAACCTCTTTTTTGTATCTTTGTAACTTGCTCCACTCAAAAAAAATTAAAATTGATATGTACGAGTATAAATGTTTATCTAATAATGTAAAAGTTTCAAGAATGTTTTGCATTTTATGTACAAATATTTTTTTCTTAAATCATCATTTTTTTGGAAAAAGTATTAAATAAACAATGGGGGCTGTGAGAACTCGAATATCAGCATAACTGTCCTCAAAATTCACGCAGTTATAATTTTGAAAAAGCAGTTTTTTGGTAATTAAATTATGATAGTTAACAACTTATAAGTAGGATGTAAATGATAACTTATAAGTTATGACAAATTACGATAATTAAAAATTATGATAAATTATGATAATTAAAAACTCATAAGAGTGAAGTCAATGATAACTTATGACAAAAGTGATATGTACATAATCTCAAGTATTTGTAAAAAAAAATGCTATTGTAAAAATGTTCAGAATTTGTAGCCCATGTGGGATTATTTATAACAATAATGCATGATGCAATATTATAAGAATTGTGAGCAGGCTTTTGTGTGTTACGTTATGAAAATATATCACAAAATGCTTTATTGTGAAGATAAACAATACAAAGTGATCTTGATTATACTTAAAAAATATGCATAAATCTAATAATTACTGTGATAGATTTATTTGTTGAAAATGGTTAAGAATATAGGAAAATAATGATCAGAATCCATGTGAAATATTACTGCAGAGTAGTAAACAAAAATGAAGTTAATGTTGCAATTACCACATCTTGAGAAATGACAATAATTTCTTATTTAAATGTGGTACATTCACTTAAAATCATCACTGAAGTTTTTAATTGGTGATCATGATGCGGCCGTCGCAAACACCATTTCGTTTTTGTGCAGTTGTGTTTATGTGTTTGTATGTGGTGGTTGTGTGGGGGAGCAGAAAGAAAGAGGGAGGGAATGGAGGGGCTGACAAAAGTAACAATTGCATTGTGATAACGTATAGACTGGGTGATCACGAAGACGAAGAGAGAATCAGCCTAAGAACCCACGCAGCTAGACACGGCACGAGACTGTGTCGAGAAGGCAGGGGCACGCTGCAACCACCACACTCCTTTATTTCACTCTCCTGCCACAAAGAAACAAACAAACATCTCAAGCAGTGTATTGTACAGAAAACATGATGCAGGGAGGTTAAACACAACATAAAACTAAACTCCCTGACTCTTCCAGGTTTTCACTGAATTCAATTTTTGTAGATAAGTTATTCTGTTGAAGCATTGTCCATTAATTAAAAATGTTTCTTTGAAATTATATTCTCCTGACTATACACTGGGTGCAACTAAATTCAATATTCAAACTTCTAGAGATGTTAGGATAGATGAAATCAAATAACCATTATGTTTCATTTTGAATGTAATTCTTTCATAAACTTTCAAAAGTGTATCCTGTTATGAAACATGCTATGCAACAATGTGGCATTGCCTGTTGTACATATTCAAAGACCACAGGCACGTGCTGTAGACAGAAAGCGACTGAAGGGCCCCCCCCCCCCCCTTTTTCCCTAAAACAAGTGATTAGCCCTTCCCCCAATTCAACTGAGTGAAATGGACAGATTTGGGTGCCTCTTCACATCAAGGTCTTGAGGGTAAATGAGGGTGAAGTGAAGGGAGTGTATGGAGCAGTGTCAGAATGCAAGGGCGGGGGGCATGGGAGATCCCTGAGAAAACCCTCTGACCAGTGGCATCATCTGGCACGATTCCCACATGCGTAAATCCGGGAGCGACCCCGCTGGGAATTGAACCCTAGTTTGCCAAGGTGCGAGGTGAGCATTCTGACCACTACACCACCGCGGCCCCTGATACAACTGGAGTTTCGTACACCCACCAGGCTCTTCAAGTGCCCCCACACTGAGTAGTTAAGTGGGGTGAGGTGGGAAGAACAAGCAAGTCATGTAATACGTCCCCTGCAGCCAATCCACTGCTGATTGGATCTGTGGTTCAAAGGCTCTTTGCACGCCACACGAGAAATGAGGAGTTGCACCATTATGTTGAAACCACATTGGATATAGCATGTCAAGAGGAACATCTTCAAGGAGCTCAGGTGACGTGTTCTCCACGAACCAAAAGTACAGGTTATTATCGAGACGTAATAGCAAAATGTACGGGGCCCAATCAAATTATCCCCAACAATACCCACCCACATGTGTTGGTTGTGAAGATTGACTTTTCCATCTCAGGTAAACATTACTTCATCAGTGAACGACACAAACTGTCCAAAACGAGATTCCGCAAGACATCTCTGCTGATACCATTGACAAAACTCAACCTGATGAGATTGGTCATTTGGTTTAAGTGATTACACCCCTTATGAATTAAATGGACACAGCTGTTCATGCTACACTCAGCAAACAGTCATGTGTTCAACATGCAATTGCTGTACAACACACTGTGAGCTTGTTGATGGATTATTCTTGACCTGTTCTAAAACCTCCTCCTCAAACTTGGGTGTGTGCTCTGTATGCTAACAGTCAGTGATGGGTTTGTGGATCTAAAATAAATCATTATTAAATTGATACTGTACAGTAAAAAGTGACGCATGCCAGCATGCTGTGCTACAGAGAGGCGCATTCTACGGCCGACTTCGCCTCATCTGAGCGCGCCAAGCACGGGGCGAAATCACATTCACTGGCCACTAAGACTTGGTAATGGTAAAATTAAAAATACCTCATGCATTGGTTAGTCACCCACGTAATTGAAATACACATCTGAAATTATGATCTTCTACGCCCAATCACGAATAAGTATGCAAATGTCTTATTTAAATTCTACTACGCTACTCTACTTGGCCAAGAAGTTCAAACAACCCCAGAGATAGCAGCACACCCGTGATCTTTTGATGTCACGGCCCCCCGGACTCAGAACGAGGAGCATTAAAATGTCAACGCCTCCACCAGGGGCAATAAGAAATTGAGCGGTGCTCCCGCAGCAGATAAACCAGTCCCTGTGTGATGGAAGGCTACGCTATCCCCTGCCCTGGAGAATCGCTGACACAGGGCGATTTTCGTATAAATAGAAGTCCAGCAGAGACGCCAGGCTCACCGGCCGACACGGTTCGCGAACTCTCCTACAGTCTGTGGAAGACTCTCTACCTCTCCTCAGCAGCCTGCACCAGGGCTTGAACCACTTTCTCACCAGTAGCCCGCCCAGGACTCAAACTCCTCACCTCAGCAGCCCGAGGCAGGGCTTGAACCTCCTACTACTTGATAATAAGCAGTACTCTATTTCCAGCCAGCCGCTCGAAGAAGGCCGTCAGCACTCCAGCCCCAGCTTGGACAAGGCTCTTCCTTCAGCTGACCGACCAGGGACAGCTCTCCATGTCTATTGGTAAATCCCACGCCTGTACCCACTACCCTTACCTCAGTTAACTTCCCTTGACTCCCGTGGTAACAGGTCCTTGCATGATTACGCCCCCCTGGGTAGAGCCCCTCATACTTTCACACTGTTAATAGCGTTTAATTATTGATTACAAATTTTGCAGTAATTAATTTTAATAGATTAATTTTCCCCAGGCTTGCCTTCGCCTGTCGATTAGCAAAATTAAGAATCAATATGATATTTTATTCAGTGTTTTAATATTTTACAGTTATTTCTTATCCTAGCTCGTAGTATGCATAAATTAGCCGGGCCTTTCCAAAATATATCTTTAAGCAGAATAAAATATTACATTCCAAACTTAATTCTTTGTGTGTCGACTACCATGATTTTAGTTTTAGTTCCTTTGTCATTTTTGCTCTATAAATTTTCTATTGAATTTCAGTGTAATGTGTTAAATCAGTTGTGCAGTAATGATAATTAATCTCTCATCTCTATTCGGCAGTGCAGTGCACTGTATCCATTGGGAGACAAGGCTTGGTAAAGGACCTATCACTGAGATTCCAGGACACTCGTCGCCGATACGTGGCACAAGGTCTCATTACTTGGGTTGCCCTTTTACACGGCAGGTCCGCAGGAGTGATTGAAGATTTTACCCTGCCTAGGACTGCACGTTTGCAACCCCTGCAGACAGCCTTATTCTTGTTTGGTATTTCACTTTTAAATGCGCAAGCAACACGGAGGTACCAGTAGCTGTCAGAGGCAAAGCGAGAGGCGCAATTACAAATCTGTTACTTAATGACTCCAACCCGAGTGCACTGATCCCTAGTGAATCTGAGATTGAACTCCTGGATTACAGTATAATAACCCCCCACACCACGAAACCCCACTAAAAAATTTGCCAGGTTGGTGTGACCCAGACGAAGGATCCGACTCAGAGGAAACCCCGTCAAACCAACCCCTACACTGGTAGCGAGTTCTAGTACCGACACACGGGACCTCCCTAGTAGATCGAGTGTAGTAAAACTAAAATCTGGCAAGATAATTCGGGTTCAACACCCGACCACAGAAGTACTCCCCAACTTCTGTATGGGTAACGGTGACATTCCAGAAAAATGATCAGGGCTCGAATCCCTAGCCATCTCTATCCCCGCTCGACAGCCAACGAGGCAGCGGCGGAAACTCCGTTAGTTATAGCCAGATCACTCACCACCACACTCACTCATCCCTCGTATCCAACTGAGCATTTCACCCTTATTGGGACAGCTGGCATCCTGTTTATTGACATCCCTTGTGGTACGGAGAATACGGCTGCCCAGAAGGGATAGCCTAACACTCCGACTCACCCTGGGGTTTGACTCTTCCTCAACCTCGCAAGGTCCGAGAGGGTAGTCAGCGCCCTAACCACTTGTCCACCAGGCAACCACTTGACCACAAGCACCCATTTTTTTACAAACTTGCCTGTAATGAACCAGTTTGGTGAAATTGCAATCAATCGCAACAAATGTAAAATGGTTAGGTACACTCCATATAGGACACTGCTTTGCAGAAAGATATGTAGCAGCTCTTGAATTACCATTGTTTGTACAATAAACCAAGTGCATGTGTGTCAGTTAAGCCCATGTTTACTGTTCTATTTCTCTTCTCTAAATGCACACTTTACTGTCTTGATGAAGTGTGGTGTCACAACAGAGATACTGTATTCTGACATCGTGATGTGCTTAACAGAATATGCAATATTGATGGTTATGTTACAAAAAAGGTTTATTGTAGTCTTTTATATTATTCCTTGAAATTTGAATATTGCAGTTAGTTACACCTGGTATTTCAATTAATTTTAACATAGTTATGTATTATATGCATAAATAGTGCAATATTTTGCATGTTCTCCAACAGAATTTCACTTTAATCTCAGGAATGTTAAATGCTATGTGCAACTATCACCCACAAAATGATAGAATGACAAAAATTTGGAGACACATCAAGCAAGATAACACAGCCAATTAATTAGTTGTATTTAAATGCCATGGCAAACATTGTAACTTGTAAGCAAATGAAAAACACAACTTACATAACACTACATGGAATTCAGCAAATTTACCTTTCACAGAGATAAGTACCAATCAAGTAACACAAATATATTTTATTAGGAGAAATATAAATAGTTAACATTTTATAAAGAAAAAATTTCCCTAATGCCTTAGAAAATTTCCTGACTTTTTACTGTTTACCAGGTTTTTCCTGTCTGTAGCTACACTGAGATGTCAACATGAAGCTTTGCAAAGACATCTCTTAGTGGAGTGAGCTGGAAATGGAATATTAATCACCAACGTAAAGTGAATGAAAATAGTTTATTCTCTGTGAGAGATGTGTCTGAGTGTTAGCAGTTTTAGTGGCAGTTCAGTTGTAATGAGAGTAACTAGGAGTAGCTTAAAGGTTGGGTTACCCAGTTAGTCGCTTGGGGCACCCAGGGTTGCCACTTTTTTTACATTGTAAAATTCTCTGATATTTCCCTGATTTCCAGATAAAAAGAATTTTTTTTTCCCTGACCTTTAATCTAACTTTTTTTTTTTGATAAGGATTGACTCCTTTGCATTATAACACACATTTTCACTAAAATACTTCTCAGATCTTACAAAATTGCTCACTACATAGATCGCAAAGAAAAATGCCTAAGCAATTAGTCCATAACCATTGAAACAATGTTATATGATTCTGGCAGAGGTGCACGACTGATGACAGAACTGCAAAATATATCATGCATATCACAGAATTCCCTGACATTTAGTTAACTTGTTTGAAATTCCCTGACATTTCCCTGACAGTTTTCAAATTCCCTGACATCAAGCAGTGCTTACATTTATTTTTCTTCATTTACCCATACCACGAGTTCAATTACAAATGCAACTTTCCCAAGTCTTCCTTGCCAATTCTCTCATCATTATGCCATTAATACCACACACAGTAATGACAATAATGCATTTTCTGCTTTAATCTTTCTATCCTCTCTCCTCCAACTTCACACAGCTCACATTGCTCATATACATATTTTTCACCCTTTCACTGTTTCCTCCTCCATGTTTCAACTTTTAAATAACTGCCTTACCTCACCCTAACCACACTATAATACACTTTTTCCATCCAGAAATACTGCCAGTATGCCCTTTCCAAGCTCATAATGCCTTTATTATAACTGTCTCACAGCTAATATTATTTTTTGTGGTTGGCCTTCACATTCTGAAGCCATAATTTACTGCTCTTCTCGTACTCCTACTGCAACGGTAACTTACACAATGGCTTGTGGTTTGTTCATCAATGTAACAGCAGGTGTGAAAATATGATGGCGCTCGGTGTCACAGTGGTTAAAAATTGTCAAACCACTGCACTGGTGGCATGTCAAATTTGATTTTACTAGGTTAAGCCTTGTAAACTTTACACAGATATTTGAAGGAAGCCCTTGCTATGTATACATATGTATTTACAAGTGAATCATTAAGATAGTACTAAAATAACACAAAAGTGTGTTACCTCTGGATGGTAGTTCATGCACTTGGGTGGTCGACGTCGATACAGCGCCTCCTGTGGCCGTACGTGGCACAGCGCTGGCCCGCCTCCAAGTGGCGAGCTGTCGTAGTTGACCTCCTGGGGCAGGATACTCAGTTGTTTGCTGCCGCATGGGCACAGTGTGTCCACCACCAGCAGGATAAGGTTACTACGTGGAATCTTCTGCACGCTGAACGGCCTGCAATCACACCACCACATATGTTTCACTCTGTGCACGTGAGAAAGATTCTGGGTGGTGCTTTACAGGTGATGTTTTCAGTGCTGATGAAGATGGCAGCAAAGCAGCAATTGAATAAGGTAAAATGGAAAACAGGAGTATACCAAAATGATGTTCGTAATGCTATTTGGGCGACAAACGTATTATGATCATTAATTGCGAGCAGATAATGTCTCATCTATGGACTCCAACGCTACTTACTTGAATCATGTGGTGAGAACTTTTCACAATTGAAGGTACAATTTTCTGAAAAGCAAAGCAGTGCCAGTTCTTCGCAACCACAAGAAGAATGTCCCATTAAGGGGATGCAAGTCACCTCAATAGATCTTGTGTAATATAAGGTGAAAGTATGTAGGCCATCCAGTGGCGCAACTAGAGGGGGAGGGGGGCAATGGGGCGGTCACCCCGGGTGCAACATGCTTCCCACATGCAACAGTCCGAGTTTGGCTCCATCAGGAATTGAACCCGGTTTGATGTGGTGGGAGACGAGTGTCCTGACTATGACCCCTGTCTGCTTCATTCCACAGGAACCAATTTATATATTGATGTCGCTGCTTAATGTTGCTGCAGACATGGGACCAAGAAGCTCATTTATTTCTAACCTTCTGCAAGTGTGATATGGATATTCTATCCCAAGAAACAGTCTTACTTTTCTTGGCATGGGTAGAAAATATTTTCATGATGCTTATTAAAAATCATAAAATTCCTTGAACCTCATTTTCCCCCATGATTCCAATTTACGCAACATGTTTCCACAGTATAAAGACAACACAACTTTTATTAGGGCTGTCAAAGAAATTATTGGGGAAATAAATATTATGCTTTCAGGAATCAGTTTATTAGTTATGAATATATACCACTAAATAAAACAGAAGTGTCTGTCTGTGATTTTCTAATTTTTCACTTTTAATAATTTTTTCATGTAGTATAATTGATAATCAAGCCATATCTAATGTTAATTTTTTTGTGTCTGTCTGTCCGAATCAATTTAACTCAAAAACCACTGAATATATTGACATCAAATTTACGCAGTCTATATATAACAACACCAGGACCAACTTAGTCTTTGTTTCATCAATATATCTCAAACGGTTCCAGAAAAAATGATGATAAGGGATGTACATACGTACTGGATTAAGATTTTCTTAGGATTGATTACTGCATAAAAAAAGGATTGTTTAAAAAAACTTCGTCATTTCTCCTTTCTTTTTTGTCTATGGGCTGTAAATCTTTCTTTCCAAAAAGCCGTAGTGGCCCAGTGGCTAGAGTTATTCCAAGTGGGGCCACAGTGACCCAGTGGATAGATGTATATCAAGTGGGGCCACTGTAGTCAGTGGCTAGAGCACCCAATAAGGGGACAGCAGAATCTCAGTGGCTAGAGAAACCAATAAGGGTGCCGCAGAAGTTCAGGGACTAGAAAACCCAATAGTGGGGCTGCAGCTGGTCAGGGGCTAGAGCACCCAATGGTGGGGCCGCAGTAGCTCAGTGGGTAGAGAACCTAATAGTGGGGTCGCAGAAACTCAGTGGGCAGAGAACCCAATAATGGGGCCGCAGTAGCCCAGTGGCTAGAGCACCCAATAGTGGGGCTGCAGCTGGTCAGGGTCTAGAGCACCCAATAGTGTGGCCGCAGTAGCTTAGTTGCTAGAGAACTCACTAGTGGGGCCGCAGCTGGTCAGGAGTTAGAACATCCAATAGTGGGGCCGTAGTATCTCAGTGGCTAGAGCACCCAAAAAGGGGGCCGCAGTAGCTCAGTGGCAAGAGAACCCAATAAAAAAAAAGTGGTTAGATAAATTCAAAGTCCTAAATATCATGCTAACATAAAACATTAATGAATCTATAGTGGACTTTATTTTAATACTTTTATAAAAATATAATGTGAACGAAGTCGCATGGGTCAGCTAGTAAGAAATAAAATTGAGTATTACTGATATTGAAACCACAAACCTACATCCAAGAACACACACTCAAATCCACTGATTATTATGCCATAAGTTCACATCATTTTTAGTGTACTTTGAAAATGTTTACATAACTTTTTATAAAACTACACTGAATTCAATGGGTTCTCTAATTAAGCTGAAAAATTCAGTGGTGTGTGGTTGAAGAGCCTCAAATTTTTAAGAGCTTGTGTGTACAGAGCTGAAGTGGTTTGATTGCAAATAAGGTGAATCTGGCAACAGCAACTAGTATGTGACAGAGTAGCAAGTACTGTTGTGACCTAAACCCTATACTTGACCAAGCCGGACACCAGATCCAACTCCCCACTCTACGATGAAAGAGCACTTACAACATTTACTTACATAATGTCTGCACCCATATTTTTGAATGCATAAAAATATTTTTTAAAAAACTTGCATAATGTCTGCACCGAACTTCCACAGCAGGCGATGCAGTCTTGGCCACCCCTGGAAGAGATGATAACGGTAGAAGGTTGCCATCGCTGTCAAACATGGCTTTGACCTTGAGCTGTTGATTCTCTCGAGTTGTGTAGAGGGATTGTAGAAGGGAAGAGGACAGTTGGTAAGTGAAACAAAGTATCCATATCATGCAGTTTGAGGGGAGTGGTTTCATGTATATGTATATCAAAGTAGGATATTTTGTGTAAGGAATAGGGAATTACAAGTTCTACACTGCACTGAATACCATGGAAACAGGGCTGCTGAACATGAATCTGATGTTCAAGAGAAAAAGGATGTTACTGTGGCAAAATATAAAGAAACAATTGCATTTTATAGCAAATTTTTATTCATTTTAGTGACATTTTCATAAAAATTTTGTTGTAATATAGATTAAAACAACTTCATTGAGTGCTACAGTAGTAATATTTAACCTTTTTTATTTGTTATTTTCATGTAAATTTTTGAGCATGTTAAATAATATCACATTTTCTGATAGACATTAATGTTATTTTCTACGATGATGGGACACACTGCCTGAAGGAGACGTCAGTTAAAACTGTAATAAGGATTGCCTGTCTTCATACTTCAGGACCTTGCCATGTTTTTGTTTGTTAAAATTACAACATTCCACCAGTCCACCTTTGTCACGCCTAGATCATGTCCACCCATTTCCTCCTCAGCACCTGTCAACAGTGGTAGATAGATTTTTATCTCACATCCACAAACATCCTCCCCTACCGTCCAACAACTTTTAAACATTCGGTAGATGAAGTCAGAAAGGGTGGAGGGGAGTGGCATCTTAAATGGATGAGCTGCAGATGGAGATGTTATTTTTGTAAGCTGAGCAGCTATTACACACTTGCCAGTTCAGTTCACCAGCCAGAACTAGTCATCAATACCTTCTTGCTTGTCTTAAGAGTAGAGGTACACAACACCATGGTGTGGCAGTACGTAATCTGGGTGGGTCACAGGTTAGTTGCAGCAACACTCTCAATAATCTTTGCGCATGATGCATTTCTGTGATTTTATGAAGCACCATCTACCACACGACTTCACTCATGTTAGAGCGCATTATAAGTTATTGGGGCAGGTCAAGCCATTTTAAACAGTAATTGAAGCGGGGCGCGTGCTACAGGGTACTTTGGCATGCCCAACTGTTACTACAGACATGTGCGCCTAGATTGTATTGTTCACCCTGATTCGCCCAGAAGTCGTTACGTCAACACCCCTCTCCGAACATTGTACTGTCTACAGAGCAGCCGGCACCCTCCAGTGAAGGTCGCCAGTTCTACAACTCGCCACTGGAGGGCAGCACACATTCTAGTGGAGCAGCACAGCCTCCAGAGCCTCCCACACGAGGTGATAAGATATGTAATTGCCTCTATCACAGGAGAGACAGAAAATCAGCACCCCTACTGAAGCAGGAATTTTCAACCCCTGAGAAGTGAGACCAACTTCCCCCTTACCCTTCTGGGGCTCTACAAGCTCTGAAATTTAGTATAAAAGGACCAGCATAACCAAGCATCAGGCCAGTGTGCTGCACTTCCCCTGCTGTAATGGCCGGAGGTGTCAGCCACGGGTAAGTGCTCACAAACCCTCATCCATCGCTTACCAAGGCCGGAGACTATCTGCAGGGTCAAACAGAGGTCTGCAACCTCTTAAGCAGCCTCCAGTTCTTCAACAGCCTCCAGCTCATCAGCTCCAGCAGCTCCTGAGGACCACCATCATCCAGAGGATCCTGCCGACATCGCTCTCGACACCTCCCTTCCTTCATAGATTTAACACCTTGAGGTAATTTGGTCACGACGACATCCCCTCTGGACAAACCCCTCCTGCTCAAGGCCAAGCAGTCTTCCATTGCCCTTCTGGTAATGACCTCCCAGCTTAGGTTCTTTCAGAACACTCCCCCAGTATTCAATTAGGGTGTAATTATTTTATTTGGCTTTTATTGATTAATTTGTCCTTGCCAGTTTAATTATGTTGCATAATAAATAAGCGTTTCCATCCAGTTCACCTTCGCGTGGCTATCAAGATAGAGTTAACTTCCGTTAATCCATATTTCTTATTAGAGAGTGCGGAACCACGTGTTCAATTACGTTCTTCAATAAGCTTATTCTTATTTCACACCTATTTTTCTAAGACTTCTCACTTCTAGTTTTGAACCTCACTTTAGACCTTTAAAGGAGTGTAAAGTTCTTAGTTCAGTTCTGAGGAAAGCCAGGTAGATTGCAGAACAACCACTAAGGTAAATTCATACAATTTATGAAGCAAACCAAGTTCTGCTAGCAGGTAGATCTTTGTGAGCACCCAAAACACCCAGGGACTCTTACACACATGAAATCAAGTGACTACGGAGTTTCCTACTCCCCCACCACTTGGTAAAGGCCAGATTGGAGAACGAACTACCTCAGCCACTTGACCCGCTGTGGATAGCACACCTGAGCATTTCTACATAAATAAATTTCTACATAACTCTGTTCCACTGCTGTATGGCTGGAAGTTCCATTCACCGCTAGGCACGGCCAGATTGGAACAGCAGAGTGATATCACGACGTAAAGTCACTGTGTTCAGAAGTACACATTAGGGTTTGTTATGTACCGGCTTAGCCTCAGGACAGTGGTATTATGTTCCTCATGCCGTACTCCAATCAAGATGGTGTTGAGAAATGGCTGAAACGTGAGCTAAAAGAAGTTATGGAGGAACTAACTAGAATACCTCCTTCAGAGACTGCTAGTAATACACCGTTAATTTCCCCCCCCAATTTAACTAACTAGCAAATAGCATCCATTTTATCAGATAAATGTAAAGTACGGAGATACTATTTTAGGCCTAGACAGGCATTAGATACGAAACCATTTTCAGGAAACCACTCCCCTAACAAACGAGTCGCCTCAGAAACCACAGCACCAGTTCACTACAGCCAGCGCCGGCTGCTGTTCAGCTGCCGGCTGCTGCAGCAAAGTCATCCAGCGAGGAGGAGCACGCTGTGTCCTCTCATCCAATCGGTACCATCTTGGCGAAGGGTAGTGTGTGTGACTCCAGACTTCGTCCCCACTAGGAAACCCAATAGGTCCACCTTATACAATGGTTGAGCCCCTAAGCATACATAAGGCCTCGGCCTTATTTTTAATGTCCCACGCGATGTTGACATTGCATTGGTTGAGTCAACTTCCGTGATTAATACCAGAGCTGCTTATAAGAAAATGTCCAGTGTAAAATTTGTCTTAACGATAAAGGTCCCCAGTTATCTGGCCACGGCAGTGCACACAAGCCCCTGCATAAGATTTCTGTCGCAACGTGGAGAACTCCATCCTAGCCTGGCACTTGTTTTAATTCAAGTGTGTGTTAAGTGACATCACCATTTAAGGGCTTTGACACCCTTTTATCCCCAGGGCTTGCGTTCGACCCCGACTTTAATTATTTTACATTATTTTAAGTGAGAAGTCAGGCTTCAATTTAATGACGCCTATCGTGGGGACAATCACTAGTTAAACAGTAGAATACCTGTCCCTTTTGGTCACCCTTGGTAAAAAGGATCATGGTGGGCTTCAATATTAACGCAATTATTCTACCACAGCACGTGGAAAACATCATAAATTAGTTATAAACTTGTAAATTTACATTTTATTTCATACAAAACATGATGTTGAATTAAAACTTTTTTCCCGACTTCATCACATATTGTCTGTACCCATTTTTTTTGGGCAAAAATGTGGTCAAATAAGTGTGGATATTATGCAAGTAAATACAATATAAGCAGTTGAAAGACCAAGTGACACAGGAGGTACAGGAACTGAAAAGGCTGTTCGGAACTGAATCGCAGGAAATAATGAGGACTGTACAAGAGAGAGGTCCTTCCCCTCTCCGACTGAATCACCTGATGTTAGAATACTTTAATTTGTAACTATATTTTTAATAGGAGAGGGAAAAATACAAGTACTTATGTACAGAACAATACTTGTGGATACACACACTTACATTAAGTTGGACAAACACATTTTCCATGAAAATCTGCAGTCGCCAAAGGCTGTGCGATATGTTGCTGTATGCCAGAAAAAGCAAGAAATAATGGTGAAAATATATATAAAAGCAAAATAGTTCTACACTGAGGATGGGCACAAGATGGTGGAATAACAATGTGAAAATAATATGCGACACGAAAAGCCAACTAGGCTACTAATTACATTTTTAAAAGAAGACAGAGATAAAACAAGTACATACTCACAGCACAATACTCTCAAATAGGTACATAATATGTACCTATTGCACAAAGTCAGACAAACACAGTTTTTATGTGGACATGTGACCACACTGGATGATCAAACAAAATTTGTAACACATTTTTATAGTCAAACAATTAAGTTGTCATAATATTTTATATTTTTGTACATTTTATATTATTTTGAAGATATTTATGTCATGATTATTTACAACATACTTATAACAAAATTGCTGCAAATATTTTAACTATGAGAATGCAAAAAATATCAGCTACATATACTTGGCATTTTACTAACTCTGAATCACCTACTAACTTCCAACTAAGTTGTCAGGAAGTAATACTGTGAGAATTATTTTATCGCAATCATTGTATTAATTTGTTACAACAGTAATTTCCTAAAACTGATGGTTAACAGGTCTATCACTTGACAATTTACCAAAGTGCACTTGCAAATGTGATAGTTCAGATATTTATTTACTAGAAAACTTAATAGAATTTTTTTTATATTTCATGAAGAAGTGGGTAAGCTCACATATAACATCTGCAGTACATGCATAAGATGAGATTTCTTTTCAGATTTCTGAACAACTAGAGGTAGGTGAGTCTCAGATCTTTAGCTCAAGCCGAGTCCGAACCAGTCTACAGGAAAGAGTTTAAGCTCAAAATATTTTATTACATACAAAAAGAATAGATCAAATAATAGAGATACTATTAGGGTTATGATAGTAATTTGTGTTTATATATGCATTTCTGAGGATTAATTATAACCGAAACACCCGTAACTATTAAATTATTGTTTGGTGAATGAATGACGTCTTATTTCTGGCACCCAGTAAACTCCATCTATTTGGAAGCCACACCTCAGGGCCGATTTACTGGCCAGTGTTTACGTTAGTTTTGACAGTATCCTACTTCCTAACAAACTCTTATTATTTACAGTTGTCTTGTCATGCATCTTACGCAGATTTGCGACCCAGTTTTTATGTTAATTTTGACGGTAATGTGTATTCATATCTGCAGTTCTGAGGAATAATTTTAACTGCAACATGCATACATTTTAAAATATTGTTTCATGACTGAATAGCTGCTTGCTTTTTAGCAAACTGAGAACTAACTGTTTCATCGGGTGCTGTATCTTCAATGGATTTGTGGCCCGGTTTTAGGCTAAGTTTTCTGTTAATCAGCATTTGTATCTCAATTCTGGGGAATACTTTTACCAGAACATGCTGATGCATGACGTCTTTGCAACAAGGGTATAAAGCTGACTTCAGCTCATCAGTGGGTAAGCTTTGCACATGATTTCAACGGAGTTTTATTGTTGATTCACCAAGAGACGTCTAGAATTGTACTGTCTACCACGGCAAGAATGGATGTTCCAGTCAGAGATTGTATTATTCACCGACCCACCGAGACTATGCATCGAAGGCACAGAGTTCCAGTGCACACCGTTAGATGGCAACACTTATACTGCTCCACCGCCACCTCATCTCCAAGTCGGCTGGTGACGTCACAGCCACCAAGAAGCTATGCTATTGGTACCTCTTCTCCAGCGTCCAAACCCTCGCCTACGAACTCACCAGCCAATGACAGCAGAGGAAGCTGCAGACAGAGTATAAATAGCGGGCCAGACGTTAGCTCGTGACCAGTCTTCAATTCCCCGCTACACTCGCTGCCAGGGAACTGACCAGCCAGCGACTTAAGCCTTCGTTTAGACCAGTCTTTATTCCTTCAACACGCTAGCCACCAAAGGAAATGACCAGCCTGCTCGCCTTAACTAACCTATCCTAGCTCACTTCGCTCCTAATTGATATTCCTTCTTTCACCACACTTTTAGTGCTGAAGGGAACGCTTCTCCTTGGGCTCCACCACCCCTAGTCACCAGAGCTATCCTGTACTCAACCTGCTTAGTCTTCACCAAAGTTTACATGCCACACATCGTCTACACACTAGACACTGTGGCCCCTTACTGGGCAACAATTGTGTAGGGAGTTTAGACCAGTTTAAGTTATTTTAATAGTGCTTGCCTACCCCCTATTACAGCTTAAAACCAGGTCGCCTCTGCCTGAACAGTAAAAGTTTAAAGTAAAGCTTCCCTAAGTTCTTGCCAGTGTTTAGGAAGTAGTGCGACACCACATGTTTATTTCCCGTAACTCGGAATAAACAGTGCCAAACTGACTCGAGGATACCACCTTCATGTAGACTTTGCACCTTTCCGAGTTTAACTCATGCCGCTGAGTGTAACGCAGGTGACCTGGGAAAATTACTCACTTGAGCGAGTAGAATCCAGTTTACACACACGCACTAGCCAGGCCAACATTTCTGCATACCCTGGTAGGCAGAATGATAAGAGTCCGCTCAAAGGTTCACCGTTTCTTAAGTTCAGCTTGTCGACTTGGTGCTCACCCTCTCCACCACGTTGTAGCATTGCAGATAGATATATCTCATTGGTATATTATGGAAGTATTTCAATTGTCTATATTTCAGTCAAGGATAGTAATTCATGTAATATGTGAAGGGTTGTGGCAATGACAATTTGTTTGTATTTCAGATATTTTCGTTTTCCCAAATTTATTATTTTTCTTTCCTCATTTCATCAGTAGTAACAGACGTCAAGTGCATCTTTTCCTTTTCACTGGGTTAGTAAACTAAAAACATCGCCACCGCAAGGCACAACATGGTGAAATGAGGAAAATAACAGAGGTCACCTTTGGCTGACGTGACTGACTGCTCAAAAACAATATGTTTTCAATGAGGAAACTTTCTACCAATACATAAGGAAGCGGGACCTTTCTCAGGTATCACAACAGTTCGCCGCAGCACAATCGTTTGTCAGCTGTCATTGGACAGCCTGCAATGTGAGATCACATTACTCACACCGACCAGCGCCCATGACTTTAATCTTCTTTTGTATTTTGGACATTTCAATTCCAATATCTATTCAATTTATTTTCCATAGTGTGAGGAGTCAATAGGGCGCCGGGAGAGAAAAGTAACGATTCTCTCTCGTCTTCGTACTTTCGAAGTGAGAAGTTTTGTTTTATAAAGGCTGCCACTCTGTCTTGTAATTTTTTGTTTGTCAGCTGCGAGTGTCAATTGTTTGTTTTGATGAGAGAACAATCAATCTCCAGACATTAACTTCTTCTTTTATTTATTGGCAATCCTGGTATCAACAAACTTTCATTATTATGTAGTCAAAAGTCTCCAACTAGCCTGCGGACCCTCACGGATGTGAGCGTGTGTGTGTGTATGTGTTTTGCTCAAAATACCTTTCTCCCGCCAGAGTGGTCTCTGGTTAATCAAGTGCTAACTGCCTCTGGGTGCTTACAAGAGCTCATCCCCTCCCTTATCACCACGCTTAGCCAGCTTACACCCAAGGATCAAGCCCAGGAACTACATCACCTATTGATTCCCAATCACTCCAGAGATTCCGAAGGATCTCTTCGGGGCACTGACTCGTCTGAGCGAGGAGATTCACCCTTGGATTGTTAAATATCTCATCCAACGTGATCAGCCCGCAACTGTTCTTATTGCTTATCTCAGCTTTGAACCTGCTACGCCAAACATACCAGCACGAGTAAATCCCAGGAACCGGATCTCTAATTTACCTGCAATTAACACGTTGACGCATGCCAGCTTTCTGCGCTACTGAAATGCACACTCTACGGCCGACTAAGCCCCATTTGAGCATGCCAAGCTCGGGGCAAATTCAAATTCATTGGCTGCTGAGACTTGGAAATTAAATATTGAAATTACGTCAGACTTTAATTGGTCAGCCACGTAATTGAACTTCACACATGAATTTATATTCTTCCACATCTAACCGAGAAGGAACGTGCCAGGGCAACCACGACAAAGATATAATATAATTTATTTGAATTATACTACACTACCCTGCCTGGCTAAGAAGTTCCACACAACCCTCAAGATAGCAGCATCCCTGAGACCATCTGATATCATGGCACGCCTGTTTCAATCCGGGGTGCAAGAAAATGTCATCGCCTCCACCAGGGGGGATAAGAATTTGAGCGGCGCTCCAGCAGCAGATAAACCAGCCCCTGTGTTGGAAAGCTACGCTACCCCCCGCCACCAGAGAATTGGTGACGCAGGGCGATATTCGTATAAATAGAAGTCAAGCCCCGTGGTCCAGCAGAGATGCCGGAGCTCGCCGGCCACAAGGTTCGCGAGCTCACCTACAGTCTGCGAAAGACTCTGTCTCCTCTCCTCTGCAGACAGAGCTTCCTCTGTTGACATTGGCTGGTGAGTTCGTAGGCGAGGGTTTGGACGCTGGAGAAGAGGTACCGATAGCATAGCTTCTTGGTGGCTGTGATGTCACCAGCCGACTTGGAGATGTGGTGGTGGAGCAGTATTGGTGTTGCCATCTAACAGTGTGCAGTGGAACTCTGTGCCTTCGATGCATAGTCTCAGTGGGTCGGTGAATAATACTATCTCTGACTGGAACATCCATTCTTGCCGTTGTAGACAGTACAATTCTAGACGTCTCTTGGTGAATCAACAATAAAACTCCGTTGAAATCATATGCAAGCTTACCTGCTGATGAGCTGAAGTCGGCTTTATACCCAAATAAAGACATGAACTAACTGAGAATTTAAATGCGCACTGAACAGAACACAACACTGAAATAATAAGTAACAATAATAAAAGTTGTACAGGTTTTAAAAGTAAAAATAATGGTAAGCGACACACAAGAATTTAAGTTTGATACATCATATTTTATTACATTTAAAGTAAGAGTTAGCAGTGACCCGGCTAAATAATTATATGCTATAAGCTAGGTAAGGAATAATATTAAATCATCAGGCAAAGGCGAGCCTGGGAAAAATTAATAAAAAGAATTAATTAACTCCAATGAAGATTCCTAATTAATTTACCAATTTAAAAGTCTACGCTATTTACAGCGTGATCATTGCAAAGAGTCTCTACCCAGGGGGATGTAAATCGCGCAACGACCTGTAACCATGGAGTCAAGAAAAGTTGACTGAGATAAGGGTAAGTGGGTACAGGTGTGTGATTTACCAGACGTGGAGAGCTGTCCCTGGGCAGTCACAATATAAGGCCTCTACAGTAAATACAACTAAAGTCACTTTCATTAAAACCTATTTTACCAAGTTTGGAGCTATGTTTAACCTCCCCAGCCAATTAGTTCAAACCCAGTGCACACTAGCCCAACGTGTAGAACCGCCTCCCAGCCGGGCATGCATCAGAGCTGGGCTAGAGCTGCAAGCAGATACTCGGCTTGAGATCAGTCTTCCAGTATTCTACTCAAAACAGTAACATAAAATGATTGTGACAGGATTTTCATTATTACTAGACCACTTTTGAAATCAATATGTGAAATATGTCACAGACTCTATCTGCATTTATTTTTATGGGGACACTGACTTGCATGTGCCCAGAAAAGTTGGTCTCGACATAGGGAAAGCAGATCCATGTCTTACCATTGAATTACGAGTGTTAGGTAACCATTTGTGAATACTAAAATGATTTCTTTAGTTTTCTATGTAAGAATCAACAAATTTGTAAAACATTTCCTTTCCTAATAATTCCACATTTTTACTTGACAGACACACCAGTTGAGTGATCAGGACCATTGGCAATGTTGATTTTACATATGGAAGAATAATACACAAACATGTATACTATTATATCTTAAGTAGGACTTTCACAAGTGCTCAGTTTACTGTTAACTGCCCGTAGTGGTTTCCAATTACATTCAACTAAGTGTTTTTTTGTTACCTCTCACAGCCGGACATGTGGCAGTTGGTCAGTTTTCCCTTGAGTGGGTTGGACTGGCCGCTGGTGTTGAGCCGTTCTGGTTGTAGGATGTAGAGGTCGACCCGCTTGTCGCAGGGCCGTGGGTGGGTGCGGTTGGCTGCTGACACGACCAGCGTGCTCGCAGGGCTGGGGTACGAAGGGAACAGCTTCGGCTGGCTGATCTCTGGCCCCACCACCTCGTTCGTTGGAAACAAGTGGCTGCCACTATCCTCCCTCGTTGGGTATTGGTCGAAGTTGCTAGAGTCGTAGTCATCTGGGTAGACAGAGCCTAGGAAATGAAGTAAGTTCTGCTTAGAATCTAAAAATAATGAAAAGAAAGTGATAAGGGTGGTACAGCCTACTCAGGGGCCCCTTTATGATGAATAGGAGACGGGATAAGGCTAACTTCTGCACTTGAATGAAAAGCATTTCAACTTTATGACATGTAAAAGAGATTAAGAAATGAAATTTTGATAGAATTTATAGTAGTGACCAACAGTCAACTTGATTCTATGACCTGTCACGGTTCCTGGAAAAGGTTGTTATTTTGAAGGGGTCATTATTAGAATTTGGACAGGTTTTGACCCACTCTCAACTGATATGCCCAAAAATTGCATTAAAATTTGTACATCAGCCATTTTTGAATGATCCTCGTGGTAAAATCACACATACAGTAGACAATCCAACTTTATGAAGTGCCATGGTTTTCAAGAATGACTTAGTAAAATGCTATACTCATAAAATCAAAACTAACCAATTTTGACCCTCTGAAAATTAAATAGCTTGTGTTTTTTGTTTCCTATGAAGTTCATGCATTATCAGCTCTGGCATAATATTGTGATTTTTAAATGAAATATTAATTCAATTCAATAGGTAACTATCTTCCAAATAAATTTATATGCCAAAAGACCTACTTCATATCCCCTAGCAGTGCTCAGTTTTGCAGAGTGCAAAGTCCTTTTTCAGTGGCTCCTTGCGGGAAAATCAAATAATTTTTTATTAAAATATTAATTTATTTCAGTACATACAAATCATCTGAATAAGCTTATACAATGGAGGGGCATATATGACACCCTTTTATCACCAAATAATGTGCAAGCACTGTGCTTGGGAAAGGTGTTACCTTGTGGCAAGCACAATGGATTCTTACGGGAAATCTGAGGTTCCGAATGATTAATTATTGGAAGTCATAAAGAAACAAATCTTAATAACAATATTCTAACAATTTCTCTCTCTAGAAATTTAGTGGGCTATACCAAGTTCGTCAATGGATGGAGGTCTTAATCAAATAAAAGAATAAATTATAATTTCCTTATTTTATTTACAATAACTACAGCAAAATTCTCTCAACTCAAATTCTCACAATAAATTGCCACAATCCCTAGTCGTCATCCACACTTCTCTTCGCTCACGCACACTTGGCCAGGCGGCCTCCATCAAAGACTGCCGGCCGCTGGGTTGCGGCAGTATATATAGTGTCTTAGGCCGCCACCTAGAACCTTCCCCAACACGCATGATGCGTCGCGGAGGGCTGAGGCACCAGCCAGTCTCACCAGAACATTCTTGCATCGTCTCTAAACGTATAGGAAACTCTAGCAGGTGAGAGGAGGTCTGTGATGCCAGCAAGTCTCGCCGCTGTCAGCATTCACGGGATTCCCAGAAGGGGGAGATCAGGAGGCAGTGAGCGCTTCGTTCTAGGAAGAGGAGGGGTGAGGGGGGCAAGGTGGGTCTCCAATTATGGTGCGGGGCAGCTGAGTCAGCACCAGCTGCAGCACGTAACAATATTTATTTGCTGCTGTCTCAAAAATAACATGTTTTCAAATGAAATACTATTAATAACTTCATAAGGCAGACGTCTCTAACAAACAAGATGTCCATTGCGTTACAGTAAACAAAAGTTTGTGAATATCTGGCTTGGAGGGATAAGCTTCAGCTGTCCTTAGGCAATGCATCAGTAAAATAGTGTGACCTTATTTCCTCCCCTTACATGGTGAGCGATGAGGGATATGGTTACCTATAAACGAGCTAGGCATCTGTTCTCCCTCTCTCTCATGGCAGACCAGGTGGGAGTGAAGGTAGCTTGGGGAAGGGAGGGCTGCTTCAACATGTCCACACCTCTTTGTCTCTCAATCTATGTGCATTGCATTATGAAAGCTATATCGGCTGTAGTTTTTGACCACTTTTTGCCAAATTTTTATTTAAGTGCAACAACATTACTACACCTATATTTTATCGCTAAGAGAATAGCAATGTTCAGCAGCCAGAATAACTGCAAAAAAATTATATTTCCTTCAAATGTTCAACATTTTTACCATAATTTTTTACAGTTCCGAAAATAAAGGTGGTTGTTTCGAGAGGGTCACTATTCCCTAGGTTGTATAATTGAGAGTCGACTGTATGTTTTTGCCATCAGAAAATTTTCCCCAAAAATGTTAACCAGATGTTCTCCTGGCTTTTAACTTTCTGTGAAACAAATATTCAAAATACATATTTTTTTAAATACAAAATGTTAACATACTGTCATTATAATATACATACTTTATAGTAGATTTATACAATCTGGGTCTGATTTTTATGGGGTTGCTCCCAGACTTTTGTCACATGGGAATCATGCCGGATGATGCTGCTGGTCCACATTTTTTCTTAGGGATCTCTCGTTTCCCTGTCCTTGCATTCTGGCATGGTGTTGCGTCATTTAACCAAAAATAGTTTAGCCTAAAGGTGTTTAGTCTACGTCTTTTAACCTAACAGTCGTTTGGCCTAACAGGTGTTTTGCTTAAAGTCGTTTTGCCTAAAATCTTTTGCCTACCAGGCATTTTGTCTAAAAGGCATTTTGCCTTAAAGTTGTTTTGCCTACATGCATTTAGTCCAAAAGGTGCTTCACTTACAGGCATTTAGCTTGACACTCATCTAGCCTAAAAGATGTTTAGCCTAAAAATTCATGAGCATCCTCCTATTCCCAGACAGACATTTTGCCTAAATTAGTTTAGCCTAAAAGACATTTCGCCAAAAGACATTTTGCCTAACAGTTGTTTAGCCTTAAAGGTATTTAGCCTAAAAATTCTTGAACATCCTCTCAATCTCAGGCAGGTGTTTTGCCTAAAGTCATTTCACTTACAGGCATTAAGCCTAAGAGAAAAGGCAAAACACCTAACAGGTGTTTTGCCTAAAACTGCAACGATCATATGAGCAGTCATGGGACACAACGTTTCTTGACTATCAATATCATAATTTTTTTGTGCATACAATACCATTGAAGTAATTTACAGGCATATAATTAATCTCCTACAAGGTATAGCGCTACATAATAATTATAATAATTCTGTAGACACTTTAACTATACTGCGCATATAGCAGCTATATCAGTAGGTCTACTCATTTTCGGAAAAAAAAATCTGGAATTTCAGGTGGACCTCGAAATTCATGCTTCTTAGTCATTTCCAGGCCTATAATTATTCTCCTACGTGATAACATCCTACGTAATCATTATAATTATGATGCAGACACTCTGATTGTAATGTGTATATAGCGGCTATACCGTTTTCTTCCCGTTTTCGAAAAAAAGAAAAATTCAGAAATTTGAGGCGCGCAGTGTTATTGTCTCAAAGACACGCACGTTAGGACATGCTTCCGCAGACTGCGGATGAGCTATTGTAGACACGGCTTAATGCACAAAAGCAGCCTTTCTTTGCATGCATCAAATAATTCGCTTTTGTTTGTTTCAGTTTTCCTTCCTAAAATGCAAATCAGACGAGCAAGCAGAATGTTTCACAACACGTGAGGTATGGATAGATCCCATCTGCAGTGCAAGCGTACATTCAATCTTTGTTTATTTTTATTTCGACATGAGCTACGTTTCTCCTTCAGGGGTTGAACCCTCTCATCCAACCCACGTGACAAACAACTTGCAGCGAACACCGCCCTTGGAATAAGTACAACATCCTTTGCCTGGAAAACATGTCCAGTGATGCAGATTGCAGATTAAAAAAAAAAAATCCCAATAGGTAGGGGCTAAATGTTTCAAGTGTTACTGCAGTAAATAACTTCACTTGCCCCATTAGAACATTGTTTTTTTTTTTTTTTTTTTTTTTGCTACTGTACTCTGTCCTTCCTGGAATAGCGCAGAAATCTATAACGTAGGTCTTGAGTTAAGTCCCCCAACAGCCGCGTTATATCGGGCTTTTACTGTATATTGTATTGCATACAATACCATTACCTTCTCAAACAAAAATGAAAGTAGTCTCGTTAAATATAGTACAAATTTATTTCATGTGTAAGTATTTACCCTGGCAGCTTTCAATGTATGTGCAACTACAAGATGAACTAAAATAAATCAGGTGGATGATGGTTCTTTGACGAGTATTCTGATGTGATGACTCCATTAAATCTTGAAACTTTGAACAGCCTGAATGACAGCCAAGCCTCCCGGCATGCCAGACGTACAGTTGTTATGTAGTGATAGATGTGTTTTTATATTATTATTTTTAAAAACCCAATAATATGTAGACATTTTAAAGTTAATTCTAGCTCAGAAAACATGGAGGAGAAGACCTATTTAGAGCTGTTATTGACATTGTGTATAATGAAGTTTATTGTAGTATGTCATATAGCATCCACATTGTTGCTTGGCATATATTATACAGAAGAAACCTGTTGTAACATTTTTCAGGGGGCCAGTACAATAAAATGTTACTGCAGGAAATGTTATAAGCAGGAAACAGTACGTATTACACCTGCAGGAACACATCAAGCAAAACAATATTCTAAAGTAATAATTTCTGTATATAAGTAGCTAGTCAAGTTCTTCAACTTCTTCACCTGAATCATTTGATGCAAATATATCAGTGATCTGAATTCCTTGGACCATAGCATCATCAATCACAGTGACATGATTCTGGATCCTTGCTTACTCATCTACACTTGGTTATACTAGTAATTTTCAGGACCAACTCCTCTAAAATCCTTCATATTTCAGGTATAAACAGTTTTCTGTATCTGTTTGCAAAGCTACTGCATTGTTAATGTCTGAAATTTATTTTGAGATACAGCAAGCAATACTGTTGTTATAAGCAGGAAATGAAAATTTGAACATTGCTGTAAGCAGGAAATGAAACCATTAGGCCTTATGGAGAAACGGTAGGACCATGAAATAATGATGTTATATGCAGGAAAATGTTATATGTGGGAACGTTATAACATGGTTCTACTGTGCGTGTGTGTGGATTCTTGCACGTGGAAATCATGCCGGACGATGCTGCTGGTTAGCGAGTTTTCTTGGTGATTTCTCGTTTCCTCCGTCCTTGCTTTCTGGCATTCTGGCTGTGACCCATTCTCACCTCACTTCACCCTTATCTGCTCTCAAGACCAATCTCGTTGTTAATAGCAACCGATACTTGTCCATTCCATTACACACACACACACGCACTCACACGCACGCACACACACACACACACACACACAGAGATATATATACACTTCGCTGATGAGCATGTGGGAACTCCAGCACTAAAATTTACTACTCGCATATGACATGGAAAGTGTATAATCTATGGGAGAGAATAACTTTGCTTCTTGCGCATTAGCAGTCAGGAATTTTTTAATGAATCATGTACTGTTTCTGACCAGTTAGCTGTGTAAGAGAGGTAGGTCAGTTGGCACGCTTTGTCCCAGCTTCTTTGCACTTATGTCTGGTTACTACCTGATTATTCTACATACAGATGTAATCTCCTACAGTTGGAAACATATTTTTATGGTGTTGAAATTCATTTTTCATCAGTGTAGAAAAATAATGTTAAAAGTTAAATTTTTCCCATAAGAAAACTATCTCAAACTACCAATTTGTCATGGAAAAATCACGAAAACAGAAGCTGTTTCAATTAGGAAAATTTAACAAGAAACTATACATACTTCTCATTACAAATAAAGCTAACAAATGCTACAGCAGAATCATACCATCATCGCTGGCTGAAGACCAGCAGGGTGCCCACAGTTGGTACAGGTTTGTCTTCATCGCTAGCCACATTAAGCGTCCCACAATCCACTGTAGGAACCATCTTACTGGTTGACTTGGCTGAAAATAATGTCAACATTATGTTGCAGTCAAAGATAACGACAAACTAAAATGACATGCTGCATTGTCTGAGTGATCATTAGGAGCTGGAAAAATCCAGGAGGTCAGCAACCATTAGGCTAGATTTTATAATCATCTATTACATGTCAAAAGATGTTCAGTACATGTCTGCCATCTTTTTGAGAAGAATTTCCCTTTTGATTGGACAGTAAAGCATTGTCTATTGTTCACCCTTCAGAGGTAAAACCTGTTGTATCATGCTAATATTACAAATTAAATTCTTTTACTTTGAATTTCAATGTCTCAAAGTGAAATCACAGGCAAAGTCAAGGGGTGGATATGAGAATAATATCCTTTCTTCCCCGCCCCTCTTCTTGTCACATAGCTGAAATTGAAAAACAATAAATAATGTGTGAATCATTTACAAAATAATTTTTAAATATTGTTTAATATAACACAACACTATTAAAACTGGTAACATTCAACTGCTTGATTTTGCATTTAATCTAAATGTTAATTTCCATTTAACAAGTTCCTTCAATCCCTCCTTTAAGAGATCCTATGTTAAGCCACAGTTAAAATTACAGCATAATCCTATTAAAATATTTCTGAAAATTGAAATATTAAGGCTTATTAAACAAAAAAACATCTTAAAGATGTAAAAGTACACATGTGTTTATGTGTTTGAAAAGCAGCAGCAAAGTTATTCCAGTATATATACTACTAAGCAAGACAAGTTAACAGGAAATTCTTAAAGGGTTGTAATTTCAATTTCAATTTCAAATTCTTTTATTCCAAAAGTAATTGTATTGAGAACATCATAGTACCATTTTACAAACACAAAATACAACTGTACGGGGGTTGTTTATAACTAGCCTAAGAGCATTTTCAAGCATGATGTGGGCGCTCTGGTCCAGGGCCATAGACAGGGGCGAAATTGTAGTGCCTAGCACCATCTCAATACAGAGATGATGGTAATCGTAGGTCGACGGCCTGAAGGGGGAGCCCTGGAGCCTCCGTGAAGCCTCTATGGTTGTAGGTTCATTGAAGTGCACACATGCTTACCCGCGTACTCACAGCACACGTTACACTTAATCATGAGACTGTTTGAGGCCGTCTTGCATGCCTGTCTCAAACTGAATGGAACTTACCGAGTTGTCACAGTCACTCTGAATGCTGAAAAAGAACACATGGGGTACCAGGTTGCTGGAAAGTAGGTGCTGCAACTTATGTGTTCTCTCGAACAATAAAAAGTCCAACACTTTCATTTGTCATCAAAAGTATTTACTCATTGCTTTAAAATCACACCCTCGAGAAGTGAACGGTGGGATTAAACTAATGCAGACTCGGCACTCACCGGCCTGCCTAAACCATGAACGGTCTTACTTGAAAAGTCACGTCCCCATGGAGTGGGGAAAGTAACGGGTTCGACCCTCAGTATCGATGAAACAAAGTTCCTGTAAGCTACATCTTTTGCATGTGCAAGTGACTTGCGGCCTAAATGCTGTGTACTGAGAGCAGTCACGGAGTGAATCTCTTGCACTACCGCCTCCTCTGAGTGCCAAGTCGAAGATGCCGACATGAAGGTGGAGTCCACGCCACAAGCGCTCGTGCCGGAATCACGTTGCCACTTGAGGAAATGTAATAAACACATTGATGATGAATTACAATTCCTACATAAGTACAGAAATTAAAGAAACATGTTGGTGGGGGTGTCCCCACGAACTGACAAGTGTCTGGTTGGTTGCTCAAAGTTGACGCCGTCGGGTGAGACACGAGACGAACGATGACACAAATACTTACTGGTAATTTGGGCACCAGCGGTGCTTCCCAATCACCGCACTATTGAGACTCAGGGTTCTCAGGGATGTTGTGGGTTCTGTGTGTCCGTTTCACCCGTGCAAACTTACAAACACGTTGGCAATACTAAACTTTTAATAAAATCACTGAAATGAACAATTGATAAAACGTATGTGGCTAGGACACTGTCACTACTGAATAAAAACATTGAGTTCACGGTAGACTTGTTTTATTAATATTGTATATACACATCAACGTGCCAATGAAATGGTTATCTCAGTCATGACTAGCCAATTCCACTTGGGTGCTCCCCAGCCCGTAATTAACCTAGTGCATGTCTAAACGGATGATATCACCGATGTGCTTGAAAGCACAGCCTTCACAAGTGAAGAAGGCTGACAGCCACTAGGGTGCACTGACGGTTTTTCCCTGAAGACAGGACATGGTGAATTACAAATGAAAACCCTTAATTCACATTAACAAGTGTGATTACTCGGCATCACTAACGCAAACTCGTCGAGGCTCGCCCTCCAGCATGTGGTTAGTGTGGTGACGGCCTATACACAGAGCTGGCTACGACGGGAATAATTGCACTATACACTAATTACACAAATACATAGACACTTCAATGATACATGAAATAAGATGGGTCATGAGATGAATATTCACAATAAACATACATATGTGTGAAAACAAGCTTAGGTGGCGCGGATGCCGCTGGACGAAGTTCATAGTGGACCACATGGTGCAGGTGAAATTGCAATATTTCTGCGTGGAAACGGCAAACTAAATTCAGATAAAATATTATTCGTGTTGAGCAAGTGATTCTCTTACAGTTAACGTTGTTACAGGCTTGTAACATGCCTGATGGCGGTGAAATCAAACATTACTGTGACAGCGAGGTCAAGTACAAAAAGCATGAATTTACATGAAAAATTCATTGAACCCTGAATAAAACTGACATAGAACCCTGAAATAAAAGATTGCACATACAATGTTACATAAATAAGCTCTTAAAATGCAATGATGGCATATACAAAGACTTGGCTTCCGTCGGCCACGTGGTTATATGTGATGTTGCCGTAAAATATTCAAACACAAAAATTACCCTCAAATGCATACATAAAAACAAAGCTCTTGAAATTGCACGTAGCAATAATGCAGAAGTTACAATGAAATGACATAAACATATGCGGATGGTGCCTGATTCAAAATGCGTGGGTCGTGTGATCTCTCTGACATCTCTCTCCTCCTCCTCGATTAAGTTAAAAATGACGCGAGGGCGCAAGAAATTAATAAAGCGGAAGCATAATGCTGGGGAAAATGTCTGGCAAAAACGTACGCAAGCGAAGGTTAACCGGTAAACTAAATAACTATGGAAACATAAATCAGTGAACAAAAGTTGCAGTGCATAAGTGACAAGTGTCTTATCTCGCCAGCTCTTCTCGACAGACTGTCCAGATACAAGCATTGCATGGACCTATCATGGCTGCCTACGGGGTTCACATAAGCAGAAGTGTTATGCATGCCGAGTGAAATATTTTAGATTGAAAATAAAATGGCACAAATTAAACTAGATATTTTTTTACATTTCTATAATTTTGTTACAAATTTCAATATTATTTTAATGTCTCTTTGTGATGGCGTTCATACCAAAATATTAAGTGTTCTTAATCTCGGTGCCGCAGGCACTTTAAACATTCATAACCAAACAATTAAAATTAATACAAGCACTTTAAAAGATTTTAAGACATAGTAAACACTGTAAAGACAATATAACACATTTTACCCTGAAATTAACATTTATAGGAAAGTTAAAAATTATCGGCTTCTTTGCGCACGTGCGGAACACTTGACACATGAGCGCCATCATGGGCTCTAGCGCCGCTGGCTGTTAGCCGGCGTCAAAGTCATGTGAGTGGGGAGTGTCACTGCCCTTGAATGTCGAATAATAATTAATATTGCTGTGATATGCAGTCCTCTGAAAAAGAATGACATGGACACTAAAACATGAACCCTTTATTAAATCACGTAATTTTGTTGTGTTTGGCACTTCCAACTCGATGTTGTCGTGTGTATTTTACTTCAACAACGCACAATTGGTGATGTCACCACACTATGTAGTGTTCTTCTGCGTGCAGCAACACTGAGCTAAGTGTGACTTTATTTCACACTGACTACAATGGAAACTCTATAACGATGCACTACTGTATGTATGGTGTTTTAAGAAAAGTTGGGTAATGCTATTCCCTATCTTTTCTTGTAACGCACTATGGAGCACAGCACTATACTTTGGTCAGCAGGCCCGCCAATGTCTTGCAGATTAGATATGCATATAACACTGCTATGCGGGTAGATCTTACATTCCCTCCCAATTGCACATGCATCTGATGGCGGTGACTATGTGGGGATGCTGTACCTGACTTTTTGATAATTTCCCCCAAAAGTTACCTATTAGAAGAAATTGTTTAAAATGTCCATTTGTGAGATACGCGATTCAGGTCAATGGGAAAGTGACTTGCTGTTCTTGTCGAACAGCACCAGTGCACTCTTGGCTGTTCTTCTCATCCTGGCATACTCTAAATGCAATAAATGACTTTGGTAGTACAAATGGTCAGAGAAATGTACGTGAGCGCTCTTGTTCACTTCAAATGCCCCCCTCTCTGGTGACCATTTGACCCCACAGTCATCCATGTGCTCCATCATGCTGTCAGGTGCAGCAAGGGGTTGGTGCTCTCAGCAGTCGGCGAGGCCTTAGGTGGTAAGGCCCATGCCACTGCTCATTGACATTAGTGGCTGCTGTTAAGGATGGAGAGATGCGGCATGTGTGTGCGTGCTGGGTGTGTGCCCACCGCAGCCTACATATGCCATGTTGACCTAGCAGCGTGTCCACTTGGAGCAACAGAGAGGGACTGATTTCCCCTCCACTGAGGACTTGTCGCTGCTGCTGCTAGTGCTACTGCTGCTTCTACTGCTGTGTTGTGGATGCTGGCATGCTGTGGATGCTGGCGAGGGTGCAGGAGGAGGTGGCCCTGAAGAGGGGCCGGGTAAGCCAAGTACACTCCCCCTGTTGCTTTGTCTGGCATCCCCCGATGCGGACTCCCTCTGCTGTGGACGCCCCCAAAGTCATCACGGCTGAGTTATCCAGGGAATGGTCCCTTGGAAAGCTCTTTCCCACGAGTGTCCCTCCCACCTTTCATTCTGCAATGTCTTCTGGGTGCGGCACCTTGACGCTGGGTGCTGTGATGCTGCAGTTGGATTGCTGGGTCTGCAGTGATGCTCGCTGTGCTGTGTTCTTGCTCCACCAGGGTTAGCTCTTCCTGGGACTGCTCTTTTCCTCCCACGTCCATTATAGGCATCTCGATGCCGTGCATCATGATGGAGAACAGGCTTCGGATTGCCCTCCTGTCACTTCCACAACTTTTCGTTCCATCTCTGCCTCCCAAGGCAATTGCTGTTACTTGCTGTCGAGATTGTTTATCCCCTTGGGTGGGCATCGCAGTGCAGGGCGTCACAGTGCTGGTTGATTTAACTGTTAGACGGAGGTTGTCACGGTGCATGGCTACTCTCCTCCTGATACTCAGTCGAATGAGATAGATTGTGTATAACAATGGCTTAATCACTTGATATGGTTCACTCCATGTGCAGAATTGTTTTGTGCTGTTGGACAGTCTGTGTTCCTTCACATACATCAACTGGTCAAGGGTTAGTCAGCAAGGAGGACAGGTGGTAGCGGCGACCCACTGGGCTCTGTACCGGTCCTAGGCCTCGTGCACAGCTTTCAGTTCAGCCTCCCTTCTCCGTTGTCTGGTTGTGCCGTCCTCAATCTCACCCGCTTCCTCTACTCGCCGGGCTAGCGAACTCCCAGGTGCTGGTAATTCCCGTCCCTGCAGGATGGCGGCTGGTGTATGCCGTGTTGCTTAGTTTACTCGTCACCTTATTGTGAATAATGCAGCAGGTAAATGCTCTGCCAATGTAGTATGCTTGTCACATACTCTGAGACATAATTGGGTCTTCAGGTCCTGGTTGCGTTTCTCTGTAGGGTTCGCCTTTGGGTGATACACTGAAGTGGTGTGGTGTGCCACGCGCCAACTGGTACACAAGTCCCTTCAGTATCAATGGTTTTATTGTGTTCTGTTGTCTGTAAGAATGGTGTCTGGGAATCCCCAGCGGGGATAGAACTCTGTTTCCAGCGCCCGTGCAATGGTGCATGCACGTGCACTGGAAAACGAGTACACCTCTGTCCATCTTGAAAAACTGTCATTGACCAAAAGGATGAATCTATTGCTTGGTCTAGTAACGCTGCCAACATTATGAATTGTTCAATGCTGTCATATATTAATGGCGCTAGTGCTGACCTAATCTCCGCTCTCATGAGAGATGCTACCATTTCCAAAATCTCAGTTTCTTTAATTTGGGAATGAAAGTGTCGGATGAGGTTTATCATCCACATTGTGAAATACGATAACGCCTCATAAGGGCCTTGTGCTTCTATCACTGCCCAAGTCTGTGCTTGCAACAACGAAAAAGTGTTTGTGAACCTGCACTGAAAAGCGGTGAGAAATTCAGTCCATTGCATGTCATAATGCTTCATGGACCTCCACCATGTTTGCGCAGCCCCCAGCATCTGCTCTCCCAAACAGTTCAGCCATTCTTCGCACACCATGTACCCTTTTAGTCGGGCCACGCAGGCTCGTATGAAGGTTTATGGGTCCTCATTGCTACTGCCAAAAAATGTTGGCAGTGTCTGGAATCGGCTAGAGGTCCTAACCATTCCGGTCCCTGGTGCGGTTACCAGTGTTGATATTGGCTGTGATGAGGTTATGTACGACTGTGGCAGCAATGTAAAACCAACAGTAGCTCGGTTTTCTGGTAGGTTTTCTCTGGGTACTTCAGTGGGGACCACTAGTGGAATGCGCTGGCAGTTGCTAGCAGTGTCACTGCCTGCACCCGGAGGTTGTGGCATGGTTATTAGTGGTGTGCTGAAGTGTGCTCGTCCCCTCCCTAGCCCGTTTGTCAGGCCGAGTGCTTCGACAGCACCCTCAATCAATGTTGCACTCTACCTTGTGCACCGGTGTGAGTGCGTGTATGTAGTGTGTGTAGGTGCGAGGTGAAGTGCAACATAGTAAGGCAATTTAGAGCAGTTAGCACGGCATCTAGAACGCCCGAGCCAGACTGAGTGGCTAGTAATACCACTGGAGTAATACAAATGTCTACAAAAAGTGCCTAAAAAGTGTTTGAAAGGGTTCTGATGCACGCAAAGCAGGATTGGATCACGTGTTCAATAAATACGTCAATTCCACAAACTCTTCCCAATGCTGGGTATCTTTTTAGGTGTTTTTATTATGCAATGTTTTTTTCTCACCTTACATATGTTTGTCCACATTATCCCATTTCATTTCAGCAAGGGTAAGATTTATGCAGTGTTACAGTTTATAGTTTTATAGTGTGTTATGTTCCATGCAAGTAGCAAGTAAGAGAGTTGCAATGTTGTTGTGCAGAAAGTAGCACCGTATGACGTGCTCGCCTGCCACCACCGGCAAGCATGCCATGTGGGTGAGTCAATAAGTGTATAAAATCAAGAGGGGATGGTTTGCATGTAACAGTGTTCTGCGTTCTCACACCCTGGTGGCTAGCAATGTTTGAACTCATCACTTCACTGCAATAGTTTTTAATGTAATTCGGAACAATTTTTCTTCGCCGCCTGGGACACCATCCCTTGCCTTCCCCAGGGCTTGCATCAACTGGGGAAGTTTAACAGCACAACTTAAACCATGTTAGCTTGAAAGCATTTTTCACAGCGTAACCTTCGCCGACTGGTAAAAGTCTAGCTACTACATGTAGAGTTGTTTTGCAAGAAAACATGAAAATTCTGTGCCAATTAAATGCAACATTGAAGTGAGTATGTGTTCTTTCATTGGCAGCCGCAAGGCATTTCAGGGTACGGGCCCTTAAAATTCCGCCAATTCTTCGCAAGTGTGTTAGTGTATTTTCAAACTAATTTTTAATATGTTTTATGTGCTGCAACGTGTGATTTAATGGGCGTATGGATGGCCAATAATCCACAACGTTGGGAATGTAAAATCTGCATAGTAATTCAACCACGCAACAATTAGCAATTTTGACAATAGGGCATAAGGGCCACCTGGAGAGCTCCTCGTTTAGCAAACTGCAATTCCATTGGAGGAAACAACATAGGATAGGAACTGCAACCAGTACAACAGGATATTTGTGCCCGGGTGATTCAGCCCGTAGCACCCTGAGATCACCAAGAGTCTACAATCATTATCATCATTGATGCCACTCTAAGCGACGTCTGGCACCTATCGAGTAAAACCAATCTCAAAAACTCACCTACAACCTTCACTGCCTTTAAAAATTTTTCCTTGACACCATTTCACCCAGTCGCACCCCATCAAATTGGCACCCTCCCGTGGGGCCAAATTCCTGTCCAAAAAGTAAACCTGCCGAAAATTCACCTGAATTTTCCAACATTTTTCCGGCAAAATTATTTCATCCTAAGCTATCATATAGGCTGTTCACAGTAAAGTGAGCACTTTTGAAGTCCTAGTTACTTTTTTCTTTCAACCAATTTATATTCTTCCATCACTAGTTAATGTAAACCCGGCCATGTGAGTAATAAAAACAGAGTATACATTCACCATAATCAAAGCCAAAAGTCCGAGAACACAATGAAATGTATTCACTGGTTATTACGTTTGACGAAACAGCTTCAAAAAGTGCACACTTTACCGTGAACGGCCTATAACTAGATTTCCTGCCTACCCGCAATGAAAAGACAGTGAGACGAGTCAACGGGGCCAACAACAGCATCGGATGTCTACAAGATGCTGGAAAGTGAAACATGTGCAGCAAAAGAAAGTGGGCAAAAAATGGTGACTCGCCGCCATTGTGGAGAAGGCAAGAAGGACGAGCTGGAAAGCGGCCATCTTGGGGTGGTGTGTGATGTCAGTCTTTATCACTCACCTGGCACAGTGGACAAAGGAACTGGGAGAGTGCACGCCAGCGCTACCCAACCACCGCAGTGCACCCGAACAGCTAAGCAGAAAATAGATAGCGAGAGCGGGCGGCACCCCTGCTACCCACTCCCCGTACCTGTGCCGTAACGGTCATCACTTCATATCAGTGCGCTGAGGGGACAGCCATGAGAGGGGAAGGCACACCCTCCCTTCCAATGCCGCGCTCCCGTGCCGATTTGCACAGCCACGTCGCGACCATGTGGATCACTGTTTGTAAAAAATGGCAGACTACAAGCATGTTGGAACTCAAGCACCGCTGTGTTTGCAGTGCGTGAGGCCAATCCCACAGGATTTTGTGGCCAAGTTTGAGCATGGGACACAACACTGCCGATGCAGTCGCCATTCATGCCTTGAAGACAACTGCGTCGCAGCCAACTGCGAAGCCACACAGGTAGTAAACACAGTGGAGAATAGTGAAAGCCAACAAACAACACAAACACACAAAACACCTAAATTACATTCAAAAATCACATCCAAAAATCACTTCAAATTACAGTTTGCCAAAATATTGTGATAACGTGTTGTGCACCAGCAGAGGTGTGATAATGATAACTTGCAGTAAATGTCACGCCGGATACCACTACGAATGCATGAGTGAGGGAGAACTGACAACAACCATTGGAATAGCATTCATGTGCTTCTGAAGCAGTACAAGCAACAGTAAGGAAGTTATGCGAAATACATAGAACTGTCTAAAAGGACACTTACAACAACAAAACACCGCGAGTGGAACCAATTGCGAGAGAAGGGAGGAAAACGTTGTGTAGTTTTACGGCTGTGGAACCGAATTCACAAGAAACAAGCAGGAAGAGGCGGAAGGAACAGCTGTTCAGGGCATGGGACTGCAGTGTCATGCATGCACAGCTGCAACGCAAGTCAGAATACAAAAACCACATGTCACAAGAACATGTCTGGTGAACGAATCAACACAACAGCCGCTGATGCAAGGCACCGCCACAGCAACCCAACCACAATACAACACAGCTTCCATTTCTATCAGTCAATACATATTACCCACAGTTACCGGGCCTTTACCAAACACTCATGTTCCCAAAAACTCATACCACAACTTGCCACACCATACCTGCAATTCCGGCCAATCACACCATATCCAACTATCCAAATCGACAGAATGCACTGTAATTATCACACAGTGGAAGCTGGAATGCAGAATGGAACTGCTGGATCTGAACCAGAACACAACCTGCCAGAACCAACGCAAGCAAAGACGCCTGCTAAATTTCAGATATTGCCCACATTTGAAGGAACATCATAGGAGGATCCTACCACATTCTTGGAGGACTGCAATGCCAGACTGACAAGATATGGTGTAAGTCAGGAGAAACAACTGCGTCGCAACTCGAGTGCAGTGCGATGGCACCAAGAGCAATGGGACAGAGACGGACAAACACGAGTCAAAACACACAACCTCCAAAATTTTTCGGACAACACCAAACAAATTTCCAATCAAATCAGCAAGGAAAGCAGAGAACTGTGAGTAAAAAAAAGTGGAGGTGAAGGGTGCGACTGAGAGTGTGGAAAGCCAAGGGCATGGTTGGGACCTGAACCAGCCACCTTGATATCTGTGTCGCTACTGCCCAAAGGAGGTATACCACTGGCACAATCGCTGCCCTAATAACCCGCTTCTCGACCACGTGAAGGAGGCAGCTGAGAAGAAGCAGGGAAATGGGATGCAGAGGTGAGGGGGCGGGAGGCCATTTCCACCCCACCCCGCCAGACAACACACCGGACCAGACACCTCAACAGGCCTTAATACAACAGGTTAATAGCAGTGAGTCACAATTTATCCGAACACTTGTAACAGTGAACGGTCAACAATGTTACATGTTAGTGGACACTGCAGCGCTGTATCATTTTGTACGCCCGCAATTTGTTAACGAACAAGATATCACACCAACTAAGCATGTAATACGACTCGCTACTCATGACCAGTGTAGTACAGCGTTAGGGCAGGCCACCATAACAGTTTATGTACAGAATATAGAAACTGTCACAACCACAACAATAACATCTGAAATTCAAGACGATGCTATTCTTGGAGTTCCTTGGCTCTCAGAGCAAAATACAATAGTGGAACATGCGGCACACAGGATACACTTTGGTGTGAAGGAGTCTCTTACGGTTTATACCCTAGACTGCCGCCCAGCTGACAACTTACCGGATGTCACAGCCCACACTATCGCTAAACGCTCACTCTCATTATTAAAAGAGCACAAAAATGTTTTTGCAAAACACGATGCACTTCGTCACACAACAGTTGCGGAGCATGAAATACCCTTAATAGAAAAACTGGTTTGCACCAACCTGCGAGGTTATTTGCCACATGAAGCCCGAATTATTAAACAGTAAATTCAGGAGATGTTGACAGAGGGAATAATGGAGCCAACTGACAGCCTGTATAATTCGGCCATTACGCTTGCTCTCAAGAAAGATGGTACATGGCGGATTTATGTGGACTACAGACCACTCAACCAATTAACACGTATCGCATCACCACCTTATATAAGTGTAAAAGATGCGCTCAGTTTGTTAGGACAAGCGAAGATTCTCACTTCATTAGAACTGAAAAGTGACTATTGGCAAGTACAGTAAAACTAGAGAACTGCACAAAGACCGCTTTCACCGCACCAGATGGGAGGCATTTTGAGTTTTGTGCCATGCCCTTTGGGTTGAAATGTGCACCCGCCACTTTCCAGTCTATGATGGGGCATGTGTTTTGACGGCTTGATTGAAGAGTATACAATTGCGTATCTTGATGACGTAATAGTATGGTCACGCACGTGGGAGGAACACCCACACCACTTGTCCATAGTTCTGGAACGCTTCGCCATCACTGGCCTAACTTGCGCAATGGAGAAATGTCATATAGGAAAAACAAGCATCGATTTCCTTGGCCATGTTGTAGATTCAGAGGGAAATACGCCTAATCAAGACCAGCTGTGGTTAATTGATGACTATCCCCGGCCAAAAACTCGCAAGCAACTGTGCACATTTTTAGGTCTCATAAACTGGTTGCGAGAGCACTGGTTGATGACAGAAGCAGAAACTGCCTTTGTAAACATAATAGAACAGTTTAGATCATGTACAACTCTTACCAGATATGATGCAAGCAGACACCTTTATTTACAAATGGATGCGAGTTGGAAAGGGATAGGGGCAGTATTGTATCAAGTGGATGAAAGCGGGGCGAAACATCAGGGAGTTTTCTACCATCACTGCACCTCTCACAGACATGTACTTGATGGGTACGTGGGTGATTTCACACTCGTGTACCTGGACAATGTGGTCATTTGGTCAGAGAACTGGGAACAACACATGAAGCATTTGTCCTGGAGGTGTCATGTGTGGTACTGATACTGGAGGTAACTGTATTTGGGATATGCTCTCATCCTGTACAGAAAAAGGAACGCAAGAGACAACTTCATCATTAGCTGAGGATGGCTTTCTGTTGGCACGACCCTTGGGAATTGCATTCATTGACAGAAGGTTTTCGTCCAGTCTGGGCTTATGCTTCACTACCGCTTGGGTGAGTTGTTGAGGTTCGTCAACCTCTACAATCACATTTGGGGTAGGAGGTTGTGACCTTGGAGTCCTGCTGTAGGGGCTTCGCCATGATACTTCTGAAGTAGCAGCATTAGTTCTTCTGCTTCTTCTGACAGAAGCGATCAGCAAGTAAGAACTAGCCATGGAGGGGATGGTCCTGTGTGGACAATCCGCCTCTGTGTCATGATAGGGTATCGGCTAAACAGAACACAGATAACCTCCGAAGTAGCTCTCCTCTACCAGAGGGTTTCCCTACGAGGTGGGCCCAGGCTCGTCATTCGGCATAGGGCAGGTGGAAACTGCTCACGAGTCACATAGGAACCGGCCCCGATTGTCCGTGAATAGCCTACTTTAGAACACTGGGGTGTGTTGGGCTACGACCTTGGCAGGAGGTCTAGCTGTGTCAGTTTCGGGTGATGTGGGTCTGAGGTGAGGCAACGGTGAGACGATCACTAATGGGCCCCGCAGCCACGGGATTGTTGTGACCTTTCCAGTTTCCAAAGTCTTCCTATTGTGGTCCATCATGTTCTTAGTCAGCCAAGGCTGTCCCAAGATAAAATCCTCATCGATATCCCTACATATCATGAATTTGGTTACCTGGTTTAAGTGACGAATGCTCAGGGGGAGACTAATTTTGCCATTGATCGCTAGGGTCTGGTTTGGCTGGGCTATGCATACAATGAGAGGTTGCGGTTGGATAAGGGCTCGCTGACTGACTGTCAGTAAGTCACTCCTAATGAAGTTCCCTGTGGCGGCTGAGTCTAACAAGGCTAGGCAAGCACACCCGTTTATCTCTATTGAGATATGTGGGGCCTCGTGTGGTGTGGTTACCTCTCAATCATACTTTATTTTCATGTGTTGAGGGACATGTTTTCACCTGGGGTAGCGGCCCCATGCACGCCCCAAAATTTACGTTTTCCGACTGGACAGGGGCCTTAGGGTTAAAGTGCTGTTGTGAGTCAGGTGGTTTGGTATTCTCTCCTTCCTTTCTCCAGCCCTGCTGAATGGGACAATCATGTTTAGATGTCTCCCTGAACAGTACCAGCAGGAGCGTAGAGGTTTCATGAATAGAGGGTGAGCTGTGGTTGCTTTGCTGTTCTGGAAGAGGGGTAGGGGAGGCGACCTTGGCAGAGGCACGTGCTTGTCTGTCTAAGAGCTCCTGCTCCCTGTTATTCTTTTCAATCTCCCTTGCTCGACTGAAAAGTTCTTCCACGGTTTGTAGCTTCGGGCTTAACAGTAAATTGGGAAAGAAGGGGAGTAGAGTATGTAAAATATTATGAATGCAGCTTTCCTCGCTTTCGTTGGGGTATATTCGCCAAAGAATTTGTGCTTTTTGGCAAATATAAATTTCGACTCCTTCCTCCAAACCCTGGACTTTGGAATGGAAATCCGATATAAGCTGGGCCATCACCTATTCTCTAGTGAATTGGACAGTGAGGCGATCCCTTGGCTGGCCCCGGTCCACTACGAATTCCCCGTACCTAGCCCCACCATTCTTTGGATTTGCCGCTTAGCTACCCATTATTTCTGGTGTATGTTATGGTCTTTCAATTCTCTCTCACATTACTCTATGAATGTGACGGGGTCTTCGTGTGGGCAGCCGCTAAATTCGGGTAAGAGAAATTCAGCGGTAGTTATTGACATTGCAATACTATGTGTCTTTCCTGAGTTGTCTGGTCTGTGGGACAAGCGACGCTGGCATACCTCACAGTGATATACCTGGCCAGGACCAGTGACCCACTCATCTGGCCAGCCTATGCATTCAAGGTGGAATTCTGCAGCACACGTGATGCAGCGGATGGTATATAATTCTTATCCATCACATTCCAGCCAATAACATTTGGCTAGTGGTCGGTCTCTGCAGGTAGTACAGGGGTACTTTAGACCATCCGTATAACTGGGTACATCCTCCCATAGTAGGCAGGAATACTGAAATTGTCTTGTGCAGTGGGCACAGTGGAGCATGTGTATGCCCATTCCTGGACACACAGCCACTGCAGCATTTCTTAATTGTGTCGAGAAATAAATTCCCAGAAATCGAAGTCTGGGGTTCATCATGTGGACCCTGCTCGGTGTCAGACATGATGAGGCTTGTTGGAGGGCACCACAGGGTGTTTATCTCCATGGACTCCCCGAAGTCCTGACTGGTAACAGGTGATCAGTTCAGCAGAGGCTGAATGTTGTGGGTCCCTGAGAAGTAATCCCCTAGGCTCTAAGGGGTTTGCAAGGTGTGAATAGCTTGTGTATCGTCCAATACATTGCAGTAGCAGTATGTTAATCATATAGACATCTGGCAACGTTCACATACACTGGGGTTGTGGGGTTCTATGCCCACTATAACCATAAAGGTTATACTAATGACCATACTGGTCGTGCTCTTATGTTTCGCAGTCCTTATTCCCCTTAGATGAAAATAAGAATAAACAGGTGCCACTTATTGTGCCATCCAACATGGACATACGCACTAAGGTAAACTGAGTGTTAATTAATGTAGCGCTGCTATGCTTAATTTATGCGCTCACGTGATAAATGAGGCTGGAGATACACATAGTGGGGAGCGTCTGTCTCGTTCTCACCATCCAGTTCAAACTACTCGACTCCCGCGTTACACCCCATGGTGGGCGTCAATTATTGTCACGTGTCCACTCCTCTTGATTAGGTAAAATATTTAATTAAACTATTCAGAAACCCCTCCACACATGAACTGAGAAAATTGATGCAGGTTGGAGATGAGACACAAGGCCAAACGTTACTTTACATGCATTAGCATGTGCGCCAGCTGGGCATGGTGTCTGCCACATTAGGGCAGGAGCTTCATAATAGGGGCATGCAAGTGTCCGCTCTGGGATTTGAACCTGGTACCTTAAAGGACTTTAGGAATCTGAAGTTACAAGAAAGCATGTGAGTGGTTCGTGTTTTGACCACGGAGGAAGACGATGACCAACGTGATGCAAGTATCACGAAGGACATTTGAGAAATGTCAAAACAAACAGGATTTAATTACGTGTTGGGGCTTTGCCTTTGTAAAATACTCGTCTGGTAGGTTTCTTGACAGGTGCAACACCGTACCTTGTTCCCTCCTGGCCATATTGCTCCTTGCTACATAGTCTGGTTGACTGCAGAGGATGGCGACTGAACAGTGGCCGTCATTCGTTGTGGTGGAGTGGTGCCAATGTAGTCCTCATAGCTATAAGGGGGTAGTTGATTGGAAGGAAATTTTATTAATGTAGAGTCCAGTCCTAAAAAGGCCTCCCTGTATTAAATAATAGTTAGATGTATTTGGCACGGTACTTTGGGTAGCTGAGTAGGAGGTTCAAATAGTGGTTTAGGTTTGTCTACATTAGAGGCTACCAGCTTATTTAGCTTGTTCACTAGATTTTGTACATCTGATTTCCTCCTATATTTAATACCGCCTATGCGCAGTATGCTGTGTTTGCGTGAGATAAATGAGTATGGCGAGAGACAAATTACTCAGAATTAACCGGTGTATCCGGTGACCCTAATTAGTGTGGCTGAAAACCTGGGCTTGCCAATGGGTTCACTCACGCTGCTATTCCTGGTTCGGCCTCACAGCGGTTGATGGAATAGGCAGGGTGTATATGTCACCGTGGTTTTATTCAGTGGTGAACAGGTGTGTCTCCACTGTGGGTTAAGTGGTCAGAGCACTTTTCTCTCTCTCTCTCTGCCCCCCCCCCCCCCCCCCCAGCATTTACAGCAGAGGCGGAGTACGGTGGTATTCTGTCACGTAATATCACAAGTGGATATTGTGTTTCCTGCCTTGGTTGCTAAAGATGTGATGTGGCAACTTTTCCTTACTATTATTCTCAGCTGACCTGAAGGGCTTACGTTTAAAAGAAGCAATACCACTTGAAATCAAAGAAAGTTAGTTTCAAAATACGATAACTTATTAAATCATAAATAGACAAGGCGGGCCGCACTATCCTAAAAAATTTAAAAATAATATAAATTATATACATTCTGGGGTGTTATGATCAGGGAAAAGCACCCTGATAGCAAATAGTTACATGAGTGCGTGTTAAGGGTGGACTAGTGAATTTAATTAACATTAAAAACCACAACTTAAATTATGTTTCCTCTTGAAGGCCATGTTCTGAAAGCATCTAATTTCTGTGAGTTCAGCACAAGAAGGGTGCACCCAGAGGGGACGTCATTGTCGTGACAGGAAGGATACAGTTAGGGAAAGTTATCAAGGATAAGAGGGAGGTCAATGAGAGCGGCATTGGCCGGACCCTCTGGTGGCATCGGCATTCGAAGGCCTCTGGAGCTGGAGGTCGCTGAAGAGGTGGTGACCCTCTGGTTACTGGTGGGATCTCCGGAGCTGTTGGTGGCTACTGACCATTGAGGACCCTCTGGAAGACACTGGCTACTAACGTGGAAGAAGAGTACTAGCACTAGCTTAACCTTGTTCAGATATCCCTGGCCGTTACAGCGGAGGACAAGGCGGCCTAGTGCTTACCTATAGCTGACACCTCCGGAAAATGACAGCGGGAAGGTGGAGCAGACTGCTCTGAGGCTCAGTCTGCAAGCTCTATTTATACTTAATATTTGAGCTTGTAGATACTCAGAAGAGTGAAGGGGGAAGCTGGCCTCGCCTCCAAGGGGATTGGTCTTTCTGACGTCACACATGGGTGCCTAGATCCTTCTGGTTGGAATGGAGGCATTAACATATCTTTGCCTTGCAGTGCGCTCGTGGAGGCCGTGATACTACAGCAAGCTGTGGTGTTCTCTAGTGGTACGGTGGTGATGTACCGTAACTGTCCTGGAGAAGAGCTGGCAATCTCATAGAAAGAGCCATCTTCGAGGAGGAGGGGGGAAGGTGATGCCTTGCAGGCACTGTACCCTGTAGGCCCATGTCCCGCCTCAATTACTGTTTTAAGAATGGCATGACTGTCCCATAAGGATTAGTACTTTCCAAGATGGGGTGCAGTTGCAGTGTTGAGAGTGCTTTCTACAAGCGCAGAAATGCTTTACGCGTCAATATTTTATTAAAAAATTTTACTCTCACGAATAACAACTTTTCGTTTAGACATATGTCTTTATAGTTAATGTAAATATTTTCCTGCACACATTCCTCACAATTCTCAAAAACTTGAAGCCTTTTGTAAGCACATTTGACGAACATTCTATTTCCATATGCATATTAATTAGTACTGTCATTTTGGAATCCCAGTTTTTGAAATTATTCCTAAAATCTACAGATGAGATAAAGTCTGTGCAGATTAAATTAGCATGATTCAACTGTTATTAAAGACATATTTTAGGCTTATGTAATGTGGGCATTAACAGAAGAATATAACATCAAAATTATGAAGCAATTTTTAACGCTAAAATGTTTAGTATTTATACCTGACAAAGGACGTTTTCGTATTTTAATAACAAAGTCCAAAAAACATACCTGTCATCCTAGTGTGAACCACATAGTTGATATGAAACATACAGGCAATTTCTTGTTGGCTGTACAGGTACTGCCTTTAAAATAAACATTACCGTGTTATGGATTACGCCAGTGAAATTACGGTAGTAAAACACAGTTACCTAATACTACATTAATTTTCACGCACAATATTACTTTTGTCGCAAATTGTCTAGTGTTTTACGATTCTTAACTAAGTTTAGGTACGTTTCATGCTTTTTTTTTCATTTAAACTATTCGTAGGTATCTTATCAAAAGTAAATTTTATTGAGTTTTTGCTTAGTGTTTCTATGCAACACTTGCTGGTGTTCGGTGACACAGCAATAACATTAAAATCCTCCAAAACAACAAAATATAAAACAAATTCCAAAGGGACACATTACCCGCTAAGGTATTTGCATGTAAACAACAAAATCCAACATGCATACTGACGTCACAGACACATCAACATGGCAGCGTCCATTTTTCCTGAGCAAAATTGTATGCTGTGTTCTGATACTGCTGATTTCACTGGTTCAGTAATTTCAGTAACATCAGCTATCGTTCTGATACTACTGACGAGCACTGATGATCACTGACACTTGTTTCCATGAGCCACTGGGCGGCACCCTGCACGAGGCAATATTTAATGCTGAAAGCATTAGAGCTGTAGAGGTTATGCAGTGTAAGAGAAACATGATTTTGGCGGGCGACACTAGTTGTCGTAGGTTCTCAGATATATTTAAAATGGGCATATTGCAAGATCATTAAATACAAAATGGCCCTTACTGAAATTCCGAACACAAACAGAACAAAAATGAACTCAAAACAGAGTTATATGTTGTTAAAAAATTTGCCTTTCTGTAGTCAAACAATTATGAATAATTGTTTTTATAAGAGTTAGAATTGTTTTAACGCAAGAGAAAAATAAGATGATTCTTAATTTCATAGTTAAATTACTTTTACATCATTTTAATGGATACTATTGTCGATTGTTACAAAACAATTAAGTTACTGATGATGAAAATATTTACTGTTTACTGCCAGCTGTTCCCTTACTGCTGACGAACACTAATGAACCTTCAGTGATTTCAGTGCTCATCAGCAGTAACAGAATGAGGCGAAAATCTATTTTTAAATGTGTTATTCTCAAGTTATACACACACAAATAAAGAAAGGACCAGAGTGTCAGTCTTAAAATTTATCATGCACAAAATAAAGTAGGAAAGATCCCTGTTCAGTATCAGTCGTATCACTTCTTTCCATGCTAAATAAAATACGGCAAGAACTTATTTTATTATGTTGTATGTATTTAGAATTAAACTATGCGTGTAGGAATTCATTTCATTCTTGTTGAAACATAAATTTCTCACTTCATATTGGTAGTCCTGTCTGTATAAAACCCTGCAAACCTTATATCACAAATGTACACTAAATTCCAATCACATCACTCACATACATACTTAGTAAAACCTAATGGTTTTTGCACCATATCTATCCTGCGTTGAAAACTGTGAATGTTGCACTATGAATATGTAAAATGTACTCAGCAAACAAAACGTTGTTCTAACAAAATTCTGTCAAAGCATAATCATGGATGTTTTAAAATCTGTATGTGGCCAGGTTACCCAAAGCTTGAAAGCTTTCTGATTTTTTTTTTTTTTTACATTAACTCTATACCTTCAATCAGGCAAAATGTGCATCTTAGTTCTTTTTAAATTAAGCTACTTACATCGAGGTTTGTGGCTGCGTCACTGTACCGAGACTTTGTGTCCACACAAGCCCCTTGGTAATTGTACACTGCCACCTTCTTGTAGATGCGGTCCTGTACCAGTGAATCCATGATTGTGCCATCAATCTGACCAAAGAACTTCCCTGTGTGATCAGTGTTCTCGGACAGAATGATGAAGCCATTGTTGTCGAGGACGTAGCAGTCCAAGTCCTCTGACGCACAGGTCTTCTTACACCCAGAGCACTAACAAGGACAACAAAATGAATGCACTGAAAGTAAAACAAGCGTGTGTACATATAAGAATACTGCTGGTGACCACAACATTCATCATTTTATATTTGTACAGAATACCATTCAATTTGTGGACATTACTTGTTAAGTACCAGGTATTTCTGCACACACAAAAATTTCGCAACATATATTTTTTGCATATTGGCATGTCAAAATCACAATTTTAGGGTTTTAGGATGCAAAAATAATACAAACTGCTGACTCATTTAACAAAGTGAGATCACACTGAAATAAGATACCATGAATTGCTTTGAAATATTACCAAAATTTTTAAAAATTATATAAAATAAATTTTGCTCACCATAACTTAAAATGAATTATGACATGACCTTTTCAGACAACCTGATTAAATATTTCTGTAGTTAGTTTTGTCTGTTTTATATGTACATCTCAAAAATACTAATATTGTTATTTTGATATGCCGTGATGAAAAAACTGTGCTGTGATATCTCTTTAGCTGACCAGTGACTTTAGATACTTAATTAACATATATATATATATAATAGAAAATGTTATGAGGTGCTGGATGGTTCATGACTTAAAACTCACAACCACAATTTCAGCTCAGCTGTAATCGCCATCTCTTTACCACTGACTTCGTCAGTGCCCCACCAACCACTACATATTCACAGTTACTACAGCTCCCTTTTTACACAGGTTAAATTATAGCAGTTATTTCCAATCATATTAACAGTTACTACAACTCCCTATGTACAAAAAGTTAAACCATAACAGTTATTACCAATCATAACTTTTCTTCATGTGCACGTTTGGCCTTAATCTAGGTTTCATAGTCCCTCAAATACTTTGGTCTATTACAATGTCTTCCGCTACGTGTTACGAGAGCAGCGTCAGTTGGGCCCATGCTTGCCTGGGTGGACAACTCTTCCAACTTCTGTTTTTCAATCTCTGCCTGCTTTTGGCCTGTTTGTACTCTTGACTTTGATGATTTCATCCCTTGAAATCCTCACCGCTTCTCACCCACCTGTACTACTCTGGTTCTCTCTCGTTGGCATCTGTGAGACTGATTTTTTTCCTTAAATTCGTACTCTCTACTTCCCCTATGCAGTTGTACTTTGTTCCGATGCATGAACTTGCCTTCCTCAGTCAATATCCTGTACGATCGTGGTCTCTGAGAGTCCACTCCTGCTACCTTCTCTGTCATTCCGCAACCCCTTTTTTGTATTTTGTGTACGCATTCTCTCCTGACCTAAGGGGCTTTAAGTATCTTTTCCCCCTATTATAGTAGTTTTGTTGTTTGATTTGTCGCACTTCTAGTCTAGCTCTGTCAGTTCCCTATTCTTTTGTTGTGTGTTGTGCTGAATGTCAACATACTTCTGGGTTTCCTGCCAAACATCATTTCAGCTGGAGATTTCCAGTTATTTTCTAATGGTGTGTTATTTAGCTCTAACGTAGCTAATTCCAAGTCCTTTTCCACTGTCAATACCTTATTCAACATTTTCTTTACTGTTTGTATCTGACGCTCAACTAAGCCATTTGATTGAGGATACAGAGGGCTGGATGTGACATGATTAATATTCCAGTCTTTTGTAAATTGCCTGAACTTAGAATTTACAAACTGTCCCATTGTCGCTGTGCATGGTTTCTGGAATTCTATACTGCAAAAAAAATAGATTTTAACTTATTTACTACTTCTTCACTGCTCATGTTTTTCAATTCCTCAAACTCAACCAATTTGATAAAATAATCAGCTACTAGAACATAGTTCTTATTAGACAAGTAAAAAATATCTCTGCCTACGAGTAACTGTGGTCCCTCTGGTACTACTCTCATGTACATTGGTTCTGCTATATTACTGTTTTGATAACTAACACACACTTGACAATTTGACACTAAATTTTCTATTTGCACATTTATTTGTGGCCAGTACAAATGCTGCCTTGCTCTGTGTTTACATTTCAAAATCCCTAAGTGGTTGTGGTGTTAAACATCTCCACTTCCCCAGACACTCGAGTTACGAGCAGTTGCAAGACATATTGAAAGACTTCAGAGAGTCTTTGGTAAACACCCTGTGCCACTCATTTACAAGTCATAAAGTCATCATGTCAGACTCAGAGTGGAGTAGGCATGACAAAACTGAGGAAAGGATGCACAGTCCCCCTCCACAAACCGGAAGTGTGCAATGAACACGTGTCTCAGGACAGGGAACACGTTATTAACTGTGCACTCTGTAGTCAGTGTTTCCATTATGCCTGTTTAGGGTGGGATGATGCACCACAATACACAGATGGACTGGAGTACCGCTGTGTAACTTGTCGCGAAAGGCAAGCTTTCCATTGTAGTTGGATAGAATGCCAAAGTCAAGGCACTTACACAGTCCGATGTATAGGTCGTGTATCGGACTTTCACCACACCTGTATCGGGTGGCCAGATTAGCAAAACACACATCTCTGACGCGTATACCAGTGCGAGGTATGCAGGCACAGCCTCGAACACCATCCTTCTAATCCCGGAGCTAATCACAGCCCAGGATCAGCCCTTATCTCCACCAAATTCCATCTACCTGAATTCAGGGTTAAACAACACGAGAAACCGGTCGCATTCCTGAGTGAATATGAGTGAGATCCCCTCGACCACCACATTCCCTGTAAGCAGTGGGTGAGTCGAACCCACAGCCAGCCGGCCAGAAAGACAAAGGACTGGTGGAGGAAGTACGGAGAATTTATAACGGAATGGGAGCAGCTAAGAACGCGCCACACTACCCACTTTTCTGGCGAGGAGGTTGTAGCCCACCTCGTTACAGAATTCCACATGCATATGCAGACCTCTCAGCAGGAAGCTGAGATTTATATACATCAGAAAGAACAGTTATTCTGGCATATATATCCCCTAGAAAAGGCGAAAGGCTGTGTACAAAATATTACGTGAACCCTCCTCCCCGCTTACAGAAATCTCCTACTAACACCAAAGCCACGTTCCATAGATGAGCTCATGGAATGCGTGAGAGACATTGAGCATAACAATAAAGAGCTGGAGACAAGCAACAGGCTGGCGCGTGCCGCCGCCAACGTCGTTGCTCCTCCTCTCCCCCACACAGCTGACGGCCAGCGCACCACCCTCTCTTCTCAACCCCTCTCCACCCCCTTGTAGGTTCTGCCCAGGGCGGCATTACCACTAGGACTACCTGACTCTCCAAGGTATCGGGAAAGGAAGCAAAAACACAAGAGCGCTAGACATCCCGTCTAGGTTCAAGCACAATTAATGTACGAACCAGGTGAGAAACGCCAACACTGGAAGGTTCACAAGGCCTCTGCCCCAAAGCTCGAGCGGACCCCTACAAATCAAACAGATTAGTATGGAGCAAGCTAATAACAGAGTCCTCTGGGAGGCACAATCCAATAGGACTGTACATCCTTATCTCAGGCAACTGACAAACGCATCACCGGACAGCAGGAATCCTCAACCGCAGGATCACCTTCTTTATACAAATAAATTATACAAGTTATGCCAAGGAAGTCATGTGTTTGTCTGTCTTTTCAACCAAACAAACATTCCAGCGCAAGCAGTAGAGAAAGACGAGGAGAATGAGTTTGGACCTTTTCATGTGCATGAGGTCAAACCACGGACTCCTCGGAGAAGATGAACACCGGCAATAGTAAAGGAAGAATTGCCACCTCCCACCCCTGTTAAGACATCAATCCAGTCTCCTAGTACAGTTTGACGTGTGTGCTATGGGGTGCAACTACCCAGTTGGTAGTGCGGAGACATTGACTGCCCTGCCATGCCCAGTTTAGCCTACCACGACAAATACTATACATTCAATTAGGCCTAGGAGGCATAAGGGGATTAGATGCAGTATTTGGCTGCTTGGGGGCAGGTTTATTATGGGTTGGAGGGGAGTCAAACCCCAGAGTGAGTCGGATAGAGGTGGCTTCCTGCCGTGGGAGAGTGATCCTCCTCACTATTAGGGTCGCCAATATGCGGGACGCCAGTTGTCCCAAATGGGTGAAATGGTGAGAGGTCTAATCTGATGTGGTGAGGGGGGTGTGTGGTCTGGCGGATGAAACTTTAGTTAGGCGAGTAGGTTGACGTGCCGGTACGAAATTTACCGAGGGGAGAGGGGCATGAGAGCGGGAGTCGGGTTGTGTTGGGAGTCAAACCCTAATCACCTTTCCCGTTGCAAGTTTAATATCACAATATTTTAGGAGTACTGTGTCCGCAAGATGTTTCACTCTGATGTGCCATCCGGACTTTAATTTGACATTACTGAAGGTTTTCTGCGGCTGGCTTGTAGGGTTGTCACGGGGAATAGCCTCGTCCTCCTGACTTAACAATTTCTCCTGTTCCTCGTATTCCGTTGTCGAATACCCAGGCCAAATGTCACAGAGTAGATGATCTAGCAGGGAAGAAATGTTCAGAGGAATAAAGGAAGAAATGACCCATGGAGTTTGGTCGTGACACCTGACCGGTGGTTCGTTCACAGATGTGAAGGTAGTGTTGGCCCGTGCAAGGGCGCAACGTTCGCTACGTCATTGCTTACTAGGAGCACCTTCTTTCTTATTGTACATCTGTTTATTAGAATTCACACAATACAAAAAGATAGGGAACAAGGGTCCGCTAACTACTAGTAACGGTACACAAGAATTTAACGTGATGTGATTCTTTATTGCTGGGATTGGTCCCTGGGGAGTAAACACAATAATCATAACTAATACAAAATGCAAAATTATATTTAAATTGATTTTACAAACACTGGATAAGAATATAATACGAGAATCACGTAAATCAAATGGGGGTCAGGCGAAAGCGAGCGTGAGGAAAGTAAAAATATAGCTACCCAACTTTACAGCGGCTAGAAATGAAAAGTATAGTAACGCAACTTCACAGCAGCTAGAAATTATGGGGAAGCTAATCAGGTAGGTAACACGAAATGCGACGACTTGTTACCGCGGAGTCAAGGGAAGTTGACTGGGGTCAGGATTACCGGGTTAAGGCGGGGTATACCTGTAGTGGTTGGACGTCTCACATGCAGGTCATCGGTGACGTGTAGGTCTTGAGAGAGAGAGAGAGAGAGTCTTCACAGACTTGATGCAGGTCTAAGGTGTAGGTCAAGAATGGAGGGTTGGAGGTAGGAAGTAAAGGAGTCCTTGGTCGGACTCGAAGAAAAGCCTTCTGCAAGCTGGGTGTAGGAGAGTCCTCGGCAGACTGGAGTGTTGAGCAGTAGAACCCTTTCGGGCTGGAGGAAGGTACATAAGTCCTTTCAGACTGAAGAAGATTAGTCCTTGCAGACTGAGAAGAGTCTTCAGCAGACTGGGGGTTGGGCTCGCATCCTCTTTGGTTGCAGAGCCCGGCGCCACTCGCTGGTGCTGGCTGCCGGGGCTGTATTTATAGTAAATTTTCTCCGATCAGCAGTTCTTTGGGGTGCAGGGGGGTAGCATAGCCTTCCAACATGGGGGTGCATTTATCGGGGTGCAGACGTGCTGCAAGTTTCTTATCACCCCGCGTGGAGGCGACGACAAATTAAAACCCCTGCCTCTGAGGCGGGCTGGCTGTGATGTTACAAGGTCACAGAGGTGCTGCCATCTCTCGTGATTGCATGAACTTCTTCCGGGGCTAGGGACAAGTAGTAGAATTATCAATTATTATATTTCCAACTGCGGGGGTACCTTTTGCATGCATAATTCTGGGCAGGCAATGGGGATTGTAATTACACACGTAATATACAATGATGTGATCGGCTACCCAAGCTTGTGGGCTTCTTAGCGCGATACATTAATTTTGGTTTGCCGCTTACATATTCTCCCCCGGAGCGCATATGGCTCATAGATGGAGCGAAGTCGTCTGTAGAGCACGCAGTCGCGCTGCGTAGCATTCTGGCATGCATCAAGGTGAATTGCCCTTATGGACCCTACACTCTACTCTTAACTCTTCTAACCATTTGTTAACTCGACCGGGTATGAAGACATGTGCCGCATCATAAATGTCCCAGCAGAGCTGCAATGATGATGCAAGGGCGGAAGCGGTTCCGCATCAGTCCAAGACATTACTTATAAGGGAGACTTTGTCGCGAGTATCCTTGGCAGCAGAAACCCAGCAAGTTTAAGCCTGGCCAACCGTTTACGCCTGTTGCAAGAGGGCATCGTATTCCCTTACATTCTCTCTCCCATACCAGAGGAGAATGATGTTCTGGAATTGGAGTTTGACGCGGCACAGTTACCACTGCCACCCGGCTCTGTTTCCTCCACACCACCTCCAGAGGGCGAGGAAATCTACATACTTTAGGACCAAACTGTGTATCCTTTCCCCCTTCGCACATGAACGAGTAACCCACGATGTTGGAGCAACTGTAGGGCAGATGGGACGTACAGACACCGTACTGACAACCCCCCCCCCCCCCCCCCTATCCAACACAGAAGCCGGCATTTCAGGGCAGCAATGCCAGGGTAGCAGGGAAAAGTGAATCCCACGACCTGTTTCTGTTTTGCACCTTCCCACACAGAAGACAGGAAGATGGACGACTCCAGAGAATCTGCTTGGCTAGGAACCGCATCAGGGGCTGCAGATTACAAAGTTCGTAATCTCGAGGCACTCCCACCTGCCACCACAGAAATGTCTGCCAACACCATGATCAGCCAAGCAGAGGTGCACCCAGCACCCATGGTCCAGACCATCATCCCTGAGCACAAAAGGGCCAACAACGCAACTATGGGACTACCACCTGGGCAGCCCCACAAGGAAGAGTTAGGGTACGCAAGTGAGATGTGGGACCACACCGGTTCCCCACCTAACATAGAGATCCAGATCACTCTGCCGGTCATGAGGGACCCGGATGGAGCACAGACCCAGCTGCTGCAGGTCCCTGAAAGCGTAGCCACCACCCCACCAATCAGAGGCGAGGATCCCCAATCACCGAGATGCAGCAGCTACACAAACCTCCACCCCACGTGATTCCAACAACGATGCAAGCTGGGGACATTCCTATTGACCTGGTGGACACAGGTCATATATCGACCTCCACCCAAGAACAGAACGCAGACGCCGATGACCAGCAGAGGGAACCACTGGCACGTGCACGCCGCACCCCTCTCACACCTGGCCGCTATCGAGAAACACCGTGCAGACCCGCCAGGAAGTTCAAGCAGCTAGCATCAACGAACCTAATCCCAGCAAAGTGAGGTCTTCCTACAGGGTATCAGCAAGCAAAGAAACCAGTGAACACCACAAAAGTGAGTACCCAGTTTCAACGTATAACTATGCAGCAATAATGCAAAAAGGAAAAGTCAATATAGTGCGATGAAAGTGGTTAAGTGGTCACACTACAGTTTAACCAAAGTGAAGTGTTTCAGCTCAGTCAATGCTCTCGTAGCAAGAGAACAAGAGCTAGTTCTGTTCACAAAACTAAACAATCAGTAAGAGAGAGGATACTGACTTAGGCCAGAGCCTAAGATCAGAATGTGTACATAGTAGACTAGTATAAACAAAAGTGTAATCTGTATAGAGTAGCTTCACAATCAGGACGTAAGCCTAAGGGAAGCATTATGCCGAAATGCAGACCAAAGGCGCGAGTAGGAATGATATGTCACAATGTTGGAACTGAATAACTTTATTTTTCCAAGCATGTCGTTTGGGGGAACTGCAGAGCAAAGTGAAAATTAATCAGCTCCTGGCACCTTAAGTGCAGCTATTTAACTTTAGTCATTTAGTCATTTTGTATATATTATTCTGATTATCTTAGTATGTTAGGAAATGTTTAGTTGATTTTGTATTTATATTTTGAATAGGGCTTTCAGTAGTAACGTAAGTAAAATTAAATGAAAGAGTAATGTAAGAGCTTAGTTTTAGGAAACACTAGCTAAGCTTTCATTGATTGCCTTTAGTGTGAGCCGCAAAGCCACAAGGGAACTAAGCATCATTTAGAGTTCTACATATGTGACGTAGTTTTAAGTGTGTGTGTAACATCTGACAGGGACGAAGGTTGGAGCACACTATGAGGAAAGTCACTGCTCAAATTTTGTTACCAGTCCATTCTTACTTCATCATATGTACATAGTAGTTTTAATTCCTTTGGTAGGAATAATAGTGCTAAGGGATATCATTTGTCAAGCCCGAAGTTTGGAGTTAGCTTAAACTTAGAGCAAGCTGCAACGCCTCTAAAGGAAAACTAGGTCAGTTCAGCTTACAATTCATAGTCTTACAATGTCTGTAACACTGCATGTTTGTAAATAGTAGGTAGTAAGTGACATATGTAGGTTAAGATGTCTAAAATTTGTACATAAAGGTTTTTAATTTACTTAGGTATAAGATCATATTTTATGTTGACACATGTCCAATTAGACTGACTAGACACATTAGTCGAGGATTTTATCCGCTAGACCAAAAGCGGCTTAGGTAGCTGGAATGAGACGAGGGGTGTTAGCTAGCTCTTATACACTCTTACTTCTAGTTGTGTATTCTAGGTATATATGTCCTTAGGCGGGACAAATTATGTCGATGCCAGAACGGATGTTCCACAGACGAGCTTCTTTAGACCAGAAGATGTGGTTGTCCCAGCCTAGGCGCACTTCAGTACCGGTCAGAAGTCCGGTGACAATCAGGTGACACTTGGTGTGGATGCGGACACATGGTGGAAAGTTAATTAACACAATCGTAGCAGGCGTGACTGCTTGTCATCTGAGTTCGGTGGCACAGTCCCATTCCACCTGTCTAGCCTGCATAGGATGGGATGACGCTATCCTCTGCCTGAGAGTAGGGTGAGCCAGGTGATGCTCCCAGCATTTTCTGCCACTCCTCCCCTTGTGAGGCATAGGGTAACAGCTCTATAGTTCACACAGTGCACCGAGATAGAAATACTAACAGTTTAACCCAATAGAGACTTGCCGGCTCAAGCTCGATAAGAGTCCCCACTGATCCTCCACTGTAGGCGGGCTGATCAGAGACATGGAGCTGTGTGGACTGCCAAGCCTCTACTGGTTGTGCATTCACACTAGGATACCCGGCAACACTGCAGGCCACAGTCACCGCGCACTCACCAGTGAGGATGGTGAGAAGCAACCTGAGTCTCGTGCCTCCTGGTGTGAAGGTGTTGCTAGTGGTTGTGGCATCACTGTTTTTCCCCCACGAGCACTGACAGTGCTGATGTGTAGCTGGGAAGAAACAGGTAGCCGTCTAATATGTATGTCTTAATTCAGTTTAATAAAATTCCCAGTTTCCGTCGACAGTGCACAGCATAATCTATCTTCAACTGTGGATACAAATAAATACCCTAGAAATAAAAACAGAAAGGTAGAGAGCAATGTGTGTTTACTGAGAGCTCAATAAACAAGTGACTTGTGCTACTTCCTACCAAGTCGATAATAGATGAAGGTAACTGCGTGATACCAGGTGTAGGTGACCTGGTTTTAAGTAAAAGGGAAATACTGGTTCTAGATGAAAAATAAAGGGTTAAAGTTAAACTGCTAAATAAAGGTGTCTAGAGGAGACAAAGTGAAGTTAAAAGAAAATGTTCGTGTTCGTATGTCGTCGGGTTGACTGGTCATCGACGTACGTAGTAAGTAGCCGCAAGGGCATACTCGAAGGTTGGTAACTTCTCCAAAGATCCTGAGCACTGGCGATGCTGTGGGAAGTTGCTAGAGATGTGGAAGAATGACTCCCAAGCTCAGCTGCGGCTGGACTTATATAGTGGTAGCTTGTAGGCTGCCGGTGCGGGGTGCGGGGGAGGTGTGACGTCCTCCAGCCCTGGGTGGCATGAGAATCCTCTCGTCAGCGATTCAGGCTTTGTGCCTCGTCGGGTGCGCTTGGCCTTGCCCAAGGTCTGGGCAGCTTGTAGGCGTTGAGCGTGGAGAAGGGGAGAGGGGCATGCCCACCAGGTTGCGTATCCTCTAGGTGAGAAAGAAAAACACAGAAGTTCCCGTCGCCTGTAGGGTAGACGTGTTGTTCATGCCTGTACAGATGGAAGGGGTGCTCTAGGTGATGAGTCATAATTGTATTTGAATAGACGTAGAAGTGGCACGCATCAATGTAGATAATAAAGTAATTCTCTAGGCTAATATATTTTAGAATTGTACATAAGGGTTTTCCAAAATGTGTGGTGTGTTAACAACTTTAGCAGCAATGTGCATGTACTCTGTGTAACCTTGAAACAGAGAGCTGCAAATTACTTAGATATTTGTGTAAAAAGATGAGATGAACATTGTGTGATATGACAGCATAAGTCATAATGAGTCAGTAAGTAAACTGAATCCAAGACGAGTGAGCCAAGCAGGCCACTAAAAGACTCTGGTATTCTAGAAAAATAATGAACCACGTAAACAAGTAAGAGTTTCAAATCGTTGTATGAGAAAATGTAACGCGTGACTAGTACTATTAAATAATTTTGTTAGTGTAACGTGGTACTTAAGTACCGATAAACATAATTGAGATTACCGTAAGCCAAATGTGCTGCGGAAGAACATAATGATGTAAGCAATTAATTCCACTATATGTGTCTTTAGTATCTGTAGTGTTTTTTGATGATTATTAATAACTCTGTTAAAGAACTATAAGCCAAAGGGGTTACATAAGAAAAATGATGATGTAAAAGTGTAAGTAAATATGCTCAAATGGAACAAGCAAAGTAAGTAATGAATGTTGCTTAAAACACTGATTTCTGTTAACAATCACTCCTTGTAAGAGACAAATAATGTACATAATTGATTTCGTTAAGGGAGTACTGTTGACTATGTCCGTGAGCACCCATACGCGTACCATGTTGCGACGTGAAAAGTAATTTAATAACGCTCATATTTCCAACAAATGTAGCATAGGGGGAAGTAACTAATCACACAATTTACCGTGCGACAACCCTGCTATAAACAAAAGTAGTTAACTCCATACTCTCTAGGAGCCACGGTAAATCAGTTTTGAATATCCCAGTGCATTACAAGCAGGACGAAAATTCTGTAAACTGGATTCGAACTTGTTGTAAATATGCAATTTTGCTTTACTAAAAGTGAGCTGGTGCTTAAAATAAAAAGAAGGTATAGCGACATACACCTGTATACAAGAGAGCAAATAAACAGCTCACAAATGCAACCTGAAGCCAGGTTCCCAACTCAGCTATTCCTTTCCTTGCTGAAAAGCGAAGCAGCAAGCCAGCCAAAGCCATCACCCGACACCCGCCGCTCTAGCGTGAAAAGAGAGGAAGGAAGGCAGAAGACGAGAAAGAGAGAGAGGAAAAGTTGTTAGCAGCTGCAAACACAAGCCAGATGTGCACAAGCAGAAGGGGAAGCCAGATAACTCGCTTAGTGTATGCACCGAAGCAGCGAGCGAATAGAACCAATGCCAAGCTAGATCCACAACCAGAATATATTGTCAAGTGATATAACCCAGATCAACCAAACCTGAATTTTTTTTTAATGTTCGAGATGGGTCTTCGTTGTTTTGAAGGGTGGGCCATTGACACGTGACACATTCCTGTGCAGTTGGCATGCACTCTCTACTTGCAACTTTGCCCCATCATCGAGCATCATAGGCTCACTCGAGAAAGTCTGCAGCACATTATCATATTAAAGCACGTACGTACAGGATCTACAAGCATCACAACAACTGAGATTACAGACATGTGGTTAATAAAACTACGATAACTACATAATTAAAGCAGTCACGTGGTCGTCCTAACCCCAATGTGGGAATTTTAAATCTCGAAGAGCCACCGACACCCTGGGTAGAGATAAGCTAGTTCAAGGGTTCGCTATAGGGGAGCAGAACAAATTCTGCTAGGTCGCAGAAGTCTCCAATGCCTCATGCAGAGGCAATAAGATATGTCAACGCCTCTACCCCAGGAAAAGGGTAGCGCAGCACTGAAGCCCGAATGAACAACCACTACGACGTGAGGCTAGCAATCCCCTTACCCCTCTGGAAGTCAACAAAATGAGATTTTGACCATAAATAGGAGATGCAATGCTAGCCACGAGAGCAGTCGTCGCCTCCTCACAGTCTGAATACTTCTGTTTGTGAATGAAATCGAACATAACAGTGAAATTATAATTGATGAAATCAGCTCGTTTTATTTATCGTAACAGTGGGGCCATATTCATCAGGGAACCAACATTCATTTAGTGTGTTGAAAGAATTCGAAGCTAATTGGAAACATTTAACACCAAGGTAAATTATTTGAATGCAACTAAGTGAAAAAAAATGTGGTTTCTCACAGAAGCAGCAACAAATACAAATTTGATAGTGACTGCTTAAGTATATAAGAGATTAAGAGGAAACTACTAAAATTTAACTGTCTATACCAAAAAGGTGAAGGCTACAAAATTTTCTGGGCTTTGGATGACAAGCTAAAAGTCTAGTAAATTTATGGTCTTCTAGTGGCACACAAATGATGCGCAGAAATTTTTCCAACTGCAGCGTTTACAGGAAAACCTCTGTATAACAAAATTGAAGGGAGTGAATATTTGTGTACTTGTTATTGAGGCATTCTTTATAGGTTTTAGCCCCTCTGAAAAATTAGTTATTTTATGTTTGTACCATGTAGGTACTGTCCAACTTGCGGACATTATCTGTAACTAGTTTTACCTGTGATAAAATTTTTTATATAGCATGGTTGTTGCCAAATGTCATGATAAAGTCAACATCTTACTGTTTTTGTAATGTACAACTAAACTAAACCAAACAGTTTTCAGAAAAATTAACAAGGTAGCTGAAAGGTATTGTCTTAATTTAATTTAAGGTAGGCTATGCTTAGCAAAAGTTATTCAGGGGCAGTCACATATAGAAAATATGCATAAAATTCCTTATTTCCAGCAATTTTTTGAAATTGCAAAAACATTTCCTTGTACAATTTTATGGACATCATGAAATAGCTCATAGTATCTCTTTTTCAGTATGAATTATCTCACTTCTGTATGTAATTGACACATGACGCTTTTTTAACAATAGTGATTTGACGACTTCAGCTCATACCTACGCATAGCTTTGTATTTGAGTTCACTAAGTTTGCATTGCCATTAATCATGACACATAATGAGATTATACTGTTTACCATTTAGGATGGACATTCTAGGTAGGGTAGATTGTTTTATTCAATGGCCCACTGTAATTATGCATATCAGGCAACGAGTACTTTTATTCACCGCTAAATCGTGCCTCTAGTAGGATTCTTCGGTTTTTAAACTCTTTTTCGCTCTCTTCAGAAGTAACGTCACATCTGAGAGCTAGTCTTTTTGCCACCCCCCTGCTCTGCGGCCATCCCTTGTCTAGCGAGAGACGTCAGCCGGCAGAGGCTCGGGCCGACGTGACATCATCACGTGTTATTTCCCTTACAAGGAAATATAACATGTGTTTTTCTGCAATCCCGAGTACCACACTTCCTGTACACTTAGCACCCTTCTAAGATGACTTAGCTAAGTAAGGGGAATGCAGGTAATCCTGGGAATTTACTCAGTCGAGCCAAAATACATTGTTGTCACCCACACATATCTAATACGACCACCCATTCTATTTACGCCGTAGGTAGAATGGTAGAGTCCACACAGGTATACTGTTCTCAGACCAATTTGTTGATTCGGTGCTCGCTCCTTTTTCACCGCACTGGAAAACAAGTGTTCCCTGAATTACGAAGACTCGGCTGGGACAAACACCCATGCAGTGACCCTCAACGGTGAGGTCTGACTTCCAATGCACACTGCGCAACCGCGCCATGTGTTGGAAGAGGGTGTCCGCCTATTCGACGGCCCACATGTGGTCTGACATGATATAAAATCACAAGGAACCTGCCTTCTCCTCACTAACGTGAAGGATATTGTGTATCTCCCAATGAGCCGTAGTCTGAAGCAGAGAGTCAAACATAACCGACTGACCTCTGGGCGTCTACATGAGCTAACCCCTGTCCTAGTAGTCTCCACTGCACAGTTAGGCCCAAGTGAATAAACTCAGGCTCTTCATCGCATGCAAGACCCAGTCACACCAGAGGTACCCCAAGATCTGTTTCTGAAACCAGTACACTTAGGCTCAGATGTACTCCCGTGACAGGCAGCCTACCTTAGCCAACCAGAGCATTGTCCTATAGAAGCCGTTGTGCACCTCACACCAGCTGTACTAGTTCCATTCAACCGCCCACCAGCCTTTCAACACGTCCTGCCACCCGCACCGACAGCGCCACCACGTGCAAACAGTGTACCCACTGCCGGCCCTACTAACAATCACGTGTGTCACCCAGGTATACCCGTCAAGGCATGGCAACTTCAAGAGTACGATTATGTTGCCAGAACCAGACTTTGTGCCCTGCCGCAAAGAAACGAGGCCAGTCCTGTACAATGGGTATGAACCTGTACCCCGCAAGGACTAGACTCCACGATCGAACGCCCGTCGGAATAGGGTGTGTCTGACTCAGCATCTGAAAAAACCAGTCTCACTTCATGTAAGTCTCCTATTTAATGGGACATCATGAGTGACAAGTATGTTTTAATTATTTGTACATTTCTGAAACTTTAAAATTATGATTTTGTCATGTACAGTATTTATGTATTTAAAACATTCCAAAAAATTTTGTTGTGGGGAAAGAGTAATTGTGGATAATGTCGAGAAGTTGAACAGTACCTATGTGGTACAAATATAAAATATCAAATATTTCCGAGGCCAACACCAAGTTGAAGGGGCAAGAAAACATCACAGGTTCAGAGGCCTGCCGTCTCAACTGCACAATCATATGTACATATAGTGAAGCTTCAACTGCTTGTTCATTGGCTGCTGCCCTAGTGGGTAGGCATTTTACCCCAGACCAGGTATCAAAAGGTTCAATGCCTTTTTTCTTGAATGTTTGTCATCGACACATGAGTCCTCAAAGACGGGTCTTATAAATTCTGATCAAATAAAAAATGTTTTTATAAACACATGTGTTTGGAGCCTGGCTTGTTATAAAATTTATTCACTAAATTTTCTGGTCCGTACAAAAATTAGGCTCAGACTGTAAAAATATTCCTAGTCTTCAGCAACACCGCGAAGATTCACAAACTTCCTGGATGTATAGCTCTGAGGTAAAGGACCTACCACAACGAAACTCACCGAAGATGTGATATTCTGGAAGTAGGCAGCAAGCGTGGAGTGCTGGAATTGGAGGCCAACAACAGCAGCAGGGGCATGATGCCCCATGTGCTCGATAAAAACTGCGTGGGTTGCCGTGACCAAAGTCTTGGGCCGTGAGCCAGCATCAAACGGCACTGAGAACACGAAGCTGTCTGGCTCGATGTTGTAGTGGTCAACAGCTCGCTTGTACCACACCTCGTCCGTCGCCCTGCGGTTCAGCTGGCTGAAGTGCCTGCAAATGCAAACATCACGAACATATGCATGTTGATTCCAGTTCAAAGTTAACGATGATTAGTTAATCTGTAGTGTAAATCGAAGAAACGGGCATTTGCTATGATTTATAAAAGAAAACTATATAATGAAAATAATGACATACAGAAATCTTCAGAAATAAAAGTTACGTCCAAGAAACATTGAATGGTATGGTTCTTAAAACAAAACCATGAATAATAAATCAAGTTTTAAAATTTGGGCACGAGGGTCGGTAGGTAAGTACGTAGGATTTACATCTCGTCGACAGTGAAGTCTTCAAAGAGGGAACTAAGCAGGAGGGGAGAAGGTATAAACATATTCAGTTTTTACTCTTCTATACAATGCCACATTTTTTTAGTGAATCACAGTATTTATATTCTGCCCATTCCAATGTGGCAGCTGTATTACTCTATCTGTCAATGAACTTTTACAAATAAGTGTCACAATCATCCATCATTTGATTTCCCATTTAAAAAACATTTATTTTATTTACATTTTTGTAATATAAGCAATTTTTCCCACTTTATAATAAATATACTAACTATCACTCTTTTTTGTCTGCTTTGTAAATGCTTCCTGTCTTATGTTTTTTGGCACCTGGTACATAGAAATTTTGCCTGATCTACCATGTATATCATTTTGTACAACACTCGTTACCTGATGTGTTTTACACTGCAAAGAAAAAAAAGTGTATACAGCACATTTACTTTCCTAGCATGAGCACACAGTCTTTGAGTGTTTGAGAACTTAATAAGATGCAACTAACAGTTCCAGGTACTATATTTGTCCTTAGAAATTATAAAACAACGTAAAAGGTATTTTCTACCAGTCATACTGTGAACTGACTAGCCAATAAATGGTTTTGACTTTCACTGAGAATGTTTATTTCTTGTGCCACCTTGGAATGGATCAAGTCTGTACCAGCTTTATAAATTAGCATATTGGGCACGTGTCTAGGGGTGCAAGAGGTTTGGGGCGCAATATCTGAGCAAAAAAAAAAATACAGTATCCCTAATAAATATTGTAATAAAGCTGTGAGATACACTCATGATTTATATTTGCAAGTAATATTCATAATAGCTGGGTATGAGTGAAGGTTAGTAGAACTGAACTCTGTATGTAGGAGAGAGGGTGCTTGCCTAGGACGATTTTAACGTTGTAGGCCTGGATCAAGTATAAAAATAGCTGCAAAAAATGTTTGAGTAAGATGTTAAACTGGCACACTGTTATGGTCTGACAGCCACAGCCATTATCATGTATTGCAGAGAAAATCATGATGTAGCCATTCAGGCAATAAGTGAGCATGATGCACTTCTGTAAATCATGTATGTATAAAGTATTATGAATAATGTATACTTGTAAACAGCTACTGAAGTAGTATGATGAATCATGAGGTGTTTGATTACAATCTTTGCCAGATTATCTGGCCTTGATCTATCCAAGGCATCTGAAGACAGACTGAAATACTGTACCAGCCAAGGTGTAAAATTTCATAAAAAATTGTGAAAATAAGAGCAGTGCACCTTCATATCCGACACCTAGGCTTCACACACTTGATCAACTGTTTTGTTTGGCTGCTCTGTAACAGTTGTGACATCAATTATTATGGTCAGTGGTGTTTGCAGGTTCCTGGCCACAGCTCTGGCCTCCAGTGCTGGGTGACAGTCATCCAGACTGTTCAACCTCATAGGTCACTTGGCCCGCCACCCTGCCCTATGGTACGGCATCACACCAGAAGAAGTCGGGTGGGATGCCATGAAAGAGTTAATGAAGAATATGTCATCATACTTATATGACATTACATTACCATCAACTGCAAAGATATAGATTTTTTTTATATATAAAAAGTGTCATTAGTCAACTGCGTAACTCTGGCTGCTGAATGGCTACCTGGCCACTATATGTCAGCAGAAATATTTCTGACTTCTAGTTCAAACTGGTCTAGACACGGAGGACAACTGCATATTCCATGGGCCATACTAGCCCCTGGAGTCGACACAAAAATCAGAAATTCCTCAATTTAAATCATGTTGCAAATAGGATGCTTTGTGGCAGGTGAGCTTCACAAACACATCCTAGAAAAGGAAATGTACCAGATGCTTTACTGGCAGTTGATTAACTCTAAAACTGCAACTCTGATGAGCCCATGTGTCAGCTACTTGACTGAGAAGCACAACGTAGCTTCGCCACTCACTTAGAAGATGTTAATGCATGTTGCCCTCTTACTACTAGCATATCAAACACTTTGGTGACTTATGCAAGCATAGCATTGGGCTAAACAACTGTGTGCTTGTAACAAGCATTAAGTACTGCGAACAACAAATATGACTGGTTGTGGTGAACTGCTCACCGAACCAGGAAGACAAAAAACAAATAAAATGTCTGATTACAATAGTGGATAACAGATACCATATTTTCATACAGTGCTGACCACTCTGCAAAGACTGTATTGGCCAGTGGTGTGGTCTGTATACCTGCTATGCTGTTTCAGTTTGTGCACTGGTAGCAAAAATTTAATCACTGACCGCTGGTACAGTCCAATGTTGTTATCACTCGGCACCATATAACAGTTGTGGACTCGCCAATCTCTAGTTTCCAGCCCTCTACTACTGAAGTAAGACTGTCATAGGTGGTACAGGACAAGGGAACAAAAAATGCCCTTAAAGGGTGGTGCCAATGTGGCACACAGCTACTCTCCCACCAACTACTTTTTAGAAGTTTCACCTACAATAATTAAGCTGTCCTTAACATTAATCTATATATCTAACTAAAATTAATCTAATATTAATCTCTCTCTTGCCAAGGGCAAGGGAGAGAACTGTTTGTGCTCACAAACACACACTGATGGATCGTCCCTTGCGTAGTCTGTTGGACTAGTATCACTGGTTTATTGGTTGTCTGCACAGAACTTTGTTGCAGTTATGTTGGGACAGTGTGGCAGCTGTGTTGGAGATGACAGTAAGTGGCAAGATGGCAGCACGAGTGTTGTGCATGATGAGTAACAGCAAGGTTAAAGAGTGCAAACTAAACAAATTGGAGACGATGATGGGATGAGAGTGTTTGCGAATTCGAAGTTGGAGTTTTGTAATGTAATGAATTCATAGGGAGTTGGAGTTTCGGGTATAGTGTAAACACGTCGTTTGGAAAAATTGAAGAGTATCGGGAGGATGAGGTGGAATTTGAAAACTACATAGAAAGGCTGGAACATTACTGTAAAGCTAATAAGGTGAAGGAAGATGAGTGGTGCAGTTTGTTTTTAACACTTATCGGGCCAAAAACGTACAATGTGTTGAAGAATTTGTGTGTTCCGAATAAGCCGGGGACGAAAGCATACAATGAACTGACATAAATTTTGTTGACACATTACGCACCTAAGAAGATACTCATAGCGAAAAGAGTAACGCTGTTATGTCGTAAACAAAGAGATGGTGAAAGCATGTCGGAATACGCAGTGGCTTTGCAGAAACTTTCAATGTCGTGTGACTATAAACAATTCCTGGATGAGGCGTTACGCAATATGTTTGTGGGCGGGCTACGAAATGAAGATATGGTTCAGCAGTTGCTAGTGGAGGGAAATTTGGACTTTCAGACAGTCCTAGAGAAGGCACTGATCAACAAGTAAAGGTATTTTGTCCGACGGCAACTGGAAGCCAAGTGACAAATCAGGTAATGGGGACAGCTGCAGAAGATACCTATGCAATCAGGGGACGCACTTTTCCATGGAGCATTACAAATAAGAAGTCAGGAATTTAAAGGGGGGAGGGGGGCACCAAAGAAGTGTTATAGATGTGATAGTGTGGAACACCTGGTGGCAAAATGCCCATTTGTGGATTATAAGTGTCGCAAGTGCAGAAAACAGGGACACACACAGTGTATGTGTGTGTGTCGGGTCGAAGTGTAAACGGTATCATGAAAAAGCGTGAGGGAAGAGCTGAGAGAGAAGCCGGGCTATTGAAAAGAGTTTTCTGGGAATGGAAAGAAACGAATGAAGACTTGGCAGGCCTATGTAATAGAGCATTCAATAAGGACATGGGAAATGATAAATACACAAACAGCTTACAGGTTGGAATTAATATAAATGGCCATCAGGAGATGATGTTGATTGATACAGAGGCCGTTGTGTCAATTTGTTCTGAGTCAACATATAAGGAAAAGCTGGTCTCAGTAAGGTTAAGTAAATCAAGGATGGCCTTGCGAACATACTTGGAGGAGCCATTACCGATTATATGAGAATGCATGGTACCAGTAAAGTATCAGGAGTTTGAGGGTATTCTACCGTTGGTAGTAATTGATAGTAAAGGAAAACTGTTGTCCACACTGAAGGGTAGAAATTAGTTGGGGCAGCTGAAACTAGATTGGCAAGAAATTGTCAGGGTGAGCAAAAAGGTGGAAATGGTGAACCAGCTAAAATACAGCACAACATTAGTATGGGAAGAGTTGATCCAGGGGCTCAGACAGAAATACTGGGTTGTCTTCCAGCCGGATGTGGTGACCATTAAAGGGACAAAGGTTCAAATCAGGTTATGGGAGGGAGCACCCATAGTGTTCTGCAAAGCATGGCCTGTGCCATTTGCAATGAGAGAGGTTGTGGAAAGGGAACTGGACAGAATGGTAAAAAATTGGATCATTTAGACAGTGAGGAAATCAGTGTGGGCAACACTGGTAGCATGTATGAAAAAACAAGATGGAAGTGTACAAATATGCGCAACTTTTAAAGTGACTTTGAACCCCACTGTGGAACAGTAACATTATCCATTGCCTAGCTCTACTGAGACTTTTAATGTTCTTTCTGGAGGAAAAGTGTTTTCGGTGGTGGATTTGTATTCGGCATATTCCCAGCTGGCAGTGGGGATGGACAGCCAGCCCTTGCTGACTATAAACACTCATAAATGGCTGTACCCTTTGGTCTTTCCAGCACCCCAAGTATTTTTCAGGCTACCATAGACCAAATTCTGGCTGGGCTATCAGGGGCGATAGTATACTTAAATGATATTTTGATTGTAGGGGAATATGTGGAGGATGGGTTTGAGAAGTTGGAAGCAGTACATAAACAATTGGCAGAGTTTAACATTAGAATCAGAGGGGATAAGTGCAAGTTCCTTTGTGACAGTATAGTTTACTTAGGCCATAAAATTGATGACCAAAGTATCCGGGCAACACAGTAGAAGACCAGAGCTATTGTGGAAGCACATGCCCCAAGGAATGTGATGGAATGGTTGTATTTAGGGCTGTTGCAATTTTATGGTAGGTTTATGTCGAACCTTTCGACTGTGCTGTTCCCGTTACATAAACTGTTGCATCAGGATACACAATGGAGTTAGCCAGACAAGTGCCAAAGAGCATTTGAAAAAAAGAACAGAGTTACTACTAAAGAACCCAATCCTAGTTCCATCTGACCCCCGGCTGCCAATTGTGGCAACTACTGATGCAAGTGCTTACAGAGTGGGAACAGTTATCCCACATATTATTCCAGAGGGGGAGGTATGGCCAAGTGCATTCGCAATAACAATATTAACTAGTGCTGAGATGGCCTATAGTCAGGTGGAATGAGAAGTGTTTGGAATTATTCTCGCAGTGAAGAAATTTTGTTTTGTTGTTATCTATACGGCAGGCCCTTTACCTTGGTAACAGATCACCAGCCATTGACCACCTTGTTTGGTAGTAAGAAGGCTATACCACTGATGGTGGCCAAAAGAATACAGCATTGGGGTGTTCTACTTGGAGCGTATCAGTATGAGATCAAATACAAGAAGGGCGTACAGATCGCTCATGCTGATGGGTTATCCAAGTTACTACAGCCCAGTATAGAAGTGGCAAATAATTCACAGATGGCAGAGGGTGAGTCAATAATGTTCTTTGCCTTGCTGATGCTAGTCCAATAAAGGCAGTGATATAGCTAAAGAAACGTAAAAAGATCCCCTTCTGCATCAGGTAAGGGAGTATATATGGCATAGCTAGCGGACTGAGGTACCACCAGGACTCGTAGTCTACAAGGCTAGGCAGCTGGAGCTGTCTGTGGAACAAGGATGCATCATCTGTGGACATTGGGTGGTAATCTCAGCTGTTCTGCAGAAGGAGGTAATGCAGTTACTCCATGAAGAACACCCGGGTATGTCAAGCATGAAAATGTTGGCACGTAGTTTAGTGTGCTGGCCAAACATAGATGGGCAAGTGGAGGAGATGGTTACGCAGTGGACTGTATGTCAATCTGTTAAAAATTCACAAGCACCCGGCCTACTTCAGCCATGGACGTGACCGAGTCGCAGATGGCAGAGGATTCATGTCGATTTTGCGGAGGCTGGGAACTCGCAGTTCTTATCGGTTGTGGACACACATTCCAAATGGTTGGAGGTGTTCATTATGCCCTCAACAACAGCCTCCCAAACAATAGCATAGTTGAGAACGCTGTTTGCATCATGTGCTGACACCTCCATACCATCCACAATCCAAGTGCCATAGAACGTCAGGTGGGAACATTGAAACAAACCCTTCGAAAACAGTAGGAGTTGTGGCCATGGCGAAAGTCAAAAATCGCACACGTCTGGTTCATGTTGAAAATTTAAAAAGGTGTCATTTTTCCCCTCGGTCCGGTCAGAAGCAGTCACCGCCTGACAGGCACATACCACTACCAACGGAAAGAGGAACAAGGTTACGGGAAACACACAGTGAGTCTGCAGTCAGGACAACAGGGGAAGTCATGAACGCAACAGGCTTGGCAGAACCGAGCCCTGCAAAGAATGCTGCATCACCAGCTAAGGACGAGTTGGTCGACATCCCATGGATTTCATGCAGCGGGGGAGTCTGCATCGCAGCCTTCACCAGAGTTTCAAGCATTTCCAGCGACAAGGCGCCCAAACAGAAATTGCAGGCCACCATATAAGCTAAATCTGTAAGGTTAAAGTGGAAACAAAAATGCAGAGGAAGAAGTGGAAGTATTGTGGTTATGTTACAAAGTGTGGCAGCGGTGTTGGAGGCGACAGTAAGTGGCAAGATGGTGGCACGAGTGTTGTGCCCGACGAGTAACAGCAAGGTTAAAGAGTGAAAATATAACAAACTTGTAGGTCCTATGGGGAGGTTTCTGGTTCCCTGTGCTGGGGCACTGGTATGTACTGCTGTTAAGAATGTTGAGAATCACTGCCAGATTGATGGAGCCAAATTTCTGGTTCCCCAAGCTTAGCTACAAGAGATGAAAATCTGTACACTAATGTGGTCACTTATTAGTAGTAATGTAATTGATGCTGCAACAAGGTCTCTACCAGACCCAGTTCCCTGGGGTATAAGTGGTTCTCAGCCTGAAAAGTGGATTGTTAGCTTCTTTGTATGTTTGGCTTTCCGAGAAGTGGGACTTGGCAGTGTGTTATCTGGATTGGGCAGATCTTCATGTCAGAGACTGATAGCACCCTTCTCTGGACTCCCTGGACATTGTAGCTTTAGTCCATAGTAAAGGGTTTGGGAACTCTCTTCTTGCCTGCTGATAGTGGATATCTCTGGTTTCCAGAAAAGGGGAGTGGACCTACAGGTTAAACTGTCTACATGTATTTTTTTAACATTTTTATTACATGTTTCGAGTGGTTCCAAATGGTGACAAGGCATTAGTAGAGGGGACACTATTCATTCTGAAATGGGAAGGAATTGGTTGGAACCTGTATTAAGCAGCCATCCCAACATTCACCTAGAGCAATTTTGGAAAATCCTGAAAAATTAAAACCAGGAAGACTGGATTGATAAGGGAACCTGGGTCTTCCTGAACGAAAGATGGGTAGTTTTACAATTGTGCAACCTCACTCGATAATGTAGCAGCTTTCTCAGGCTGCAGGCTGAAAGGGTACCTTTGGGATTCTTACAGTATTTTTGGGTTGGATGTCGACATAAATTTTAAACACAGTTGTTCTTCAAGGTCATCTTCACATGCGTGTATAATCTCCTGGGAAACATGTGGGACCGTAGTGCACAGTTGTGAATGGATTTCATTATAGTAATCATTGGTGACCTGCACATCACACTGTTTCCAACGAGGATCCTGTGGATAGTATCCACTGCTGTTGTTATATCCAGTAATAGTTGACTGGCACCTGCCAATCTGGTCGCACTGTTTTAAGTCCTCAAACTGCTTTATCAGGTCTGTAGTGAGGCTTAGTTCAATCTATCTTGGTGGGCCAGAAATTTTCATGATTTTATCTCATATTCTTCAAGGATCTAATCAATAGCATCTGTCCGGGATGTTGGAAGCTGCCCATGATCATAATTTCACAATTCCTGTTCCTCATCATCTTCAACAGGGGATTCTCATGTCTGTAGGAGCCTGATATTAAGTTCTTGGGAGGCTATGACTCCAATAATTTCAAAGGCTCTTGTCAGTCGGTTCTGAGGCACTTGGCTCACCTAGTTGAAACTGTCCTGTACCCAGAAGATTACTGCTGCTCAACTTAAAATTGTTCATGGGCCCTACCACTATGTAGTAAACGAATTGCAGAAGTCACTGGTGTCAGTCCCATGGGACTGAATGCAGCTATAGGTATACTTTATTTCCTGGTCAAACTTTGTCAGTCAGGCTGGTGGGTTTAAAAGGAAAATGGCAAGCTTAATAGGTTGCTGTGATTTTTGGACTTTTCATATTAATAAGTGTCTGCTGGATACCTGGTAGGCTCTTCCCCCAGGGTTTTTTTGTTTACACACCACTGATCTCTTGGCCTTTTGATGCTGTTGCCTAGCAGGGAGGGCACCTGTGATGGTATTAGAGGCTTCATTGTGTTGACGATGCACAGGGAGAGAAATAAAGGGTAGGTGCACATACCACTACATGGAAACTTTTCGTAGTTCTGGTCATCCTTGTAGTTCAGTTGTGGTTAATATATGGGTCTGTTAATGTACCCATTTCACATGCTTCTTTCTACTGTCTTGTCCAGTGAAGCAATACTTGTTATCAGGATTTAATGTGAAATTCCTGTTTGAAGAAAACCTCCAGCAATTAAGTAATTAATTGGCGTTGGCATTCTATAGGGCCAGTGTTCGATGTTCCAAAGTGGCTGACCACCTCACAGTAGTGAGAGTGTTGTCATAGCAGGGATGGTAGTATATAAAGCATCCATAACTTCCAGTGCAAGCTATTCAGTTGTCCTTGAGTCTCCTTTATAACCTTGTGCACTTGAAAGATGTTAGGGTTAAGGACAATGGTAAGCTATTCAACATTTAATTTCAAAATGTTATTAGGAGAAAGAAATTATTACTAAAAGTTCAGTGAAACCACACACACTGATCTTATGTTTTCCCGCCCACTACACAGAAAACTTAAATTCTTTAAAAGTACCTACTTATAATTAACTTAGAATATCAGCTGCGGGTGCACCGGTGCACATATAGTAGAGTAATTCTGTCTATCATGAATTAATGTGAATTAAAGTGTTTTCAAATAATAGTATGTAATTTAGGACAGTTTAATAGAACACGTAGCACTGCCTTATTTTATGTTTTCTATCTCCAATACAAAAAAATATGCTTAGAAAGATGACAAGTTTTCATAGTGTTAGTGGTTTGATGAGTATCACTTCCTATAAATTTTGTTTGTTTGCAGGTTCCTTTTGGCTTTTAACTTGTTTATTTACTTTAGTCGCCAATTCTTTGTATTGTTTGTGGACTCTGTTTGTATGTTGTTTGCACCAAGGATTCACGACAGAATGTTAATGAATACTGAATAATTATATTTGATTGTCATCTTTTCATTGTACAGGGGTACAGCGGCTTGCAAGCTTTTACATAAAAAAAAAAAAAAAAAAAAAAAAAAATGAATTGCTGTTCAGAATGAGGTACCACAGAACAATACTAAAAACAGAAGGGAAGTGGTTTCTTGCAACAGAGTGGAATAAAAAACTTGAGCCAAAGGGCATTCTACTTACGGAGTTTCATAGCCGCTGCCATCCTGGGAAGTGGCGGTGGGGATATGGTCCTGCCACCTCAGCAGACCACTACGTGTTGCAATGAAGGACAAAGTCACGCCAAACATTTGATAGCCTTGTCTGTAAAGAAGGTACAACTGTTAACCATGCACACGGTGATGACGCATCTCTGGATCCCTTGAACTGCACCTACTACACAAGTGAGATATATATTTTGACACCAACTGGGAAAATTAATGCTCCAAACACCTGAAAACACTCCTGAAATGACAGCACATAGATGACAACAGTACTTACTTCATTTCTTAACATTTTGTTTCTTATCATTTTTAATATCCAGATTTTAAGCTGTATGAAAATTCATAATTTTGCAATGAAAAAACAGGAAAAATATACAGTCTAAAAGCTGTTTAAAAATGCTTGCATTTAGCCTTAGTATATAATTTTGTTACCTTCAAAAGTACATTGGGAATCATGATGGATGATGCCGCCTGTCAGCGGGTTTTCTCGGGGATCTCCCATTTCCCTTGCCCTTGCATTCTGGCGCTGATCCATACTCACCTCATTTAACCCTTATTGGCTCTCAAGACCTCAATGTTAAAAGTTCCCCAAATCTCTCCACTTCACTGTATTCAAAGTACATTAACAATAAGGAGAAACTTTGAAATGGAAGAGGAAAGTTCCAAAAGAAAATTGTCTGATGTTTATTTTTATTCCAGAATTTCAAAGATTTTAAGAAATTGTGAATATTTTTCACATAAATGCAGAGAATCTGACAATGGAAAATATTATAAAGTTTTTGGAATTTTTAAATATATTAAATTTTTTTTTTTTTAATTTTAAATAATTATTGTTTGAATTTTCTTGTCTTTTTTTGGTTTAAAATTTTTTTTGGTATTTTTGTTGATTTTTATTTATTGGGCTGCGGGACGGGAGTAGTCAATGCTTTTTGTGATGGTTATGAGTCTAATGGGTGGTGGGCTAGAAGTAAATAACATGACAGTATAACATGCTCAAAAATAAATTACCTGTAGAGAACTTATAAAACTAACCACAAAGAAATATACCTTTCATACTCTTTAATCAGGAACGGAAGTTTTCATTTTGGAAACACCCTTTTTGGAGATCTGCTATGCCAAAACCAATGGGAGGTGGACGGGCAGGGGGAAGACGACACCTCCCATATATCTCCCATCCTTCTACTACTGGTCCCCCTCACCCAAACGGCCCCACTCCCCTATTTGGGAGGAGTTAGCTGGATATGGAAGGTGTGTTTTGCCACTTCAAGTTTTTGATAGAGCACCCTTTCCAAACCTTTTGTCGTAGGAACTTGAAATTTGGCACATGACCATCTTTGAGCAAGAAATCCCCTCGTTAAAAGGATTTTTCGAAATTCTATTTGTAAGCGGGTGGAAATTTTTTGGCATCCTCCCGTTCATACCCCTTTGAGAATATTGCACTCCCGTTTGGGCATATAAACCAAAGTTTTGGGGTGTGCAGCCCCCCCCCCCCATCCCATCACAGCCATCAAGGGTTGAGAGGACACCACCCCTGGTACCTGTTCCCATTTTTTCTTTTTACATATCAACCCCTTCTATCCCCCAGTCCTGACAGGAGATAGTTTGATGCGCGGGTAAAGTTTTGGCGCTTATGATTTGGTTTTTGCATTGTTTCTGCCCGTTTATATTAGGGACTTGTAATTTGGCATTACTGCATCTCTTAAGGGGGAGTTTTACCAAAATTAAGGAACTTTGAAAATTCAAAGTTTTTAAGTGTGTGTGTGGGGGGGGGGGGGGGGGGGGTTATTTTGTAATTCCCAGCATGTCTCAAATTGTTCAACTTACAACATTCCAATGTAGCATGCTTTTTATACTTCTCAATTCTCATTGTGTCACAATGTACTGTCGACCTTACCTTAACAGTATAATTTTAAGGGTGGGTCAAATTTGAAATTGCTATTTACCCTAAACTGTTTGAGCTATGGCAACGAGACTTGGTGGGAACGCTTAGGACCCCAAAAATAGCTATCTTTTTAATTGTTTCAAATTTAGGTGGTGGGGGCATTAAAATTTACTTTCTGCTCACCACAACTTTTTTATGGGTTCCTCCCTATCCATTCTTGAGTGCTGCATAGGAATTTCCCAGTTTACACTAATTTTCCCTACATTTTCCCCCTTTAAGAGGTGGTTCCATTTTCACGCCTATTGGATGTGGTACCCAAAATTGTGCTTAAATGATTGCTTCTTTCGCTACCTATTCCCACCTTACCTTTAAAAACATTTGTGCATTTCAAGTTTTTATTCAAGCCCTTCCTTCTTCTTTTGTAGATGGTCAGGGGAGGGGATTTTTTGCTATTTCCTACATTTGATTGCTTACTGTTTCCGGGCTTTATGGCCTAGAAACTTGACATTTGGCACCTAAACATCCTTTAAGGAAGTGTTTGCCACAAATTATGAATATTACAAAATGTTGAGTTTTCAGAAAGGCTGGGAGGGGGCAATAGAAAGAGGAGGGGGGGGGGGGGGGATATTTTACTCTCAATATTTGCGAAACAATTTGACTTATAGCACTATAATTTATCATGCTCATTTATCCTATCACTTTCTCAATGCCTCATGGTGTACATACAGTTAACCTCACCTTAAATACAATTTTAAGGGAGGTTGAATTTCAAACTGCGGCATCTCCTAAATGGTTTGAGCTACAAGTGGACTCAGTAGGCATGCTCAGAAGCCCAACACCTTTAGTTCATTAAAGTGCAGGTACCTCTGATAATTTTAATTTGTTTGAATTTCAGAGGTTTTTGAAATCCTGCTCACCTAAACTTCTTTTGTGGGTTCTTCCCCATCCATCATTGAATGGCATGTAAGAAGTTACCAGTTTACACCCATTTCCCCTATTTTATCCCTTTATTCATCTGCAACAAATATCATGTGAAACCTGCGGTTTTCGCCATTGTGGGTTACGTAGACCACTGGTTCAATTACTATGGGTTACGTTGGCCATTGGTTCCACTTCTGCAGGTTATCTTGACATCTTCAAGTTTATATTTTAAGTGTCACAAACAAATATGTTACAATTGTTAACTTATCATCAAAACCAAAAGAGGTAATTGAAAACTGTAAAAGCTATCAAAGGAGAAAATCAGATTGCAATTTGGAAACAGAATTTCAGAATATGTGGCTGAACTGGGATGACTATCTGTTAACTGCAGTGTCTCAGATATGGTAAGAACACTGAAGTTATTGTCTTCTATATATGTCATGCTTTTTGAGGTTGTGCAATGCACTCCTTGTAAGAGGTACATAAACATTCAAAGAAGATGTGGAAATAGCAATACAGTAGTAGCAGGAACTTTTGTGTCAATACAAAGAATATCAAAAGTACTGTGAAACAAGATATTGGATTGCTGAACAAAGTTAGAGTAACACCAAAGTGGTTATGCAATATAAGGAAAAACATTGCGACCAGAATGTGTAACATTTGTCCTCACAAGTGTTGATAAAGTCACACAGTTTGCAGCTTTTGCTCGACACCAGGGCATTCGAACAAGTCTGAATTACAAGAAAGAAATGGTGAAGTAAAGGAACAGAAATGGAAATGCAGTGGCCATACCATCATTTGAAGAAAACATTTACATCTGCAGACTAGGTACCTTAGAACAGAGGGATGAGAAGTGGAGTGGAATGCAGAGGTTTGGACAGCTATTAGCAAGGTCTTGAGAGTAGATCAGGGTGAAACAAGGTGGATATGGAGTTGCACTGAAATGCAAGGGGGGAGAGGGGCTGCGGCAGAAGGTCCCCAAGAAAACTAGCTGACCAGTGGCATCGCCCAGCATGAGGGGTGGGGGGGCAGCAGGAGGTCCCCAAGAAAACCAGCCAACCAGTGGCATCGCCCAGCATAATTCCCATACACGGAAATCCAGGAGTGGCCCTACCAGGAATCAAACCCGGTTTGCTTTGGTGGGAGGCGAGAACTTTAGCTGCTACACCAACCTCGGCTCCCAGAAGAATGAGACAATGTGGAATGCAGCTTACTCAGGACAACTGCATACGCCAAGCCAAGACCATTAATGCTGCTGGAAGTATGGCTGAATGACGAAAGTCACAAAGTGGAAATCAACACTGGGAATGGTTATGCAATAATCAGTTGTGATTCATATAAACAGTTGTAATTATTTAATGTATAACCTGTGGAAGAATAAAACTAGTGCTAAAAACTTTGTAATCTTAAAGACTATAGATATTGAGTTTTCTGGAAGTTACCATGAAAACAAAATTGGTACACAGGTTCATGTGATACTGCTGGTAACCAATGGAAGTGGACTGTGTTTCTTCAAGAGTAGCTAATTGGATCCCTTTGAAATACAGTGACTGTTGTACAGCATCATCATCATGGTTAATCAACAGGAATTAGCGCAGACAACAGCTGAATGGCATGCACATGTGTTCTGATGGTGCAGAGCTGAGTCAGCATATAGGACCACCAGTGACAGTGAGTTGCATAAAGAAGCCTGACATTGTTTAGTGGCATCTGCAGTGTGCAACAAAGTGAGTGAGGAATTGATAGGTTAGTTGAGCGAGGTGTAAGTAAATTGATGATATCTTTTCCACAAGCAACCTACCATTTTTGCTAGTCCCTAAAATCGATGTGTAAGCGCATGTTTGTGGCAAGTACAAAGTACTATGGTGTAAAACTAATGTGTAGTAACGTCAAGCCGCAAATACATATTTTGCTGGTGTAAAAGAAGGGACTTTACATGTGGTTTAAATAATAACCCTCCAAGAGGCCTTCCTCACCAAATAAACAAAATAATGAGCCAGGGAAATAAGAAAATCGGTAAATAAAAAATCTGATCAAATAAAAATTAGTGGGAAGCAGTTCACTATGCTACCAGTAATGATTATCTTAAATGTGGAACCAAAACAAGTACAAAAACTCACTGTTTGGTGTTTGTAGTGAGATTCATATGTATATTGCATTTACGTGAATGCACGAAATTCTCCAAAATAAGATGAACATAAAGTTTTTACTTTAGTCTAGAGAAAATGTTAATTTCCCTGCTAATGATATGGACATATTTTTCAGCAGGGTTTTTATTTTCCCACCTTAATAAATATTTAACATTGATGCATGACGTATTTTGCACTTGGAGAAAGTGCACTCCAAAGGTACAGCTTAGTCCCATCTGAGTATGGCTAGCTACATGGGCAAGCCTAACATAATTTCCAGCGGTAATGGAGGTAGGACACGTGGAACTTCCATACATTGACAAAGCCTCAACACACCTCTAATCCAGAGCTCCTAGCTTTTACAGTCAACCAGAATTGACAGAAAGCCATCACATCAACGCTATCCCCAAAGTAACAAAGTTCTACTTCGCCGTGCCCACTAACAAGACAGTGCACCATTTGAATTTTGCACTGCCGGAAGGAAGCGAGCCAACCAACGAAGAGTCATGGCCTACTCGAGTGCCTTGGGTCCTGAGATTTTCACACCACCCACGGAGCGACAGGTGAGATAAGGATCCTTGGACCAAGCATGTAACATCACAAGCCACACCCCTAAGAGGCGGGGCCAAGCCCCCCGCACCCCTCGGAGCACCTATGATCGCAGGAGATTTGTAAATAAAGCTGTACTGACCAGGCCTCCAGAGTTGCTCATCGTTCCCCAGGCTGCGAAGGCTGGGGACACTCGGAGTTGCTTGATATAGTTTCTCGGAGTCACTCATTGGAGTCACTCATCCTCTCCTCGACTGTGGAGTCCGGAGTCGACACCCAAGGTGGTGATAAGAGTCTTGCTACGCTTTGAGGCTGTGAAGGCCGGGGCATCCTGACTAAGGGCTGGACGACCTGCATCCACACTGGTAGTCACCAGCAACCATGACGATGTCATCCCTTCAGAGGACGACATCCCTACAGAGGATGCCATCACCAGAAGGATATCACTTCTGCAGCACCTCCCGCAACTGAGTAATCTTCCACGCTATAAGCCCAGCATGTCAACTTCACACCCATACCCCTTACCTTACCAGGTAACCTAAGATTATGGCGACATGGTCTCATCAAGACACCCCAATACAGCCTTAGCCCGGCCACCTCTTTGCCAATTAGGTAATGAACCCTGTTTTGTAATACTGCAAGGTCCCTTCTGGACAACCTCTAAGTAAGTTAGCATTCCTAGGGCTATCAGATAACGAGTAATTAAATTATTATTTAATTATTCAAGTAAACAAAAGTGTCACAAACTTTAAACGGTACCAAGTCATCATCGTCTGAACTGCTTTCTTTTATTAAATTAACTTCTGCAGTTAATTTATTTTATTCTATCAAAGTGAAGTATTTCATGTTGAAGTCTTGTAACGTATTTATTTTAATTTCACTTTGTAATATTGCACTGCCTTTAAATTACATGAATGTAATAAACTTCACATCCAATCAAGTAAATAGCAGAGACTTCTTAATCCTAAGTTTTAGTAACCGTATTGTCTTTTTACATTGTGAGAAACAACTAAACTTTAATATAATTAACTTCTAAGTGTACATGAGGTAACATCGGCTTTGCAAAATCAGCCAAATGGCAAATACAAGTAACGCCGAGCGGTATTTTGAGTTTGGCCATGGCAATGCTCATGGCATGGCACTGGTTGATCTTCGGGGGCGCCCTTCACTAGGAACTCGATACACCTTGGTAATGTGACTGCCTATTTGGTCTGCTGTATAAACTTCCGGGCTAGTGAATGGCTAGGAGAAGTTAAGTGGCAGACACGTCGGGTCTAGTTATATGCCTGGACAAACACTGTCAGGACCGCTGTATTACCTGGCTTCGCGTCACGTGCACTTGGTTTTGATTTCATATATCACAGTAATTTCTTTAGAAAGACCTCATGCTGAGAGTTAAAAAGAGCAATCAGAAGAACCATCTCAAGAGGGCCGTCAGACTCCTTGAGGAGGAGATTAATAGTATTTATATTCCTGAATCACAAGATAGTGAGTCATTATTTTCTTTACCACGAGAGCTCCTGGTAGATTGCCATTTGAATATTTAGTATTGCTCCATTGTGACATGGCCATAATTGGCATAGAATACTCCAAACTCACACCAGAGTACATAATATTATCGGCACACCCTTATCCCAAAGCCGGCCGCTGTTCCTCAGCCGGCCGCCCCAGCACAGCCAACAGAGCAGAGGAGAGCTAGGCTGTCTGCGAAACCACAGGTAACATGTCTGCAGGGAGTGTTATCTGCTGTACTTGATTTTGCACCCTCACGTATACCAACACATCCCACAATATATGCTGGCTTTCTGTCCAAGAGGGAATAGACTCCCCGGGGCATGATCTCTGCGATGCTTGTGTCGGAGTACTTTAACATCCCCCAACTATCTCACTCATGTACAGTGTGCGAGCGCACACTCAAATTTAAATTGCTATCGATGTCCCCAAGTCACCTTCATTAAATTTGCCATAAAAATCCCCAACTTGTCCTCTCACCCATCAGCAAGGGACGTACCCACAGAAGAGCTATACCAGGACTTGTGTGCGACACCTCAACTGATTTCATACATGGGCATTCTTTAATTTGTGTGCACCTCTGTGATTATCCACACGTTGGTAAACGAGGTTTTATTTTTCATATCACTGCCCTCAACTGGTGCAGTACTTCTCCAAAATTCAGATACAAGGAGAAGCTTCCACTTGTATCGGGTGGCTTAAAGTTTCAATATCAAAATATTTAGAGAGTACTTCAAGTATTCGTGGCGCCCAATGTGGGGCAGTAACTGCCAAACCGGAGGCCAACTCGACCTGTACTCCGGATAATCCAAGGCCCCGGTATTTCAACAGTAACCTGCAATCTTGATCCAATGCGCCTGACCTAGCGCAACCTAAACCACATGAACCATGTATCAGTTCAAGCTTCAGAAAGCTACTTGCGTCAATATTTACCCATTTCTTCTCTTTCATTGGAGAATCAGGCAGCAGTACAGTATCACAACCATCGAAAACTCCCTGCACTCCACATGCTTTCCCTCACCCATACTGTTCTCCAAGCAAGAGGTCATACGTAAGAGAATGATTGTAATTGCCAACCAGACCTGAGAGCTAACAGAACAGGGCCCTGATGTTCTGGTGGTCTGGTCCAGGCAGAAGGAGCTTGCCTGACAGAAATGGCATAGTTAAGTGACAGAACCCGTGAGATATCTACCAACACCAAAGTTCCAGGATACCATTGTCTTTGGGCTGGACTTGAAATACCCCAAGTCCCCAGTACTCGTAGAGTCGACACCACCCTAAAAGACCATGCAGAAATGAAGAGATGGAGATCAGTGCCTGTAATACTGAGGACTCTATAGGGATTTTTTCAATCCCCTATTAAAATAACCGGACCCTGTAACCCATGGATAGGGTCTGTATATGTCAACATGATAGCTACTAAATAAGACCTGAAAACATCTGTCACTGCCACCAACAAAGCACGGTAGTGAACCGGAGAAGGCATGCTTAGTCAATGCTAAACAAGCTAAACAGAACGCTGTTGCCTCCACCCACAGACAGAACAACATCAACATAGTCCATTTATGTTACATAAGAGCTTTCACACATGATCCACCTGTTGGGGAACATATTAGTCAGCAGGTCAACAAAAGGATAGTAAAATGCACCCATACATTCATGTTGCTACCAAGTGCTAACAATAATGTCATGGTTAAGACCTTGAAGCAATGTGGAACTCCTTTCTGTATCGCTGACCTTCGATAAAATGTAAAGAAATTTCCCAATAACACTAAAGCATAAATATCCACACCACCTGCCAAGAGACTATGATTGCTGCTGCTAAACTTCTTGATGCCAATATCTTTTGAGGATCATGGCACCTTTTATACTGTTGTTTGAAGTCATGCCCTCTCTCCCCTAGATTCGACAAATAATTTGTATACGTGTACATGCAAACAGTCACCAACCCACACACATAATAATGTACACACTCGCACACTTATGTAAAAATTCATTTCTTGTCAGTGAACTTGACGTACAGAGCTTTTTCACAGTACACGATTATAATTGCTAAATTTAAAACCAATTTAAGTGATTCCATTAGAGTCTTACAAGCCAAAGCCTGCCTAAGAATGATGCAATTGACAGCCAGTCTCATAACTTGTGCACCATAAGTATATAAGCCATCCACAGTTATTGAAGGAAGACTATTATCCGCTTAGAAGACATAGAGATTAGAAAATACATCAACAGAGAGCTTGGGAGAGTAATATTTACTCCATAAACTGTTTGCCATCAATGATTCTACAGTAAAACAGCAGCTGGAAATGCTGTGAAAGGTCAAAAATTGATGATATTGTTTCATCAAACTTAAAAGAAAAGGACAGATATTTCTAAAACTTTCAAATTTGTAGTTTTCCAATTTTTAAGCTATCCCATAAACTCTGCATTTTACTGTATAATATGACTGATATTTTTATAAGTGTGTTGTGTTTCAGGCTGTGCCTGTGTGAAGAACCTGTTGACTGTTGACAATGCCCCCTGCTACTAAGCAGCAGTGGCAGACATGTGGTGCATGAGAAATTGGCTGCTGGGCATGGCCGGAGCAAAGGCAGTTGAGAGTCATGCACTCTCAATAGGCAAAAGTGTGTTATCAACTGAGTGTGGGATTGGGAACCCTGTCAGTTATGTAGCACACAGCATGTGGATGGGATTCCCTTTCACTCCTGGCCTTGTGTGGGCAAGTAAAAATAAGGGCGAGCCACACGGCTCGAGAGAGTAAAAGCAACTCCCATTTACTTGATGAAGGGGGACGATATAACCAACCACATTTTCAGAGGTGTAAGCTCTCCATTATACATATCTCTATTCATAGACTTGTTACTTAAATGCAAGTACTTTTTGATACTTTAATTTAAAGCAGTTCAAAACTCAACACAACACTTTAGGACTCATATCGCCCTTAATAATCACTTCAGAAAAAAGTGGTACATAAGTTTTGTCTTGTATTTTAACAAAGAATAACCTACAAAAGTTTGTTAGTATTGTTCACGTACATCCTGTATAATAGGGGATTGACCAGGGGTGGTAGAAAATGAAGACATAGCCAGCTAATGCTACATAGTCAACGTCATCATGAAAAATTTTTCTTGCCATCATGCCAAGTATACTATCTCTCTGTCTCTATATCTCTCTTTCACACAATTCTCCCTTCTTTCTCAGGTGTGATGACATCCCACTACAGACGGAGATGCTCTGAAACCCCTGGGTGGCTCCCAACAGCGTTTTCACACACTATCCTATAGTAGCCGGGAGAAATCTTGGCATCTGCGTCCCCTCGTACTCCCTAGACTGCGGCTCGGCACGGACCAGTCTGTAGCGGAATGGCAAGACAGCGGCCCAGCAGTATATGCATGGACATAAAAACATTCGGCGAAACCGGACACGGAGAAGTTTGACTGTGGACAACAGATAGCAGTGCTCTTGTGATAGTGTGTGCTGGATGAATTTGTTATTGTCTGCATGCACTGTGTGACAGAAGTCAATTGCTTTTCTGTTAATGACTGCAAATGTTCTGTTAAAATATTCACCATTATCAAATTAAAATCACATTAGATACAAGCAACAATGATGGATGTCAATGATGGACGTGTACTATAATATGTGGCTTGATGCTTCAGCAGATGAAGTGTTTCGTTTCCACATTTGCATAACATGAAGACAAAATAAATGTATTACATACTGTAGCAGCCAGGAAGGGCCGCCCACGAATTATGACCACCTAAGCTTCAACGACCTCATGGAAATTATCTGTTAAGCTACGGCAGGATATGGTTTGAGAGAGTTTCATGAACATATGACGCTGACCTACTGAGCGAGGAGTATAAAAACGGCCGTAAATGCCGCCCTCCCTAACCCCCAGTGACTTGATGACGCTTGAGGCACCATGACGTTAGTTGCCGCAGCTGGCAACCTGAGCATCACGACTCTGAGGCCTTGAGGAGCTCTGAGGTCCTCTTCTGTGTTAATTGGTGAGCATAACTCGAGCAAGCAGTTAGGTCTCCCTCGAGACCCTGTTGTCCCCTAACGTAAATGATTAATAACTGGCAAGGCTAGGGAATTGAATATAGCTGTATTGTAACTTAACGGCATCGAGCCGCTTGCGAGTATTTGATCTCTGAGTATTGTCCATTTAGTTAACTACTTGTGAAGTGTTGTATCAATCTCCTATATATATTATATGTATATATACACTTAATGTTCAATAAAGTAGTTGTGTTATTAATCCTGAGTTGTTAGTGAACTAGTAGAGCTACGCCCCAGAACACGTATGTCTACCCTGCCTAGTCTTGATAGCAGAGTGCTTCAGATATTATTAGTTCAGTGGTTAGAATAGGAGTTAGGAAGGGGAGACGTTACACTGGTGGAGCCGCCTTTCGACTCCACCTCGTGCTTAGGTGAGTTAGCTTCACGTTGTATTTCAATCTTTCATTTGTGTAGCAAGCAAGACACGTGGCTGTGCATCATGTCGCCATGCTGCACTAACGCTTAATTCTTTCACTCCCACATTGCATTTTAATTTTATTCACAGCTGCTTATGAAATTTTAGATTTTCTATATCATTAGACTATCTTTCTTGTTCCCTTTCCAGTGCTAATATTTCCTTAAGTATTTTCACGCCAATTACAGTGACAGCTGTTAGCTTCACACGCTGTAAGTGATAAAGTGTACCGTAGGTCAGTTTGCCATGCACACTAGTCAGCTGCTTGCGTAGCACCCTTGCCGTGAAACACTCCATTTGTTTTGTGTCCTGTAGGAGTGCTTTCAATTTCTTCCTTCTTGTCATTTGTTTTAATTTTAAGTTAACACAAATTGCATGGCAGCAAATAAACGTAACATACATACATCATTGCTAACATGTCGAAATGACTACAGAAAACCTATCTACTACACACGACATTAGAAAACTTGTTAAAAATCTGCTGATTGATTAGGGCAATTGTAAGCATGCAGTTGAATTACACAAACAACTAAGATCCCAGTTGGACAGTGATAACACAGAACACCTTACACTGCTTGAACACACTACTTAATACCACCTATCTACAGTTAACGAACCTAATACAAGTGGCTATTATTTGAGACCCCACCCATTTTCAAAACTACAAACAACAAACCCGTTTTTAATATCAATTCTAAGCATAAATACTGATGTTCCCGAACACGAAGACACAACTATAAATTACACAACAGTACAACGGTCTATAAACGCCACTGACAACACTATAAATCCACCCAAAAATCCACACCCTACTGAAGTCATTTTACAACAGCCACAACATATCCCCCCTTTCTCAAGAGACAGTAACGAAAATGTAGAAAAATTTTTAAACACCTTCAATGCCGCAAGTGAAGTTCACGGTTGGTCTGAACTTGACAAACGCCGCCACCTAAAGTTTTATCTGGTAGGGGTTGCAAAGAGAACCTACGGAAATTTATTTTACGCTGGAGCAGGTGATGTCACTTGGCAACAAATTGCAGGCAAATTATAACACACATTCCGCAAACAAGACCACTACAGACACCTCTTACACTTTACCAAACAGAAACACAACAAATCTGCTCAGGCTCATATTGAAAACCTTAAATTTTAGAAAAATAAATGTGACCCCCAATTGCTAGAGTCAGAATTTTTTAAAATAATTTGGACCTCTCTTTCACCACCCCTTGCTGAAAAACTCGTGCCATTCAAAAACACAACACCAGACCAGCTCTTTCACAACATACAAAACATTGAGCGTGGCATGTATAGATATTCTCAAAACATTGAACAGAACTTACCACACCCACAACACACTAAACTGCATGAGGAAATTGGAACTTTGAAAGCACAATTACACACGCTCAAAGATATGAACAAATATACTGCAGCACCCCCACGTCCAGTACGACACATTCAATCACCTATATTTCCACCCCCACCCACCACCCACAAAGACACGCAAATTCAACCCAGTTACAGCCGCCCCACGGTTATTAAGTGGCCACAGAATAGAGCACAATACAGATATCCAGGACCCTATAAACATAGAGCACATTACGAGGCACGCCCTTTCAGGACAGAACCGGCACACAACCGACCTGCACAGGGGTACATTTATGAGGAAAACTACAGGCACAAACGTGTATCCCCCGCCCGGAAACAGCAGGTCCGAGTTCGAGACCGGTGTCATTCATTTTTCAATAAAGTTGTCCCTACGAGATCATATGCAGACATTGCGAAATTTAACGCCTACAGTGACCTGCCACCACCCAGTGTTTCACCACCTAACTCCATTATTGAGAACAAAGTTACTGTCACTAACACCCAGAATTCTCACCTGCGCCTCACACATTTCACCATACGCAACACCCACTAGCGCATTTAGGTCAGTTAAAGTTCCCCCTCAGCAAAGTGTAAGTAAACTGCCGGCGAAGCCAGTGATTACAAGTCGGCCACATGAATTGTCAGCACGAGCGCCAGCGCGTACGCAGCTGGTCCCACACAAGAGTTGTGCGTGCATCAACCCCCCCCCCCCCCCAGCCATCGCACTGTATTGCCAGACCACCCCTCCCCCTGCGCGCCCCAGGTTTCAGCATTTCCCAACCACAGCAAGTTGCCACCGTGCAGCCAAAGGTAGCAAACACACACAGTATCGCCCAAGACACGTGCACCCTCTGGTTCTATGTGGGACATAAAAGTCGGCATTGTACACTTTTCCCCAAACAGAATTTATGGACATTAGCGCCCGTTTAAAATGTTTTAAGAACACATTCAGGCTGATACCACAAAAAGTTTATCTATAGAACCCGCCACGTAAAAGCACAGCGGACAATCCTATTTGTTTTCAAAACGCTTCGAGCTCAGTCCGCAATGATGAAACCACGTCGCAAGACATGCTGAGCGAACTTACGGCCCGAAGCAAGTTCAATAAACATGTACGCCCTACATCCACTGTTGTCTGTGCGCCACCTAGCATAGAAACTGTGACCCCGCACGTTCTTGTTTCCATTAGAGGGAAACAATACCTTGCCTTACTCGACACTGACTGTTCGCACAGCAGTATAGCCACTACCTTGGTCACCAACCAGCAGATTTTCCCATTGCAAGAACATATTACGCTGGTTGCGGCCACTTCTATTTTAGAGCCCCTTAAATTTGAAACAGTTATTAACCTGGGAATATCAGGGCGCACTTATCCTCAGGAATTTTTAATGGTAGACCATCTTCAACAAGAAATTATTTTAGGTGTGAACTTTATTACCAAATATGACGTCATCCCAATCCTAAAATACAACATTATGATTATACATGGCCACGATCCCCACAAACTAGTACAAATAACACTCCATTCTGAATTTTTAACCACAAGTTACAACTATCACTGTTAGGCGCTCCTTAGCCATATTGGATTCCTTTGAATCACCACGTCCTACATTTCAAATCAACACTAAGCTTAATATTAAACAAAAGGTTGCTATCATCAAAGTCATAAATTCTCATAAAGACAGGTTTGCAGATTCTATTTTAGAGCTCACAGAAGCTGGCAATTTTGAAATTAAGCTTGATTTAACTACGGACAAGCTGATTTCTACGAGGCCATATCACGTTAGTCCTAAAGTTAGAGACAAACTCTTAGTTCAGATTGATGACATGCTCCGAGCCAATATTATATAGCCCGTAGACTCTCCTTATTCTACGTCCAATCTGGTCATTTAAAAAAAAAGTGGCAGTTTAAGATTTTTAGTTGATTTCCGTAAATTAAACCAATATCTTACCAGGGTCCAATACACTTTTCCACGCACTGAGGACATTTTAACAGCCCTCCAAAACTCCCTATATATTACTAGCTTAGATCTCTTTTCAGGGTGCATACCTGTTAGGCAACAAGACCGCCATAAGCTGGCCTTTACAGTTGATGGGGTTGGTTTACTCCAATATAAAAAATGCCAATGGGCCTTTCAACCTCTCCTCAGATCTTCCAGATGTTTATGTATCATATTTAAATATAATAATGTTACATTAAATAACACACAAATGTTTAGAATAATCAGAGCTATAGAATAACACAAAATAGAACTGACAAAAGATAAAAACATATTGTTATTTATATTTACATTCCAACGAATAACGTCATCTATGAAATTCAAGCTAAACTATACATGTTTTAAATCAACGTTCAAAACTCTTCCCCCGATAACTGCATTTAATATAGCGCAAATATAGGCAGGCTTATCCCAACCTACACTGCAGAAAATCAATAAAATGTGGAACGATCACTGAATGTATTACGTAAATTGTAACTTACAAATTATATCCAATGAAAAAAGCAGTTTGTTGTTCACTTTAAATAAGTCCATATTACCACTGACAGTATTCTGATTAACCTATTGGCTGCCCTCTGTGACGCAGTTGGTTGAGTGTTGAGCATGAGTGGTTTTGCTTTCAAATCCTGGGTAAGGCATGGGTTGCATTTATGCTCATCTGTATGGGTCATCCTTTCATTAGAAACATCACTTCCAATACGTAAACTATGAGAACACAGATGTCACGGAATTAAATTAGTGTATGCTGTACATCTGGAAATATATTTGCATTCTGTCTTATACTTGTACAAGTAAAACCATGGATATTAGTACCAAACTGAATACTTGCTTTTACTTGTAATAAGTACATTAACCTACTAAGGGGACTTGCAAGATATATATGTATATATATATATATATATATATATATTACACATACATATATATACATATATATATATATATGTATATATATATATATATATATATATATATATATATATATTATATATACACATACATATATATACATATATATATATATGTATATATATATATATATATATATATATATATATATATATATATATATATATATATATATATATATATATATATATATATATATATATATATATATATATATATATATATATTACAGTTATGCTTGTATTTCAATTACATTGGTAAATAGCGAATGTAAAAATATAATATGCTATCGGAAATATTTTTATTTGTACCATAACTGTAATACAAAGATTATCATTTATATTATATCTAAAACAAATAGGCAATGATGCAAAATCGAACCTGCACCTTCATAAGCAAATACGTGTGAACGTAACTTCAACCCCAACAAACAAATCCACGTAATGATAGCTTTAGTTTCGAAACTGTTTGTCAAGTAATTTGGCGGGCATATAATTTTAACCTGTTAATGTTTTAGTTTTTAATGCTTTTCAAATACGACTACATATTTTACCATGTTTCGTTTCATAATCGAGAACTTATTTTCTCTTAGTAAACATTGCATTTGGAATAACATTTACTGGCACAAATCATATATGAAAATTTATTACGGACTGTTAAGTTAGTACATACAATTATTTTACCATAAAGGCTAGATAAATATTTTTGCGGCGATTTACACTGTGCTGCCGAAGCCAGCGTTATTTGGGAAAACATCTTTACAGGTGGCATTACTTTTGCACATGAATCAGAATTCTAGAAATAATACATAAACCGACACGGTATTAAAACTTTTATGTATAAAATCTCAATGATATACTATGATTCGCGTGGGCTTTATAATTTGAATATCTAGGCGTATGCAGACCACAATTCCACATAAACTACTGTTACACAGCAAGAATGCTTACACGCAGTTTAATTGGGTGGAATTTGTAAAGTCAATGGACATTACAATGTATAGTGTAATATCTCATAGCCGCGGCATTGTTTAATATTTACTATTTTATTTCTTATTTGATAACCTCTGTGTGTAGGCTTTCCTTATACCGCGGGACAGTCCACTATAAATAAAAACACCCATTATCACGACTTTGAGCACATAAAGCTATACAACGTTTTATAGTTTCAAACAAAATGCATTGGCCTAAAGTTACTGTTTAGTTATACTTTGTTAAAATGTACGCACAAATGAATTTACGAGACATTGCACCGAGTGTTACAAACATCGTAGTATTTCAGTAGTATCATTTTTATATGTGGTCGTTTACGGATATTGTAATCGTGGGCAAGTACACTTTTGTAACACTGGGGATAACTTTTCCATGCCTCTGCAAACGTCCTGTGTCCTCCATTGCCTTACATACAACTGAGTCTGCCGTAACTGATGTTTGCGGAATAGCCAATAGCACAGCCCAATCTGTGCACACATGTCATCCCCCCTCTGGCTTGGCTTACCCCGCTTCCCCGCGCACAGACATGCCACGATGTCCCCCGTCCATAGTACATCTCATCATCACATAACAAGCCACAAGCTAATTCTTCCAAACCATTCATTTTCTGTATGGAGTGACATGTTTTAATCTCTTATTTCTCAACCTACAAATATTTCAGTATTATTTCTTCTTCAGTGTACAAGCATTTTCAGAAAGAAAAAAATATATATATATATATATATATATATATATATATATATATAGAGAGAAGAGAGAGAGAGAGAGAGAGAGAGAGAGGAGAGAGAGGAGAGAGAGGAGAGAGAGAGAGAGAGAGAGAGAGAGGAGAGAGAGAGAGAGAGAGAGAGAGGAGAGAGAGAGGGAGAGAGAGAGAGAGAGAGAGAGAGGAGAGGGAGGGAGGGGGAGGGAGGAGAGGAGGAGGAGGGGAGGAGGAGGAGGGAGAGAGAGAGAGAGAGAGAGAGAGAGAGGAGAAGAGAGAGAGAGAGAGAGAGAGAGGAGAGAGAGAGAGAGAGAGAGAGAACACACACACACAGGTAATTTTTCAGTTTAGTAAATTACAAAATTCAATTCAAAATCCCAGCTGCATAAAACAAAATACTAGAATATGTAGTAACAATACATTACACTACAAAACAAAAGTTAAAAATTAACCTGAAACAGCAATAAAATATGTAAAATGCAAGAGCATAAAAATGAGTCATGAGACATTTCTGCAAACACAGTTTTACCTGCAACCTGTGAACAAATTTAAACTAAGTATAAAGGAATAATGCATCTATGCATCTAATTATGTGAATTATTGCCCACACAATAGCAAGTTAATACATTATACTAGCCCAGGCCTGCCATTGTAATGGATTTTATCTGTTTCTGTGGATTTTTAACACACTAGAAAAATCCAAATCCAATTTTTTTTTGCACTTTGCCCAAAGTGGCAACACTAGCGCCCACAGCGATGTGTGTCTGTTTCACTGATGCATATGTTTAGAAGATTCTTATAATGGAAGTGGATAATTAAGTAAAATATTTTGGACATACGCGATTGCTTCAATAGCGTATGTCCAAAACATTTTGCTTAATTATTCACTGGTGCGGATATACAGTCATCTACATATTTCTGTTTGTGGCTGTATGATCACAAAGGCCAAGGCCATTACCAAAAATAACATTTGCTGCAAATTGCAGTTTTTACGGATGCAATTCGAATTTGGTGACTGTGTTTTGCGTTCGGCATTGATATCACGATGGTGAGGAAACAAAAATTATTGCAGATACAGTAGTATAAACAAAAGTATAAGTGTGAGTGGGGAAACGAATTAACATGGTTTGTACATTCCAAACCAAAACAGCTACATGAAATATGTAAACGTCTTTCATATCCAATTTTTTATCTGTAATTCACAATTTTTTTCAATCCCAAGGATTTTATAGGATTTGACCTAGTGATTCCATGATTTTTCATGACTTTTATATACAGGAACCAGGATTTCAGCTTCTTGGCTGGTGGCAGCCCTGTACTAGGCTCATCCCAAACACACACATAATATAACTACACAAAACGTATGTTATGATGTATTTTTAAGCTACTTGCAACAATCAAGGCATTGAAAAATACTTTAGCATATTCGGAAATTTGAATCACTGCTACACATATTCAGTTGATTAAATGTAACCTGAAAAAAAGCAAACTAATTAAGTTATTTGATTTGAGATAGCTCCTCTCATTGCATCGTAGGTTACAGTTTTCTGGTTGTCCTGTGAAATCAATATACTATTAAGACAAAGAGTTCAAAAATAAGTATACATTAGTAAAAATAATGAGTTAATCTAGATGTTATTACAAAAATGTTAAGCTAAAATAAAAATACTGACCATAAAATACAACACTCCCTGCTCAGAATGTTGAAGTTTTAAGTCACAATGTTACAAATACGAAGTAACAGTTACAGAGGGCAGCTTTCCAGCTCAGAATCTTTTCATGTCTAAAGAATTCAGTTTTGGGGGAAAGATGGGAAGAAGTGAAGACGAGGTTAAATTCTTTCTCTCCCTCTATACAAACAGTTCTTATTCAAAAGGTAATATAAACATGAACATTAAATATTTTAGATTTGTAGAGTACAAATTTTAGTATTTTGGAATGTTACACAATTAAAAAATTTGATTACATCAATGTTTTACATGTGCAAGAGGACAGATTTGTTTATGACTTCAGATGACTCATAAATAACAGAGACAGAAATACACCCAGAAAAGAATAATATGAAAGTAATCTCATGTAACTTGGTATTTCACAGCAGGGGAGGTGGAGAGGCATCAGCGGAGATGACCAAAGCCGGCAGTTTGCTTGGCTGCATTCTCCTCCATGGCTAGCACCTGGAGGTGTCAGTGCATGCCGAAGCATGAGGCAAATTGCCAACCGGCAGGTGGCAGCAGCCAGCCGAGGAACAAACCCTGATATCACAGCAGGAGAGGCGCCTGTGATGTGTAGGTCATAACACTCTTCTAGGGAGAGGGCTGCAGCTGTGGCAAGGCTAGATCACGATAACGATGTCTACTGTGGTGCATCAGGCATCCCTCCTTCTGTTAACCGGAGCCACAGGCGTGGAGGACGGGTGTCCTCTTGGAAGGTGGTTGGACTCACTCTCTTACAGATGTCTGGATTGGTGATGCTCTCTCTTTCTTTCTCACGGAAGCAGATGTCCCCCTCATACTTAATCCAGGTGCTCAGTTCAAGCAAAAGAAAGTCAAAAGGTTTAAGGCGAGGGCCACATTATACTCGCGTTTCGTACTAATGTTGTTTAATTATGTTCGGTTCAAACTATGAAATGTCAGAGGCCAAGCTTATAAGTGTAAAATAGGTACATGTGCATTTGCGTAAGTTGCGAATTTAGCTGCCTGTGAATTGTGAACAAAATGAGTACCCAAAGAGCAAGACTCAATGGTGCTCAATACAAAAAATTAAGAAAAGTTAAAGAAGAAAGGAGTGGTGCTCTTTTTAAGCAGATCCCTAAGATTTCTTGTTTTTTTGTATGTAACAGTGATAATTGACAGGGAGAAGATGTCGCCGATGCCATGGCTGCAAGTGATAATGCTACCAACAGCGGCAGTGCTGCTATAAATCATCCTTCCTTCGATAGTGATGACTTAGAGGCTATCGATACATGTGTTGCGTTATTCCCAGAAAATTATTTTCTGCTCAAGAACAGCAAATTCCAACATCAAGTACCAATAATTCACTGAACAGTGGCAGTATCCATCTACATATCCATGCTGAAGTGACATGTACGAATTTGATGGAACCAGATGCAACTATTAATCCTAAGAAGCTTGTTTTTGAGCCCAGTACAGATCCAGCCAAGTGGGAAATTAATGAGGAGCTACGAGACTATGTGGTTGTTCATGAAATCAAACAAAACTTAGATGCAGACTTCAGTGCTTCAAAACATAAGTACCCTGATAAAGAAAGCCGTGTTTCAAGGAATATTTTTTCTCAGAAACTGCATGATGGGGAGACACAAGGTATATGTTTTTTGTGCAACTTGCTTGCAATTTGGTTGGGAAAATAGTATGTTTACTTCAGGGTTTCATGACTGGAAAAAAGCTTCTAAAAGGGTATAAGACCATGAGAATTCACCTCAGCATAAAAATAGCATCGCAACACTTAAACTGACAGGAAATACTAAAGAATGAATTGAATACAGGCTCGTTGCACAGTTTGAGTAAGAATTCAACAACTGGAAAGATGTTTTGAAACATATCATCGCAGCAGTAAAGTATTTGGCTATTAGAGTGTTACCATTTTGTGATACTAATGAACACATGGGCCGTAAAAACAATGGCAATTTTCTAGGGTCGCTAGAGTTTCTTGCAGAGTTTGATCCATTCATGGCAGAACATCTAAGAAACCATAGTGACAGAGGTTCGGGACATACCTATCTTCCCAAGACCATTTATGAAGAAGTGATTATTTTGATAGCTGAAAAAGTAAAGGATAAAATAATGAAGGAAGTGAAAGAAGCTAAATACTTTGGTATAAGTGTCGATTCCACTCCAGATATTTCACACACTGATCAACTAACATTTATTATATGTTATGTTAAGAAGCATGGAGTTGGGGAGCCAGTTGAATGGTTCATTTGATTTTTATCAAATGAAGGACATAAGTCAGAAGAAATAGCCAATGCTGTTTAGAGCAAATATGAGTTGGACATAAAAAACTGCAGGGGCCAGTCATATGACAATGCCTCGAATATGTCTGGAGCATATACAGGCGTACAAGGGTGAAGGAACTTTGTCCCTTTGCTGACTATGTGCCATGTGCAGCACTCTCTCTTAATCTTGTAGGTTCATGTGCTGCAGAATCTTTTTTTTGGACTGCTACTAGAACTGTACAATTTTTTCTCAGCTTCCACATACTGCTGGGCTCTCCTAGCTCGAAACTGCAAAGGAGAAGGTGGTTGGACACTACAAAGTCTGTTGAAGACTCGTTGGTCTACTCGAAATGATGCATGCTATGCACTAGAGAGCAATTGGTTGTCGACTATTTGAGAACTCGCAGACTTTAGAAAATGATAGTTCAGAAAAACCTCAAACGAGGAATGAAGTATCTTCATTGAGACAAAAATTAAATATACTAGAAACTGCATTTATGGTAGTCTTCTGGACTGCAATCTTTCGTAGGTTTAATGCTGTTTGTGCCAGCTGCAGTCAGTAAACATAGATTTGGGGCAAGTTGTGAAAATGTACAATTCGCTGTCTGACTTCGGAACAAATTTAAGAGAAACAGAAATTTTTGACCACTATGAATGCCCTGCAAAGTCATTGAGCAGAATAGAAATTTTCAGATTTGATGAGGGAAGGAAAAGGAAGCACACTCTGAGGCCTGATGAGACTAGGGCTGGGGAAATAACTCTTAAGACTGGGTCTGATAATTTTCGTGTTGGTACATATAATGTAATTCTGGATACACTAAGATCAGAACTGCAAGTGCGAAGTGCACGTTACAATGAGCTTCAAGAGAGGTTTGGCTTTTTAGAACATCTCAGCACGTATGAACCAGCACAGATTTCTTCAGGTGCAAGTAAATTGGCCTCTAACTACAATAGTGATCTTGAAGCATCCATAGTAGAAGAGTCATTGCACCTTAGAGTGCATGT